>OX493413.1:2023541-2551513 GCA_950371165.1 Lacanobia oleracea
GACTCCAAAGTTGACCAGCCCACAGTCATTGCTGCTGGTGATGACCTTAAATCTAAGAAGCTTACGGTCAATGTGCCTAACATCGAAGAAGTGTCCAGTGACCCGCTTGTGAAACATAGTACAGTCAACGACCCTCTGGTTAAGCAGACCTCAGATCAGACAGTTGACGAACCTATTGAGGAAACTACAGTCAACAAGCCTTTGATCAAACAGAGTACAACAGGTGACCCTTTGGATGGGCAGCCTGAAGTTGATAAACCTATGGATACTGACATTTTAGAAGAAAACGCTGTGACGGACGACCGTCTAGCTGTGAAATCAACGGTCAATAAACACATGGATGAACAAAGTAACCCATCGGCTGATAATCCAATGGCTGAGCAGAATACAGTCGATGAAGCTATGGATTGTGACATTTTAGGCGAGAAGAATGTTACTGGTGTCCGTATGGGTTTACAGATAAATGTCAAGGTTGAGCCGACTGATGGCAGTGACTCAACCAGGATGGTTGACAATGCTGTAAAACCAACAGTCAATGAACTCGTGGTCGAAAAGACTCCGAGCATTGACCCTTACAATCCTCAGGCTGAGAAGCCTACGGTGAATGAGTTGATACACCGTGCCGAAGATATGTCAAGTAAGTGTCCTGTTTATACCACTTTTATTCTTTTTTAAGGTTCCGTGTCCAAAGGGTAACCAACGGCCTAGTACGAGTCATGAGATATAACACGCTCACAGATAGACGTACTTACGGATGGATAGACAGACGAACAGTGGAGGCATAGTAATAGGGTTCCGTTGGTTACCCTTAGGGTACGGAATAAAAGGCCCAGAAGTATTCTGGTAAATTCATATACAAAAGATTTTAGATTTTATTTCAGAATTATAACCCCAACGCCTTATGTAATAAGCATCACTTTTGTATGCACAGGTGCGGTCACACCGCGGTACCTCAGCCAAGCAAACGCTTCAGACTCAGACACGGACACAGAAGACAATTTAGTCATAGACGAGTATTTCAACAACACACCGTGCTCACTAAATCCGGAACAAGTTTCGCACACAGAGACACACAACGTCGACACTGTGTCGCTTATGAACACAGCCCCGACCATAGCAGTATTGCAAATGATAGACCCAAGCACTGTGAAAACGGAGATTCTTTTTGAAAGTGATGAAGAGGACTTTCAACCTTATGCTGGTTCAGATAAAGTGAACATTGAATTGGACAAGAAGAAAGAAGTGTCGTCTATAGCTGACAAGATAATGTTTGCTGACGATGAAGAGCGGGGGAGTTGTGACGTCATGAGTAAGTGTGACGTCACTGAAAGTATGGACTATGAGGACGCGAGGCCGGACAAACTTGCTAATGATACTATGGGTAAGTGTACTTGTTTCCTTTATATATCAGTATCAGTCTACTTATACAATCTGGGGGCTGCTCTCTACGTCCGAAGTCCGTAGTTTCGGCCTTAATTGCGGGCTTTTTCTAAGAATGAATGACAACATGACTTGTCAGTTACTGTCAAATCGTGTTGTCATTCATTCTTAGTTCGGGTTCGGGACCAATCGTAAGTCCGTAGGTGGGGGCAGAAAACGCGCATAACTTAGCCCAAAACTACGGACTTTGGGCTTTGAGAGTAGGCCCTGGATAAAATTTCCACTATAGCCCGCAGCTTTGAAAGTTCGTATTTTTTTTTTGTAGATAGTACTCTTAAATAGAAAGCTTTTCAAAAATTTAAAACGCGGAGATTCACGATTTACGAGATATAATTAATTAAAGTTTCAATAAAAATAGTACGCCATTTGCGTTTGGTTAGCCTTCAAGCGGGCGCGTGGGTATTTGTAGCGACAGCGGTCGCGCGTAACCTAAAAGACCTATGTGAGATTTCAGGAATTTAGAATACTGGTACATTAACAATTATTTATGTTCTATTTTCAGACCTTATCAATTTTAACCTAGGCAACAACTTTTTTGAATTAAAATTAAAACAATCCACTATCGTTCGATTACAAACCAGCTATGCACGCCAGACTCGCCAAACCAAAGTTTTGTTCTCTTAGGAGAATGATTTGTGTTCTTATTTTTATTTAGATGTTTTTATTTTTTATTAGTTCTATGCAATCGAATAATTACTATCAAAGTGTTTATTTTATCAACTCAGGTATTTTACTTAGAAATTAGTCATCTCGTCAAGGTAAAAGAAAGAGCCAGGCGCGTGTAGTCGATTCGACGCCTGCGCCGCGACCTAAACAAATGCATTCTACTCAACTACAAAGGTTCGGAGAAGAGTGAAATGCATTCATTTTCGTGCATAGTGAATTAATGAAAAGCTACTGGTAAAGAGAAATACTTGTGGCGAGAAATCTCGATGTAATCAGCGAAAACTTATCGAGCGCGGTCGATTCGACGCCGCGCGACCGCTTGAAGGTTAGATAAATTATCATGGTAGACGTCAAAGTTGACATTTCACGTTCCGTTGACGTTAGAAGTGTATTTTATTCAATTTATGTCATATTTTTGTCATTACTATATTTATGAAAAAAATATTTTTTTACATATTCACATATATTTGGTGTGTAATAAATGTGCACAATAAAGTATGTTATGTGTCACTAATTTATGAATGTTTTGTTGTTTTTATAACAAAACATTCATAAATAAAAATCTCCAATAAAGCCCCACTGACTACTACTACTGCTACTAGGAGAATTTGGTTGCAAGAGCGAGCGAAGCGAGCTCTGGACCTAGAGCACCCCGACTCGGACAGGGTTAGAAGGGGATTGCGGGGTCGAGTGAGCGAGCGAAGCGATAGCGATAGCGAGTTGGTCAATACGTGCGTTATTCGAGTAAATATACTGGCAACTGGTTTTTTTTCTTTTTATTTGAGATGAGTTTGCTCTTGACTGTAGTCTAGGTCAGAGGTGACGGAGACAAAGTCTACGATGGAGTAAAAACTGGTAAAGTGTACATTATGTTACTATGTGTTCATATTGTTAACAGATCCTCAACTCTTGATGGACACAAAAGTCCTCCTCTTCCGGATAGACAAGACTCGCGCTTGGAAGAATAACGCGCGCAAAAATAAAACAATCAAGGTGTCGAGAATACACAAGAGATTCTACACGCCGAATCCGAAAAAGTACTATTTTACTCCTAAAAGCATAACAAGAGGAAAAAATCGAGCTAAATCTGGAAAATCCACAGTGAAACCTAAAAACAGTAAAAGTACAGCGAAAACTGGTAATAAAACTTCAACTTCAAATGAGAAACGAGAAATAGAAGTACACGATTCTTGGCTAGACACTGTCGCCGACACAGCCACTGTGAAACGATTCAGTAAGAACGTGAAACGGGAGTATATTGCGGGAGCACACGAAACGACGAACAAGAGAGTCAAAACTGCGTCAGACGTAGATGACGATGATGATGTACCTTTATTGGTGATTAAAGGAAAAAAGGCAAACGAGACTGATGAGACAGCAGATGATGTGGGAGAGACAGCAGATGATGTGTGGGTGATGGTAGAAGAATCAAGTTCGGACGAAGAGCTTGTAAACGGCGAGACATACTGGGATGTGAAGAGTAAAAATGGAAAGCGCAGTGCGGCGTCCACTATCGAGTGGAGCGCAGAGTTGGCGGGGGCGCTGGGGCCGCCCGGGGCGCTAGGGCCGCCCGGGGCGCTGGGGCCGCCCGGGGCGCTGGGCCCGCCCGGGGCGCTGGGCCCGCCCGGGGCGCCGGGCCGGGTCGCCAAGCGCGTGACGCTGCCCGACCGCGAGCAGCTGCGGCGCGACCACACGGGCCTGAGAGTCGCGCAGGTGGCGCCCATCACCAACACAATCGATTTGGTGAGTGACAATGCACTAAGAGCCCTATTGCAATTTGACTGTATTTTTTGCGTAAAATGATCAATTTTGGCTTTTTTATTCTCAGTAACTGAAATAATTGTCAACTTTGGCTTATTGGGTAGTTGAGAATAGTTATTAGTGTAGTGCATAGCGACCTCACTATTTGCATTTTTTCTTATCTATTTGTAAAAAGCCAAAATTCCGAAGTAAGTTTCTCATGAAAAGCGCGACGGCACTTATTTGAGCTTGTGGATTGAACCAAATGAAATGAAACACATGTCATATTTCTTATGGTTTCGTGCATAGCGGCCTTAGATATTTGAAATAAGAATGGAATATCCGTAAAGAAATCCCGTTCAAATCCATAAAACTACTAAAACGCTCAGAATTAACTGTCAATTTCTCCATATTCATAAAATAAATTAACAATAAACCCTAAAATAAACGTAATTACAACTGTCTAATTTCTACAAAATGCGATGAGTCATCAGTAACTCTTGGGCCTTTCGCCATACAAACGCATTCCGCTGTTTTTTTTCGTGGATAATGCTGCTAGAGCAATGATTTTTTCCAAAAAAAAACTAGAAATAATACGTGCCTCTATCATTTCTTTTTTCAACACATAATTATTTAAAGAATTATGACAGTCCAATAATCCGAAAAAACAACCCGTTTTTACCGCTATGTTCAGACGACTATCAGGCAAATTTGATAAGTTTTTAACAAAATAGAAAATAGAACCATAGATAGTCTTCCTCTAAATCTTGCAGTATAATTTTAGATCTGTCCAGTTTTGAAGAAGAACACAGCGGAATCAGAAACGTCTTTAAGTTAAAGTTTTTATAGGTTAAATTAGCCTGAGCTGCAGTTGTCGCTTTCGCACTTTAGTTTCTTCAAATACATATGTTTCAAATTCCTCGGGACTAGAATCCCCTCTTAAGTATTTTTAGAGTTGCGAGGGATTCAAGCTAGCCCTTGGCAGGGACACCTTTATCCCTGAGAAGCTGACTCTTCTTTTCACACCTACTGCGAGAAAATTGTACGCAAGTCATGAAGAGAGGTGGCTAACCGTGAGCGCTTCTTGTCGCTCTCCATTTAAGTTTTAATTTAATTTGAAATCACATTATTGACCTCCGGGCAATAATATTGTACACTAAAATTCAAGTTCCAATAAGATTAGATGTGAATACTCGACAAGCAAAAACAAAATCCACCGCATCTGTCATGATACCTAATTTATTAAACTAAATACATATTAATACACATAAGAGACTCCATGAACAGTAAAAATGTCAAGCGCAAGCTGAAACAACACTACATCGACTTGATTACACCTTAGCTTAGGTAATTTTCTAATTAGCGCGTTGATCAATTTCCAGATCATGGCATGCTATGACAGACCCTAGGGGTCTAATGGTGTGCTTTTTATTATGTTAAAAACAACAACTTGTTTCTTATAAATAATAAATAGTTTCATTATAACCCGCCGGGCAATAATGGCTAACTTTAGTTTGAGTTTGCATGACATATAATCTGACGTTTTCGTGCAGGTGGTGCGAAAATAAAATTATAATTCTGTGCCTCTTAACTCACTGAGCTATTTATCTGCAGACGGAATCACTCGACAAAGATTCGGGCGCAGTGGAGTCTACGGGCGACGCCGTCGATGACGACACGCCACTAGGTAAGCCGAAGCGTCCGGTCATTGACCTTGCCTAATGACAGGGCCAATAACTGGATGCTGTCAAATCTTGTCTTAGTTTTTTTTTTCTGAAGCTCTTGGCATGCTTATCTGAGAATAGCTTTTGCCCGTGATTTCGTTCGCGCATATCGCTCATTTTTCCCCGTTTCCGTAGGAATTTCGGGAAATCCTCTCTTAGTGCTCCCCTACAGTCCCCAAGGAACCTGCATGCAAAATCTCAGCTTTCTACGACTAGTATTTTAAGCTGTGCTTTGTCTGTCAGTCACTCAGCCAGTAACGGAAGTATTTGATATTATATTAATTGATTAAACAAAGTTCGTAATGATGTTTAAACGTAATTTATTATAAAAAGAAGAAATCAATAATAATCCTAAAATATGAAATTCTCCCGTTACTAGTGAGTGACTGACTGACAGACTGCGCACAGCCGAAACTACTGGTTGTAGGAAGCTGAAATTTGGCTTGTAGGTTCCTTGGGGAGTGTAGGGGAGCACTAAGATAGGATTTCCAGAAATTCCTAAAGGAACGGGAAAAAACGAGATATGCGCGTACGAAGACGCGAGCAACTGCTAGTGTAACATAAAATAAGTGAAGATTTACGACGTAAAATTTAAAAAGAAAAGCTGTAAAAGTAACATGGAGAAAAATCTGTAAAACACAAACATGAAAGACCAACAGAGGGAAAGGTCACAATGTATTTCTAAAATTACTGCCTCCGTGGTCGAGTGGTTTAGGCGTTTACCTTGAAACCCGTTGGTCGTGGGTTCGATTCCCACGGGAAGCATACTTTGTAAAGTTGTTTTCCAGTTTGGTTAGGACATAGCAGGCTTGAATCACCTGGTTGTCTGATAAAAAGATAACTTCTTGCTTCGGAAGGCACGCATAAGTCGGTGGTTCCGGCTGCCAAATTTCGGTCGTCAAATAAACCATGTCAGAGGCCCTTGAGGCGGTTTAGAAACTCTGACACTAGGGTGTGTGGGGTCGTTAGACCTTACTGCCCACAGGATTAGAAGATTTCTAAAATGGTAGGAATCTGAAGAGTAGTAAGGTTAGGTTTTGCCTGAATTAGCCATAGGTTACTAGACATACTTGTGTGGTTGCAGCGTCGCGCGCGCTGGACCTGCCCGCAGACGACCAGCTGGAAGCAGCGCTTGAGGAGCTCACGGTCTGTATACACACACACACACACACACACACACAAAGACACTACTCATGTAACATTGGTCAAGCGCTTATTACACTTTTTTTACTATTGATAGGCACGTGTTTGACCACTATCTCACCTGATGGTAAGCGATGATGTGGTCGAAGATGGAGCACGCTTGCCTAGAAGTAACCTATTCACTTTTGACTTATAGACTCCCAGGTTGTAGCTGTCGGGAATCACACACTCCGGCAGGGTATTCCACTGCTGCTGTACGCATTATGAATGTGTTCCCAAAACGTTTTGTGCGTGTGGGTGGGATGTCCACCATGTACCGGTGGCGCATCGCCGTTCGTCTTGTGGTCCGATGATGGAACGGGCTTGACGGAATTTAATTATGCAATTCCGTCACACATTCCCCAAAATGCAACCGGTAGAAAACCGACAGGCTAGCAACTCTTCGTCGATGCTCAAGCTCAATTTGGATTTTCGTCGCGACGAGCCTCTCATTGCCGATGATCCTCTTGGCTCTTTTCTCAATTGACTCAAGGGCATCAAGCTGGACACTACACGGTATTCTAAGCCCGATGCCAAGGGTGGGCGTGGCCCCTAACTAGGGAGCCGTTGTTTCCCCCCCCGCGCGAGACGTCAACGCAGACGAACGTGTTTTTAAACTGCTCCGTATTTTTTTTATAATAAATCAGTATTAAAGTGCACAAATAACAATAAAAACCGAGAAACAACATCAATAAGTTACAAGTGACAGTCGTGTGTAAGATCTCTGTGATTGAGTGGCTACAATAGCAGTGACAACAGTTTTTACATTAAAACGAACTCAATTCCTTTAAAAAGTGAACCCGTTTTGGACTTTGACCTCATTAGTAACACAAAGAACTCGTAGCAAAACTTAAATCATCAACATTCTACTGAGTTTACAGGTCAACAATTTCAACGCCTCTAATAAGTACTCCGTGGCGTGGCGGTGTAGCTGTCGGATCTAATAGCCGAGACCGCTAAGTGACACGGGTTCAAATCTGGGTTAACGAAAAGTTTACTTTTTGTTTTTTACGAAATTTTATTTTTATATTTTTTTTTTTTTTTTTTTTATCGTATTTATTGCGGAAAAACACCTATAGAAATGCCAATAAATAGATCTCCGCCAAGAAACCCTACCCAATCTACATTACTTGCAGCGCCATTACCAACTCTGCTGCACCACAGCTCTTCGGAACCTAACATAACGAAAACTGATAATGTAGCCAGTAACCAAAGCGGTTTCCCTAATATAACGCATCGCAACAAACGCAAATGTTCCGAATCAAGGATTGACCAGGATAACCAATTCACTATTTTCATGGCGGAAATTAAAAAGATGTTTCTCGAATTCAAGGAGGGTCAGGAAAAGAAATTTGAGAAATTGTGCGAAACAGTGGAAGAAATAAAAAACCAAAATACTAAAATTCAGGCTACCGTTTCTTTCCTGTCCCAGGATTATGATGATCTCAAAGCAAAAATTGATAATTTGGAAGCTCAGCTCGAATCCGAAAGGAAAAATAATCTCAAGTGTATTCAAAATCTTGAAGAAAAATTTGAACGCGTGGAGCGTGGCACTAGATCAACCTGCATTGAGATCAGAAACATTCCCATAAAAAAGTCGGAAACTAAAACTGAATTATTGAGTACAGTAATGAACATCGGCGCAACCCTTAATGTACCCATGCAGTCATTCGAGATTAAGGACATTTTTCGTATAGGCACCAAGGACCCTGAAAATAAGACTATTATTGTGGATTTTACAACCAATTTATTGAAGGAAAAAATTATCGAGATGTATAAAAAGCATAACAAGAACAACAATAAGTTGACAACCGAGCTCCTGAAAATACACGGCCCAGTTAAATCAGTATTTATCTCCGAAAATCTCACTTCAAAGATGAAGCGTCTCTTCTTCTTGGCTCGTGATTTTGCCAACACAAATGAATTTAAATTCTGTTGGATAAAAAATGGTAAAATTTTTCTTCGGAAGGAGGCGGGTTCCCAGCATTTTGTTATCAAGGATGAGTCTGACCTCCTTAAAATTAATAATTCTAACAATTGACTAGGCCTCACATATATTTTTCTTATCTATCATTTCAAAGTATATTGTTATTAAATCGTTTTATTTCTAAGCAAAACTAGTCGTATTTGTATTGATAGCATAACTTGTTTTAAATTTTTATCATTTTTTCTTTTATTTCTGTATGATACTTTCAATGTTACATTTAAAACTAAAACTCTTCACCACAAACATACACTACTCCCACTTAAACTCACTAAAACACACATATACACATACATCTCCAATCATTACATAAACAACATTTTACCTAAACAGCCCCATCATTCGACCTCGCGCATATCTCACTCTCTGTCCCTCTCACTTAGGGTGATTTTTTATCCAGTGAGCATGACCATAATAGAAAATATGTTGGTTCTTGATTTCGAGTATGGATGATATCTCCAAAATTGCAGATGATATGGATTCATTGTCAGTATCATCATCATACTATTGCTCCCCGGAGCAAGTAAACTCATATCTGCAAAAGGATAAAAATGGTCTGAAAGTACTTCAGATTAATATCAGAAGCATAGGGAATGGTGTAAATTTTAATAACCTTCTTATACTGCTGCAGCGTATTAAGGTACAGATTGATATAATAGTACTATCCGAATGCTGGCTACGTAAATGTCCTCTTATACCTCTTATCCCTGGTTATATATCCTCATCTTCGGACCATTTTAACCAAAATGATGGTGTTGTTGTATACACAAGGCAGGACTTGCAAATTACTGTTGAAAAACCTAAATTTGATGATGCAAATTGCTTGATTTTAAAGTACAAAAATGAGATAGCTGTTGTAGCAATTTACCGGTCACCTTCAAATCATAATATTCAAAACTTTATCACTAGTTTAGATTCAACACTTAATTCACTAAGCTCATTTAGAACACTTATGTTAATAGGAGATATTAATATAAATATAGCCCCAAATTGTGATGACCAAAACTCCGACATATACTTAAACACTGTTGCATCACATGGTATGCTTCCTGCACATCTTTTACCTACGCGCATTGATAGTTGCTTGGACCATATTATAATTAAGTCTAATAAACCATCTTTATCATTGGTTCTCGATTCTCTAATTACAGATCATGCTCCAGTTATAGCTTTTTGTAATATTAGCTTAGAAGCCCAAAAACCCCCGGCAGCATCAAGGCGCGTGGATATAGATGCTTGCGTGAATGCTTTAAACAATACTGACTTCTCTCCTGTCATGAACTGTTATGATGCCAACAATGCTGCATCAAACTTAGTCAGTATTATATCGTCTGTCGTTGCTGAGAATAGTCATAATGTTGCTATCTCGAGTAAGAGACGTATCATTAAGCCATGGATCACACCCGGCCTTCTAAGGTGTATTAGAAATAGGGATAAACTTTGTCATACAACTAAAAAGGACCCTAATAATGAGACTTCCAAAATAATTTATCTCCGCTACAGAAACTTTTGTAACAATCTTCTCAAGGAATTAAAGCGACAGTATGAACGAACAGAATTTAAAAAATCCCGTAAAAATCCAAAGGCCACTTGGAACCTCATTAAAGTCATCACAAATATGAAAACGAACAAAAGTTCTGCCACCGATCTCTTGTCAATATCCGCTGACCCATCCCATTCAATAGACATTGTTAATGAATATTTCGCTAGTGTCGGAGAAAATCTGGCTTCTAAAATCGTGGTTCCTGTGAGTGACAACTGTGCCGGTTCCTCAGTCTGTGGTAAGTCGCTTCCACATTATGACTCCATGGTTATTTTCCCCACAGATAATGAGGAGATTGAGAGACTCATTCTTACCCTCAAACTTAATTGTGCTGTGGGTTGGGATGGCATCCCTGCGACCTTAATTAGTGCTGCCAGGAAAATCCTTACCCCTATCATTTGTCATGTATTCAACCTCGCTCTTACATCTGGAGTCTTTCCTGCGGTCTTTAAAAAGGCCCTGGTACATCCTATTTATAAGGGTGGGAACAGAGGCAGTGTCAACAACTACAGACCCATTTCCGTTTTGACTATATTATCGAAGCTTCTTGAAAAAATATTAAACAAACGTCTGCTCAGCTATCTACATACACACAAGGTACTGTCCAACAACCAATATGGCTTTAGAGCAGGCAAAAACACTGAAGACGCAGTTTTAGATTTGTTGGATTCAGTAGCTCAAAATTTACATAACAAACAAAAAACGATTGCTATTTTTCTCGATCTTTCCAAAGCTTTTGACACTGTCTCTGTCCCCCTCTTGCTCAACAAGTTGGAACTCATAGGCATTCGAGGTATCTCACTTGATATCTTAAGGAGTTATCTGGGAGATCGTTCCCAATGTGTTAAGATAGATAACCTAACCAGTAAAGAAATGTGTATCAACTTTGGGGTCCCACAAAGTAGTGTACTTGGGCCTACCTTGTTCCTTGTATACATTAATGAACTGTGTAAACTCTCCCCACCCAACTCCAGACTGATTTCATACGCTGATGACACAGTCATACTAGTACATGGCAATGATTGGACTGAGGCACAAAATTTCGCAGAGTCGGCGTTAAAGACTACTATGAGGTGGCTTGCACAAAATTTGCTTACCATAAATTTAGATAAAACTGGGTTCGTAACATTTGGTCCGAGGCCCAAGTCACAGCCAACAACCGATTTCTCTCTGACAGCTCACAACTGCAATGCTGCCACGAATAATGACTGTGGTTGTGCCACAATAAGGCGTATGGACTCCGTTAAATACCTCGGTGTCCTGATTGACAGTGCGATGACATGGGCTGGGCAAATTAATGCACTAGTATCTAGGGTTAGAAAATTAATATTTGTTTTTAAAAACCTTAGAAGTTCAGCCGATTTTTCAACTCTGAGAACCGTGTATTTTGCTCTAGCTCACTCCATCATCACGTACTGTGTGTCGGCCTGGGGTAATGCTGGGAAGAGTCATCTTCTACGTCTTGAGAGGGCACAGAGAGCTGTGCTTAAGGTCATGACACATAAACCAATTCGTTTCCCTACCGTTGAACTGTATGCCCTCTGTAAAGTACCCTCAGTGAGGCATTCATTCGTGCTAAATATTGTCCTACGTAAACATGCTGAGCTTTCGTTTGATCCTGAGTTAAATAAAAATAAACGTAGGTCTGATAGAGTCTGTCAAACTTACTCCTCTAATCTCAAATTAGTACGTCGACAATTCAAGTTCTTTGCCCCTGCGTTATACAATACAGTGAATGGGGTTCTGAATATTTATCCACACACTTCCCGAGAGTGTAAACGGCTCACTAGCCAATGGTTGTCCACTCTCACATACGAAGAGCTGGAAAATATAGTGAAACCCTAATTATTTTCCATACCTCCAACTCTCACAACATCTTCCTCTCACACGTTTAGGTAAAGCCACACACACACACACACACACACACACACATACACACACACACACACACACACACACACACATACACACACACACACACACACACACACACACAATCACCCCCACATCCTCTTACTCATACAGATACACTCATGCATAAATTCACTCATACGCACGCACACTGACACACTAGATTTTAAGCGTAGTTATAATAAACTAAAGATTGATAAAACCTCTTAAATTGGAACGTTGATGTCATCTCTATCCTGGAGGTGGGCGTTAATAGCCACGACACAGTTTTAACTAATGTGGCTATTATCGAACACAAATAAAATTGTAACATGTGTTTTTTTTTTGTTCTAATAAAATAATAAAATAAATAAAATAAAATAAATACATAACGTAAGCACGAGCTGCAAGCGCGGGAACAGCAAGTTGACCACGCAGCGCACTGTGGATCGTGAGTTTGTACCGAGGCGAGGCGATCACGTTACGATTTTGATTACTGTGCGATGCACTAGGGAGTTGGGAGTTTCATACAAAGAATACTGCATGGCTCGAGTTGATACGGTGACGATCCAGTCCCGAGTTGACATACAGGGTGTCCCGAAACTCAACGTCAGGTGGGTACGGGGCGATAGTCTAGATTATACCAGCTCAGGCAAAAATGATAAATAAATTCCATGTTACTTGGTTAAGTGATAATAGAAATACTTTTGAAAATGTTGAAAATCAACAGCCTAGATCACATATTAGGTCCTGTGATCACAATATTTCTCAATTTTGCAGTTTTTTTGTTTGTGATCTTTAATAACTATGCTATTGATTGCAGTCACAAACACTCGCTTTAGTAAAAAAAAAAGTTTTATTCGGTCATGTTTAAAAAACCTTTTCTCAGATAACTTTGAAACTTCATCTTTAAAAAAAAAAAAAATGCACGATACTACCCTAGGCAAGTTATTAAAAAATGGTCCATTTAATCAAGATTTCAAAATGGTACAACAATTTGTTACTTATCATTCCATAAAAAAATATTATCGATGTTATCAACCATTTAGAGCATTAAGAAGTGGAACAAAATTACCAAAAGCAAATAGAAAACTTTTACCTAAATAGTACTTTTGTGCGCAAAAAAACCTACATCACCATAGTGAAGGAGTGCGTGAAGTGTGTGAGTAGTAAATGGAGTGAGACAACTGATATTTTATTTTTAGAGAAAGAGAGACCGATAGTGACGCCAATGCATAATAGTCAATTGATTAATTATTTTGATTTTGTGATTTTCGTGATACAATCTGACAAACACGATGATCTGGGGCACAGACAAAATTAATCATTTTACTATGAAATGTCTGACTCGGCGTCTGCGAATTGGCTTCGGTCCCTACCTTCGATACGGTACGGTGCAGCACCGAAGAATCGCATCGTGTGCCTTCGCCAATAAGTTGACTGCATAGCTACACGCGTATAGACAAATTACGCACAGTAGCTAGCAAGAGTCATAAATTCAAGATATGTATTGATTGATTTGCTTGTACAGTCGGCGTCGAACGTGGAGCACGTGATGCAGCGCTCTCTGTGCTGCGCCGCGCGCCGGCACCGCCACGTCAACGACGCGCGCCGCCGCATCGGCATCGTGGACTTGCCGCTACACACGTAAGTGTTTACATCATCATTATCATTATCGTCATCCTCACCATCGTCATCCTCATCATCGTCATCCTCATCATCGTCATCCTCATCATCGTCATCCTCATCATCGTCATCCTCATCATCGTCATCCTCATCATCGTCATCCTCATCATCGTCATCCTCATCATCGTCATCCTCATCATCGTCATCCTCATCATCTTCATCCTCATCATCGTCATCCTCATCATCGTCATCCTCATCATCGTCATCCTCATCATCGTCATCCTCATCATCGTCATCCTCATCATCTTCATCCTCATCATCGTCATCCTCATCATCGTCATCCTCATCATCGTCATCCTCATCATCTTCATCCTCATCATCGTCATCCTCATCATCGTCATCCTCATCATCTTCATCCTCATCATCGTCATCCTCATCATCGTCATCCTCATCATCGTCATCCTCATCATCTTCATCCTCATCATCGTCATCCTCATCATCGTCATCCTCATCATCTTCATCCTCATCATCGTCATCCTCATCATCGTCATCCTCATCATCGTCATCCTCATCATCGTCATCCTCATCATCTTCATCCTCATCATCGTCATCCTCATCATCGTCATCCTCATCATCGTCATCCTCATCATCTTCATCCTCATCATCGTCATCCTCATCATCGTCATCCTCATCATCTTCATCCTCATCATCGTCATCCTCATCATCTTCATCCTCATCATCGTCATCCTCATCATCTTCATCCTCATCATCGTCATCCTCATCATCGTCATCCTCATCATCGTCATCCTCATCATCTTCATCCTCATCATCGTCATCCTCATCATCGTCATCCTCATCATCGTCATCCTCATCATCGTCATCCTCATCATCGTCATCCTCATCATCGTCATCCTCATCATCTTCATCCTCATCATCGTCATCCTCATCATCTTCATCCTCATCATCGTCATCCTCATCATCTTCATCCTCATCATCGTCATCCTCATCATCTTCATCCTCATCATCGTCATCCTCATCATCGTCATCCTCATCATCGTCATCCTCATCATCTTCATCCTCATCATCGTCATCCTCATCATCTTCATCCTCATCATCGTCATCCTCATCATCTTCATCCTCATCATCGTCATCCTCATCATCGTCATCCTCATCATCTTCATCCTCATCAACGTTATCCTCATCATCGTCACGATCGCATTGTTACGTTCGTTCAAGCTAAGCCAAGGCTGCTCAACCCCCAGCCCGCGGATCAGACTATGGCCTGCAGACGAATTTCAAATGACCCGCGCTTGCTACCGCAGGCAAAATCTGTTTTTATTTAATTTCGCCAGAGAAAATATTCACCTGTATCCCACATTCAAAAATTTGAAAGAGAAGCTCAATATCTGCAATATCAATTGTTCAAAGTACGATATGTAAAATGAGTAATTTATAACAGTCATTTGAGAGCAGATTTCAAGACTAAAAACAAAATATACAAATTTTTATAGACCCCTTCAAAATAAGTTTTACTGAAATAATGAATTATCCTGCCCATATTCAGTTGGGACTCACTGAACTGCATAATCATTTTTCGCCAAAAGACCTTTTTACTGTCCGAATAGTACGTTTAGTTCGACTGTTAAAAACGTTGAGCAGCCTTGCGCTAAGCGGACGGCGTGAGCACGTGTTGTATTCAGTTCGATCCGCGACAAAGAGTTCTACCCAATGACTTTTCGATTTGAGCGGTGATGTTTGCTAAGAGTTATTTGTTTTTGGACGGGACCACTCGCAGTTCACCTCGCTAAGGGTGGTTACTGCTCAACCGGGCTAGCCTGTGGTGGACTCAAATGAATGAAAGGGCACACGTGTGTTCCATTGGGCGTCAAATGAAATTGACGCTTAGTTGCATCCATATCACGCAGTTTAAACATCTCTTTAAAAAAGCGCCCCCCCCCCCCCCATCGTCCAAAAAACATGGCGGCCGCCAATTTTTTTACAATAAAACTATTCAATTGTTGTTGCGTTGCGACGGCTATTGCGAGCGGGTAACCACAGGTTAAGGCCCCCAGCCAGGCATGTTTGCTAAAGCTCTGGTTTAGGCTAGCGGCGCCGTCATATAGCAGAAGTAATACAGCGGTGAATGACGTCACTAGAACGTTTTCTATGTAAACACAATGGCGCGGTTTCCTAGAGGGCGATGATTGACACCGTAACGTCCGTTTGTTTACATAGAAAACGTTCTAGTGACGTCATTCACCGCTGTATTACGGCCGCTAGCCATGGAAACTAGAGCTTTAGAGATGATGCTCTAGCAATGTTATATCCAAGCTAACGTCCCCCGCGTCCCGCAGGCACGCGGACGGCGCGTGCACGTGCTGCTGCGCGCACCTGAGTGACGACAGTGCGCGCGCGCGCCTCGCGCAGCAACAGCGCGCGCTGCTCGAGGACATCGAACGCATGCTCTGGGTGAGTTCATCCACATGAAACATAATATCACCAGCCGGTCTAAAAAGACCATTTAAAGTCAACAAACTCTAAGATGTCCGATTTGACAGCTGAGTAGAGAGGGATAGAAGATTGCTTTACCACTAAGTGCGAAAGAGATTTATTTTTATGTCTCTTTCATACTTACTAGTAAAGCAATGTTGTATCTTGCTGTCAAATCGGCCTTGTTAGATTTTGGTGACTTTAGGGTTTTTCTTTTTCTTACGTCGTGACTTTACCTTTAAATGTCTTTGTATCGTAACACTTTAGGGCACCATGTCGCTAACATTTTATGTGTCTTCTATAGTAGTCGGCACAAGTCATGAGCATAAATTATTATTGACGTATCTCGGGCTTTTCTCCACAAAACCCTGAGAACCTGAGTTGGTCGCTATGTTAAACGCAAGACAATGTCATATTTATCAGTTCTTTCTCTTTTTAAGTAATTAGCTTATGACAAGTTATATGTGTTCATAAGATATATTTTTTATTTTATTTTTTTTATTTATCTGAGTATGTAGGTCAATTCATTTTTTCATCATAACTTGCTAGCTAACAAGTGATAAATCATAAAAAAAGTGTCATTTATTAATTATTTTGCATACTTCTTCCTAAGAATACTTTTTTTTTTTTTTTTACTATTGATAGGCACGCGTTTGACCACTATCTCACCTGATGGTAAGCAAGGATGTGGTCGAAGATGGAGCACGCTTGCCTAGAAATAACCTATTCACTCTTGATTTAAAGACTCCCAGGTTGTAGCTATCAGGAAACACAGACTCCGGCAGGTAATTCCACTCCTTAGCTGTACGCACTATGAATGTGTTCCCAAAACGTTTTTTGCGTGTGGGTGGGATGTCCACCATGTACCGGTGGCGCATCGCCGTTCGTCTTGTGGTCCGATGATGGAACGGGCTTGGCGGAATTAAATTATGCAATTCCGTCGCACGTTCCCCAAAATGCAACCGGTTTCCAACTTTTCATGCTATTATATAGATTGAAGTTCTTAAATCGTAACAGACAGAAATGTTGCTGGGGAGTTTGTAGGCCACTTCTTCTCCACAGTTAAAACACTAGAAAGTGGTGACGCGCGGGCGTTTTGTAAAACTTGTCATTCAAAGAGTGCTGGTTCTCAGCCTATTTTGAGTAAACGACTTTTGATTTTGAGTTGCGACGCCCAATAAGAGCAACGATTTTTTTTATTGAGCGTCGCGGGGGTTGCCCCCCCCCCCCCTGGAGTAAAGCCCTAGATACGCCAATGAACTGTGCTCATGACTCATGCCGGCTACTACTATACTCAATATATGCATGTTAGATCGTATGCAGCAACTTTGAAAAAAAAACAAATTTGGGGGATAGCCCCCCAAATTTTTCCAAGCAGAGAGCTTAAAAAAAGTTCGAAAACTTTATTTATGAGTAATAAATTATTTTATTACATCTAGCTATATTATAGTGTCCCTCGTTATTTGACATTTTTTTTTTTCAAAGTTCCTTTTCAGCGGGTCTAAAAAGGCCACTGTAGTAGAGTCAGCCATCAAGCTAACCCGGAACTGTAAAAATATTCCCAATCAACCTTGAACCTAATGCTTCAGCGATAAAGATGAAAATGAAATTTTACAGATTGTTGTATGATTCATATTGTGATCCTAGTATGATTCTACTACAGTGGTCTGTTTAGACCCGCTGACGTCAAACAAATAATTACTTCAATAAAATCACCTGTAACAGACAGACAGACGGAGTGACGAGTGATCCTATAGAGTTCCGTTTTTCTATATGGAGTTTCGGAACCCTAAAACTGGCATAAAACTTAAAAAAAAATCACTTTTTAAGCAGTATTATGCACTTAGTGGCCTTTATTTAGTACAATCACAGATTAAAAAAAGAAATGCGGGCCTAAACGCCCCTATTCCTTCTCAGTCTGCTCAGGCCATAAGAGTGTTTCAGTAATTCTCGATTTTTAATTTTATTTGTATTGGGTTTGCTCTTGACTCTAGTCTATGTCAGAGATGACAGAGACAAAGTCTATGACGGAGCGAGCCTACCCAGAAGGAGCCTGTTCAATCTAACTTTGAAGATATTAGGGTTGTAAGCGTTTAATTAATATTAAAATATTTAGGGTTTAAAAGTAATTGCAACTTGTAAATGACCTTGAATTTTGTTTTGTTGCGCCGCTTAGAAGATGAGACGGAAGAGGATTCTGAAGAAGCAGGTACGAGCCAACAATAGGCAATATGCATGACAAAGTATTTATTACTATCTTCTGCCAGCGGGTTTGCCCGCGTGATCCCTGGGGAACACACTCATCATCTGCCTAGCCTTTTCCCAACTATGTTGGGGTCGGCTTCCAGTCAAACCGAATTCAGCTGAATACCAGTGTTTTACATGGACCGGCTGCCTACCAGACCTCCACAACTCATTAACTGGGTAACACGGTACTTCATGTCAAGACGATTCAGATTTACTGGCTTCTGACAAACCGTACCGACTGCCAAAGATCTACAAATAACAGCTGGGACCAACGGCTTAACGTGCTTTCCGAGGCACGGACGAAACTCGGTATGTTAAGATGGTCACCCATCCACAGACCAACCTTCAAGGCAAGCGTTGCTTAACCTTAAAGATTGACCCGTGCGGCTGTTATTATTTAGCCATGAGCTCCTCAACTGGGGAACTCACTCCCGGGATAAAAAGTAGCCTATGTGTTGTTCTAGACTATAATCTACCTTTGCACCATACCATGAAGTTTCTTTCAGGCGTTCTGGCGTGAAAGAGTAACAAATATACATCCAACCATCTTCACAAACTTTTGCATTTATAATATTAGTAGGAAGTAGGATAGGATCAAAAAATATAAAAATATAATGGTAATACTAGCTTTTGTACGCGACTTCTGTCTCGCATATCTCGTTTTTCCCTTTCCCATAGGAATTATGGGAAATCCTCTCTTATTGCTCCCATACACTATCTCTACATTTCAAATTTTAGCTTCCTACGACCAGTAGTTTCGGCTGAGCGTTGTCTGTCACTCAGTAACGCAAGAATTTTATATATTAAGACTAGCTGCTGCCCGCAACTTCGTACGCCGTTTCCCGTATCCCGGTTTTTCCCGATCCCGTGGGAATTTTAGGAAATCCTCTCTCTCAGCTCCCCTACGCTCCTCAAGGAACCTACATGCCAAATTTCAGCTTTCTACGAGCAGCAGTTTCGGCTGGGATTTTTTCAGTAAAATAGGTACCCTATTGGAATGACAGGTCACTTCACCTGACTGTTCACGGTAAGATTTTTCTAGAATCGAGCACCTAACATGAGTGTATCTTGTTACTCATTCATAGCTATACGTACCGTATACTTCGTGTTTAATTAATTTTATTTTTAATAGATTTTTATTTTTTATTTTTTTTTAGATTTTTCCTACAAGCCTGTATGGTAAGCGCCAGAAAAATGTACGTTGACCTTTGACTAGTATCGCCCACCGGGGGTTCCGTACAAAGGGACACACTATACATCCTTCTTATTCAGTTTGTGAAATATATTTTCAATCGGTCCAATATTGAAGGAGGAAGCAGGCGAGAGTTAAACCTCAAATTATGACTTTTTACATACAAAGTCTATCTGCCCGCATTTCCTCTTAATGTATGTAGGCATGTCACTGGAAAATTGCAAACGCTGTAAGATTGTTAAATATCGCGTGAAAATGTAATTTTTTGGGCGCCTACCATAGCAGCTAATAAATTTACTATTTGAGGTAAGTCCTTTAGTTATCTGTTCATATGTTTATGCTTCGTAACCGAATTCTTCAAAAGGAGGAGGTTCTATGTTCGGCTGTATGTATTCTTTTTTTTAACACTTAAACTACTAGATTTTGCGAGCGACTTCGTACGCGCATATTCCGTTTTTTTTTTTATTCTCTTGTAGCCTATGCCTTCCTAATCAGCGTGGAAAATTCTTGCGGCTGCTTACCAGACCTCCACAAGCCATTACCTGGGTAACACGGTACTTCTCGGCAAGACTGGAGTCAGATTTACTGGCTTCTGACAATCCGTAACGACTGCCAAAGATCTGCAAATGAAAGCCGAGACCAACGGCTTAATATGCTTTCCGTGGCACGGAGGAAACTCGGTATGTTAAGATGGTCACTCATCCACAGACCAACCTTAGCAAGCGTTGCCTAACCTTGAAGATCGACCCGTGCAACTGTTATTATCTAGCCACGAGCTCCACTGACTTGAGCTCCAAACTAATTAAATGCCAATCAATATATTCGATTGGGTAACGGCGTTATTCTTGGTAAGAGGGTATTTTTTTTTTTATAAATTCTATCTAGTCCGTCAGATTTTCACAAAATATTTTCCACGTAATTTTTGCCTTAAAAATTGAATAAAAAGCCGGCGAAGTGCGAGTAGGACTCTCACACGAAGGGTTCCGCTTTGATTTTTAATTTAATAACATTTTATAATTTGTTGTTATAACGGCAATAAAAATATACGCTGAAAATTTCAACTGTCTACCTATTACGATTCTTGAGATACAGCTGACTGACAGACAGACGGACGGACCGATGAACAAACGAACAGCGGAGGCTTAGTAATAGGGTTACTTTGGATAGGCTTCGGTACGGAATCAAATTTCAGGAAAAGGGGATGGTGATGTCACTTGCTGGTAAAAAGTGTGCGAAGACATGACGTGACACGAAATATCAACGCCCTGTTTTGTCTCCATGAAAGGTAGTCGAGCATTAAGGGTAGTCGAACTAACCCGTCGAATTTTAGACCCATCTCGGTAACGTCCATACTATGTAAGAGTGTGGAACGCGTGCTGAATCAGCTCCTGGCATACGCGAATGCGCGATGCGAATGATATCCTGAGTGACCGACAATACGGGTTCCGCCGAAATCGGTCAACTGGGGATCTTCTAGCGTATGCCATTCACATCTGGAGTGAAGCCATAGAGAAGCACGGGGACCCACTAGCGGTCTCCCTTGACATCTCGAAGGCCTTCGACAGGGTTTGGCAAGGATTGTGTGATTGGATCGCGGATTTCTTGAGGGATCGGTCTATCCGAGTGGTCATAGATGGCTGCTCCTCTGGACTGCTGGATATTAATGCCTGGGTTCCTCAGGGGTCGGAGCTTTCGGCAACACTATTCTTGCTGCATATTAATGATCTGCTTAAACCCGGTACCTTCGGGTATGCAGATGACAGCACTATTGCTGAGTGATACGTGTCCAACGCACGAGCTGGTGGGTCGCAGATCCGGTCTTTCCGGGAGGCTATGGTTGAGCGCTTGAACGTGTCCTTACAGGCTGTCTCTGAATGGGGCGATGCCAATTTGGTCAAGTTCAATGCTGCTAAGACCCAAGCGTGTCTATTTTCCGCTAAAAGGAGCCAATTTCACCCAGCTCCATCTTTCCGAGGTGCAACTGTGCTGATAACCGACCAACTTGAGCTTCTTGGGGTTATATTACCATCTACTCTCAATTTTGGCCCTTTCATAGAAGCAAAAGCTCAAGTGGCTGCAAAGAAGTTGGGGATCCTAGCAAAGGTGAAACGGTACTTCACGCCGGAACAGCTGCTCAAACTCTATCAAGCGCAAGTTCTATCGTGTATGGAGCACTGCTCTCATCTTTGGGACGAATCTGCCAGATACCAGCTTGATGCCCTTGAGTCAATTGAGAAACGAGCCAAGAGGATCATCGGCAATGATAGACTTGTTGGGACGAGGCTCCAAAGCCTTGAGCATCGACGACGAGTTGCTAGCCTGTAGGTTTTGTACCGGTTGCATTTTGGGGAATGTGCGACGGAATTGCATAATTTAATTCCGCCAAACCCGTTCCATCATCGGACCACAAGACGAACGGAGATGCATAGGATATGCACATGGTCGACATCCCACCCACACGCACAAAACGTTTTGGGAACACATTCATAATGCGTACAGCTAAGGATTGGAATTCTCTGCCGGAGTCGATGTTTCCTGATAGCTACAACCAGGGAGTCTTTAAGTCTTGACTTAAAGACTCTCTGGTTGTAGCTATGCTCCCTGGTTATAGCTGGAAGTAACCTATTGAGTGAATAGGTTACTTCTAGGCAGGCGTGCTACATCTTCGACCAAATCATCGCTTACCAACAGGTGAGATAGTGATAGTGATCAACAGTACAAAAAAAGGAAAAATCGTGTTCAATATTTTTTGGTTATCTGACTGAAGATAGAATAGATGTCTAATCTGTTTAAGTAATTGTTCTAAGAAAGTCAACATTTGTCATAACTTTAGTACCGCTATTAAAATAATAGATGGCGTTGTGCCGTGACGTCACTTTTGTGAATCGCGGTGTTAAGATTCTCCACCAACGCATGACCTCCGTAGTACTTTTGTAATAAATTGTCTTACTCTGGACACCATTGTTTTATTTCCACGCGAGATATTTTTGAGACGTTGTACAAGTGGTCCTTCGAAACCGGAAGAAGGATTGGTGTGCATTGTCATCGTTGCGGTGCAGTACAGCAGCAGTTAGGTTGAATCTTTAACCTACTGCGAGTGTAACCTCAACGCGGCCAGTGGTGAGCAGCATCGGCGGACCGTACAAGGTTGACGCTTAAGCGTATATGTACAGTGGTACACAACGGTCAGTGTTGGTGCTATCAAACGCTTCGAGTTGGCGTGAGCAGCAGCTGCGGTGCGGGGGGAGAGTACCCCGCATATCATTGCGACTAGCTGCGTAAGAGTGAGTGAAGTGATAATCTGTGAGTACTTTAAAATATCAGTGACTTAACTAATAAATAAACTTAACTATAAAATAATAAATTGAGACTTAACTTAACCAGTAAAAGCAAATTAAGACTTTATTGAATAACTTAAAAAACTTTAATTAACAATTTGGACTTGGAAACTTTAACGTGTGCATGGACTTAGAATAATTTCAATAAAAAGTGAACTACGGGGAACCTATGCCCGATTTTGCACTGAGGTGTGTTGAGTTCAAAGACTTGTGATTTTTCAAGTGTTGTTCACGAACTTAGCAAAGCGTTCCAGTTTATTTAAAAGACTTTATCGACATTAAATATGGAAGCTTTGAGTAATTTACAGTTTAATTTACATTCTACAATCAGTAAAGCAAGGTCTAACTTTAGGAAATCACCGAAGGAGCGAGTAACCAGTTCATACATAGAAACTAGATTAGAAAATTTAGAAGCTAACTGGTCAGCGTTTACTGAAGCTCATATAAAAATTGTGTCATCAGTTAAGTCTATGGAATTCGAAAAATCGGATTATAACATAAAAAATATATATGAAACCACGGAAGAAGTATTTACTGACTATAAAGCGGAGTTGAGAGAAGCATTGAAGAAAATTGTATGTTCGGATAGTCTATGTAAATTGCCTGAATCTTCTGCAAAGGGTTCTAAAGAGATATGTTCTGTAAAATTGCCCAAGATTGAGTTGCCTATGTTTAGCGGAAGTTATTCTGAGTGGATTAGTTTTAGAGATTTATTTAAGTCATTAATCCACAATAATAACCTACTAGACGATGTTCAGAAACTACATTATTTAAAATCACATTTGTCTGGAGAGGCTGAAGGTCTTTTACGGCACATTCCTATTACTAGTAGTAATTATGGAACCTGTTGGACTAAGTTAGAGAACCGTTACGATAATAAAAAATATTTAGCGAATTGTATAATTAAACGTTTTATGAGTCAAAAAAACATTGTATCCGAATCTTCCAGTGCAGTTAAGGAATTATTAGATACTTCTAACGAATGTTTACATGCTTTGAAAAATTTAGGCATAATGGTTGAACATTGGGATATAATAGTTATTTATGTATTGAGTTTAAAACTAGACACTGAGTCACGTAAACAATGGGAAATTAAAATTAGTGATTGTTCAGATGACTTGCCTACAATGAATCAGTTCATAACTTTCCTTGAACAAAGATTTCGGTCATTGGAATTTTTAGACAATAAAGGTCAACGTCATCAGTCCAATCGTAATGTGCCAGTGAAATCGCTCCATGTGTCAACTACAGTATGTATTTGTTGTCAAGATAACCACAAGCTTGCAAATTGTAAAAAGTTCGCCGGTCTCGATATGGATAAGCGTCGTAATTTTGTCCAAACGAATGGTTTATGCTATAACTGTTTAGGAGCAAATCACTCCGTGTATGCATGCCGCCAGTCCACCAGATGTCATATATGTAAAAAGAAGCATCATAGTCTTCTTCATCTCAAGAATATCTCCAAATCAGTTGGTGATAATAACAAAACTGATCAAGTAGCAGAAAGTAGCGTTTCTGCTGATACTACTTCAACCCAGAGTAATTCCACTAATATTGTAAGTTGTTTTGCTAATAGTCATAGTCAAATATTATTGGCCACTGCGCTAATTGCAGCGGAATCAAAGAGCGGTACTGCTATAGTATTAAGATCCCTGTTAGACCAGGGGTCTCAGGCTTCCTTTGTGACGGAGTCCGCAGTCCAGCTCTTAGGTCTCAAAAGAATACCAACTAAAGGTTCAATTTCAGGAATAGGTTGTGATCAAGGCCAATCGATGATTTCATTAAATTCGATGGTTCTCATTAAAGTTAAATCACGCGTCGACCCTAGTTTTATTGTCACTGTAAAGGCTTATGTTTTAAAGAAACTAACGACTATTTTACCGGAAAGGAAGATTGTTGGAAACGTTTTGACTACCATCTCGTCTTTGACTTTAGCAGATCCTTCGTTCGATACTCCGAACAAGATTGATTTGCTTTTAGGCGCCGAAGTTTATGGCCAGATTTTGTTAGAAGGTTTAATCAGAGGTCCACCTGGTCGACTTATTGCACAAAATACTAGACTAGGATGGATCTTGTCTGGTCAAGTAGGTGAAGTCAACCAAAGCGAGAAATGCCACAATACCGTAGTCACTTTGCATTCTACTCATACAGAAGAGAATATACTCCTTAAAAAATTCTGGGAACTAGAATCTGAGCCCCAAGGCGATTACGATAAGGTTTACTTAACCCCAGAAGAACAGAAGTGCGAAGAGATATTTAAGGCCACGACTAAACGAGATGAATCTGGTCGCTATATTGTGCATATGCCTTTCAAGTCAATCGATCCTGCTTGTAAATATGGTGGATCGAAAGACATTGCTCTCAAACGCTTTTTAACCTTAGAAAAGCGATTTCTAAGGAATCCCGAGTTCAAGGCTCAGTACTCAGCTGTTATAAATGAGTATATAGCTCTTAATCATATGGATATAGTACAGGATAGGGACAAAGAAGGTTCCGTGTACTTACCTCATCATGCCGTCATCCGTAATGATAAAAGTACAACGAAGTTGCGCATCGTATTCGATGCATCATGTGTAGGTAGCAACGGGGTATCTCTTAATCACGATTTAATGGTGGGGCCCCCTCTACAACCTGAACTTCGTCATATCATTATGCGTTGGCGTTGTAACCCTATCTGTCTGGTAGCGGACATCGTCAAGATGTACAGACAGATTAAGGTTTGCGATGATCACACAGATTTTCAGCGTATATTATGGCGTGAGAATCCAGATGACGAAATTCAGGTGTTACGTCATTTGCGAGTAACATTTGGAACCTCATCGGCGCCTTACCTAGCAGTAAGGTCATTACAGCAGTTAGCTCAGGACGAAGGCGCTGATTTTCCTTTAGCGAAGAACCGTGTTGTTTCCGAGTTTTATATGGATGACCTAATGTCGGGATGTCAAACCATAGAGGAAGGAGTAGAAATATATAAGCAGATATCGGAGTTGCTTAAACGTGGAGGTTTCCAGCTCCAAAAGTGGGCTAGTAACAACAAAGAATTATTGAATTTGATTGAAGACGGTGAACAAATATCACAAACACAAGGGAACATGGAACTCAAAACGGATGCAATTTCAAAAATATTGGGGTTAACGTGGGACAAATACAATGACGAGTTTGTTTACACAATTCAGCTGAATGATCTGGATTTACCAGTGACAAAGCGTAAGGTTATTTCGGATATAGCGCGTCTATTCGACCCCCTTGGATGGTTAGCACCGACAATCATCACTGCGAAGGTGTTTATTCAACGAATATGGATGACGGGGATCGAATGGGACGCAGAACTACCTGCACCATTGCTGACTGAGTGGCTTGACTTCCGGAAGAACCTTTGTGACCTTATTAAGTTTCGTCTGCCTCGTTGGATCAACTCCAGCACGGAGAACAGGGTTCTAGAATTGCATGGCTTTTCAGATGCGTCCAACGTAGCATACGCCGCGGTAGTATACGTCCGCATCATTGATAGAGATGGACATATTCACACAACTTTGGTGACTTCAAAAACCAAGGTTGCTCCTGTTAAGCAGGTATCAATCCCGCGTTTAGAGCTTTGTGGAGCTGTCTTACTAGCAAAGCTTCTTCAGGAAGTCGCTTCAACTCTAGAAGTTCCCAAACAGCACTTATATGCGTGGACAGACTCATCCGTCGTATTGGCGTGGTTAAGCAGCCACCCTAGTCGGTGGAAAACGTTTATCGCGAATCGTGTTTCCGAAATACTTACTATTATGGATAGAAGTCAGTGGTCACATGTGTCGTCATCGGAAAACCCAGCGGATTGCGCATCTCGGGGAGTAAGCCCTTCTGAGTGTAGCGAGATGCTACTCTGGAAAAGAGGCCCAGTATGGCTACAGAATGAAAAAATAGAATATAATAGAGGAAATTTACAAGTAACTACGCTAGAAGAAAGAAAGATAAAAACAAAATGTCATGCAACTGCGGTGGAAAGTGATGATAGTTTATTTACTAGATTTTCTAAGTTCGGTAGGTTAATAAGAGTAATAGCTTACTGTAGAAGATTTTTACGAATGAAGGAATCGGAATATAATAAAAATAAAATAACTACTTGGCTAACCACAAAGGAATTAAATGAAGCTGTACTTACCTGTATCAAACTCTGCCAACTCCAGTCCTTTAGTGATGAAATAGAATCTGTGAAAAAAAGCCGTAAATTAAATAAAAGAAGTAGACTTACCTCGTTGAGTCCTTTTCTTGACGATGACGGGATCTTAAGAGTTGGCGGTCGCTTGCACCGGGCTTCTATTGATGAGAATATGAAGCACCCCATCTTAATCCCTCATAAATCACACTTCACCAATCTTTTGATTGCGGAGGCTCACGAGAGAACTTTACATGGCGGCCCGCAATTGATGCTCAATTACTTAAGATCCAAATACTGGATACTCAATGCAAGGACTCTCGTTAGGCAATATGTTCATAAGTGTGTAATTTGTATTCGACACTCAAAACAAACACACCAACAAATTATGGGCCAATTACCGAAAGCCAGGGTGTCTGCTCAGAAGCCCTTCCAATGCAGTGGCGTAGATTACGCAGGTCCAATCAGCATCCGAACCTCTAAAGGTCGTGGTCATCACTCCACTAAGGGTTATATATGTTTGTTTGTTTGCATGTCCACTCGAGCTATTCATTTAGAGGTTGTCAGTGATATGACTTCTCAAGGTTTTCTTGCGTCGTTTAAGCGCTTTGTAGCCAGACGTGGCCGAGTATTGGACTTATGGAGTGATAATGGGACCACATTTGTTGGTAGTGCAAAGGAATTGCGACAACTATTCAACGCTGAAAGGTCTATGGTAGCTTCGGAAATAGCTGACTTCCTATCTATGAATGGTACGACTTGGCATTTCATACCTCCCCATGCTCCAAACTTTGGAGGATTGTGGGAGGCTGGTGTCAAGTCCACGAAGCACCATTTGAAAAAAATTATAGGCACCAGCACATTGACATTTGAAGAAATGACAACTGTGTTGGCTCAAATTGAGGCCTGCCTTAACTCGAGGCCGATCTCTCAGCTCTCCAACAATCCAGAAGACTCTACGCCTTTGACACCTGGGCACTTTCTCGTGGGTGAACCGCTGGTCACTGTACCTGATGCTAACTATGAAAATTCATCTATCAGTAATCTGAAGCGGTGGCATCTTACCCAAAAAATACTTCAAGATTTCTGGCGTAGGTGGTCACTAGAGTATTTAACTCAATTGCAGCATCGATATAAATGGACAGATAGTAAGCCTGAACCTGAGATAGGAGACGTTGTTCTGGTGAGGGAGGATGGTCTTCCACCCGCTAGATGGCTATACGGCGTTATTACCAATAAACATCCTGGTTTGGACAACATTACTCGCGTTGTAACCATACGGTGCAAAAATAATGAGATTAAAAGACCTGTATCTAAATTAATTGTTTTACCTGTGAACACTTAGTTATTGTTTACCATCTTTTGATGAATTTTATATACAGTTTTATACACGCTTTTATACACGAATTAACTTGAATGAACTTGTATTTTTTACCTTTTTTTACCGTTGTTTATTTTTATTTAGGCACATAAGGCATGAACTTGTTTTGTAGATATAAGGCCAAATGTTTCGGTTATAGTAGACAGCCAAACAAAAAATAATTAATTTAAGTTAATATTGTCATGTTAAGGTTAATGGACAGAGCCGTCCATGGTGGGCGGAATGTCTAATCTGTTTAAGTAATTGTTCTAAGAAAGTCAACATTTGTCATAACTTTAGTACCGCTATTAAAATAATAGATGGCGTTGTGCCGTGACGTCACTTTTGTGAATCGCGGTGTTAAGATTCTCCACCAACGCATGACCTCCGTAGTACTTTTGTAATAAATTGTCTTACTCTGGACACCATTGTTTTATTTCCACGCGAGATATTTTTGAGACGTTGTACAATAGAATAATCATTTTTCTAAATAATAAGTACAGGAAAATACCCTATTGCTAGCTACAAGTTGCGACATGCAATGTATTATACTAATACTATGTTTTTATTTTTCATTACAGAGATCTGCATCAGGAAGTAAGTTTCATTTTTCATTACTTTATTTTTATTTATTTTTTGTTAGTAATTTTCTCAATTGTCTGAAACAAAATTTATTCACAACAGAAAGCCATCACTCGAAACCAGCACAGAAACACTCTCGGTCACCGAGCCCAACATCGACCACGACCACAAACAAACCGCCCACCACCACAACCAAACCGCCTACGAAAGACTTGCCTACGAGTAAAACCACAGAGGCAAAGAGCTCTAAGACTAAGGTCGCGACTTACTCAAACCGCTCCAAACAAAAGCGAGGGAAGCCGAGACCCCCTTCGCCCACGCCCGCGCCCCCTGCGCAACCCGTCGACTATTACGAAGAATGGCAACGTCAAAAGACGTTGAACGACCAGTACTTTCATATCAACAGTCCCTTTAAGAAAGGGAAGACAGCTACCCCTCAAAATGTGGCAAAAACTACGATTCCACAAGCTGTGGCAAAAACTACCGCTCAGCAAAGTATGGCAAAAACTACGATTCCACAAGCCGTGGTACAAACTGCCTCTCAGCAAAGTATGGCAAAACCTACAACTCCACAAGCTGTGGCACAAACTGCCACTATTTCAGAAGTGGCACAAACTGACACTCCACAAAGTGTGGCAAATACTGTCATTCGCCCAAGTGTCATCAAACACAGTACCATTGCCAGCAGTGTGAATCCCCCACAGACAACACAAGGAGGTCTAATGCCTTACATCCGCGAGTCCCGTCTAATCGCCCCTATGGAGACACGACCTATGATGTGTATAGAAGTGCCCACGTTAGTGGCAATGCCATACCCGCGAGAAATACCAACGAGTCTGATCACCCAAAAATCGCCCGAAGGCGTGAACACCGCTCAGACTGTACCTGTCTCGAAGCAACGAACGACTCTTCGACCAATTGCTCCAAAGCTTGACAACATACGGCGCGCGTCCGCAGCACTCACTGCTGACAAAAAAGAACCTGAACCTGCGACAAAATTTACAAATGATACAAAAGAACAAGTCACTGAACCACAACCTTCGACCAGCCAGTCTGTAGACAAACCTCTGTCGATTTTAGAAGAATACTCACGCAAGCTCATTGTTGAACCTACGAATAACATACCCGTTATCAACGCGCTCAGTCTACGCGTCCCTGATGGCCCAGTGCGGTCTAAGACCACTATCTTGATGGCACTGACCATCCCTTCAGAAGAAATTATAAAGCAAACAATCAACACTCTGTACTCAAACGATACAGTAGACCTCACTAAGGAATCAGACGCTCCCGCAGTCAAAACAACTGAAGCACAGAAAATGCCAGTTGTAGATATTGTGGCTGCCGTCAAAAATCTTATTATTGCTGGGAAAACTGACAAGAGTTTGCTAAAGTCATCGAATAGCACTGTAGGTGGGAGTGAGCTGCAATCTCATTTAGAAAGTCTTGTTGCAACAAGCAATCCTAGAAACAAGGCTCCTATGTTAATGTCTTTATCAAACAAACTGCATGACGGAGATATTATAGAAATTGCCGACTCTTCTGACGATAGTAACGATAATCATTCAAGCAACGCTAACGGTTCTATTCTTATGAATAAAAGTTCTAACGTAGCAAAATCTAGTAACACAAAGATTGCTAACGAAGTAACTAGGAACACAGATGTGTCATCAAAACAAGCTGTCGATAGTTTTATTCAGACTACTAGTGGAACAATTAACACTTTGAATCAAGCTATAAATATCAACATAAACGAAAACTCTAAACAAGCTGCAAGTAAAACAGATGAACTCCTAAACCAAGCCTCAACTAGTAATGTAAATAAAAATGTCAATCAAAATAAATATAGTTGCTTAAAGAAACTTCTTGAAACGACTAGTAATACAAATTTTAATATAAGTAACCAAGTTGTTAGTGAAACAATTGAAGATACCACTCAAGCTGATAAAGGAACGACTTCTAGCCAAGCTACTAGCAGTGTAGATAACCAAGCTGCTGGTGAAACAACGACTTCGAAACGATCTGTTAGTAAAACAACGACTTCAAATCCTAAAACAAGTAACGTAAATCAAGGTTCAAATAAACCAAAGACCTCTAAGGAAACTACTAGGAAGACAAATCCGACTGGAGCGTCAAGAAGAGCGACTTACAGATCGTCGCGAGACAAAACTAAGGATAAAGAGAAGAAGAAAAGGCCGAGGCGGTGCAAGAGGAGCCTGTACCGGGGACCATTCCTCAACGCAGTACAGGCCGAATTGACTGACGTCGCGCATGTACAGGTATGATGCTCGTTACTATTGTAATTTTCCACTTATTTACTATGTTCTATTAACATCTGCAAGAGGCTTCGCCCGCGTGTATATCGAGAACTAGTTAACCCGCCCACCTTTTTCTACTCCGCTCCTATTGGTCTTAGCGTGATGATAAATAGCCTATAGCTTTCCTCGATAAATGGGCTGAAAGAATTTTTCAAAGCGGACCAGAAGTTCCTGAGATAAGCGCGTTCAAGCAAACAAACAAACTCTTCAGCTTTAAATGTATATTAGTATAGATAGAGTATAGATTATCCCAAGAGAACATGCTTCCGGGATAAAAAGTAGCCTATGTGCTTATTCCAAACTATAACCTATCTCAGTTTCATAGCCAAATTTCACTCCGGATCCATTCAGCCATACTGGCATAATTGAGTTATAAAAGTCCATGCATCCATCCAAAGTTTTGCGTGACGATACTGATTGCATTGAAGAAAAATGCGCACGGTCTCGGAAGTAACGCTGTATGTTTGCGGTTTGTTCCCTTGTTATTATTCTCGATATTCACGTGGGACCGAGGCCTCTGTCAGAAGCTAGTAGAGCATATAATTTCACGATAAGAAAATATATGTTTTTGAAGTGAAAACTTTTTTAGCGGGGTTGTGTACAAATGTTAAACTCGCGTCAGGACACGTGATCTGATCGAAAATTCGTAAGACGGAGGGAGAGAAGCACGTATTCAACAATTTTCGCTTCTGCCGGCACTCCCGGAATGTAACTCGTTTTTTTTATAATCTAGTTATACTTAATAAGGCTTTGCCTGAACTGGAAGGGCAACTGGTGCCTTTATTTTTTTTATGGCACGCTAGCGTCACCTTGTTCGATGTGTAGAATACGTACATACAAGCAATAGTTACTATGGCAGCTCAGCTCTAAAGTACATCCGCCTTGAGTTATGCACCCAAATATATAACGCGTTATAATTAGGAAAACTGAACATATAAATTACTTTTACTGGTCAAATGCTATTTATTTCATGGACTATTAGACTCAAGTTGGCGTAAGTGGCACTCTGTCATAGTAACTATTGCTAGTATGGAAGTACTCTCCACATCCACAAGGTAGACGATGACCTGGCGAGTGTCGCGGGTAGCCGATGAATGAAATCGGTTGTTGTGGCGACACTTGCGAGAGACCTATGTCCAGCAGTGGACGTCTTTCGGCTGATATAATGATGATGATAATGAATCTATACATCTAACTAGATGGCGTTAATGTGCCAACATAAGAAACAGGCACCAATGTAACCCTTTTTTAATAATTGGAAATCATCAAATGACACCTCCCGCTCTGGGTGGACAGAAGGGAGTGTCAGACTCTTACTGACTAAAACCCATCCGTGTTCCTCCTAGTACCCTTTGCTCCCCAGGGCCGCGGTGACTCTTTCGAACAAATTCCGCAATCCTGGCAGGCCCTGACCCTATCGGGGCTCGTCTCCTATGCCGACATAATCTCCTTGAGGCTCCAATGTAATCCTGTTTTTTGTTTCTTTCATTCCTTTTAGGCGTTACAATTACTGAAGGAAGGCAGTGAGCGCTGCCTGGCGACTTTCGCCAACGTGGCTGCTATGCCCGTATTCATGGCCCAGGTGAGGGCGGCCGCCTACAATGTTGGCAACGGTACGTACACGCTGACTCCGCTTAGGTCCTCCTTTTACACCCATTTCGAGGAGCTCTAGCCTCAAAATGGGTTAGCTTTCAGTCGATAATGATGAAATGACTCCTCCTGTGCCTCCCGCTCTGGGCGAAGTGGAAAGAAGCGTCATATTCTTACCCGTGATCCTCCAAATGCCTTCGCGTTCCAGGACCGCGTGAACTCTTTCGAACGATTCCGCAAGTCTTTATACACGTTCTGCACGTACTCTGTAGTAACACTTGAAATAACTGTGCAGAGGTGTACACGCTCAAGGAGTCTGCCACAGAGGTGGCAGCGAGCTCGCTAGCCTGTGGCGACACGCTGCTCTGCCTGGACGCATCGCGCGCGCCGCTGCGGCTGCCGGCGCAAGAGCTGCGTGAGGCACAACACCTAGTTCTAACGGACGCCGACCTGCCTTGTGTGATGCCCACCTACTGGACGCTCGCGCCGTACACTCGCGTGTCGCGGGTGGTGAGAGGGCCTGATCAAGTTACTGGTTAGTTCTTGCATTGTTTTGTGTTTTATTATTGGGTTAATTAATAGTTTCTATGTAGATCTTTGTATTAATCGCGTTATTTGTATTTTTTTTATTTGGCGTTGGTAGCCTGTGGAGGTTTGTGTTCGTAAAGTATTAAATAAATATAACTAGCACTTTGCATGCTCAGATTTTGTACTTATAAACGATTCTTCACCTTTTTCACTACCTCAAAGGCTACATTTCAAAGTCAAAGTCAAAAGTCAAAGTCAAAATAATTTATTGTTTGTCATAGGTTTAAAGCAGTTCTTATCAACGTAATCTCGTATCATATTGTGAAACCTTGTGCAAAATTTCATGTTATTGTCGATAAGAATTACTGACATATCAACGCACAGCCGAAACACGGACTATAAACGTGACATTTTTGGAAAGAATTTTTTTTTGACAAAGCCGCGGCCGGAGTGCTGGTGTCTAATTAAATACTTTGTTTATTTCATAAGGGACTGACGCCCCTAAACCGGCTGACGTCCCTGACAGGGCTGACAAGGCTGACGGGGTTAGCGGGGCCGTCATAGCGTCAGGGCAGGGCGGCGCTCGCTGGAGCTATGACAAAGGCGAGTGGATCATGCTAAAAGACGAAAAGAAGATCTGTGATAAGAATCACAGCTTCAAGGTATGGCCACTTGTATTACTTGTTTATACGTAAAGATGGGAAGTCATCAAACGACGAATGATAATGAATCTATACATCTAACTAGATGGCGTTAATGTGCCAACATAAGAAACAGGCACCAATGTAACCCTTTTTTTAATAATTGGAAATCATCAAATGACACCTCCCGCTCTGGGTGGACAGAAGGGAGTGTCAGGCTCTTACTGACTAAAACCCATCCGTGTTCCTCCTTATGCCATTTGGGTTCTAGGGCCGCTTTGACTCTTTCGAACAGTTACCTGAAAACCTGGCAGGTTATTTGTTGTTTTGCTAACGATTTTTAATGACTTTCAGCCTTATTTAGGATAAATCAATTCATATCATGATCTGCCTAGCCTTTTCCCAAATAGGTACCAATAAGGGCTTGTGCTAGTTAAGACACATTATATGTTTTACATTTTTTTTTAAACTTACGCTCACGAGAAGCAGTTGCTACCTCTACCGTTATGCTTGATGATGTCTGCTTGTTCCTGGTAGATCCTGACGGCGTTCTGCTCAGCGGACGGCGTGCGACAGGCGGCTCGTGCGGGCGCGCCGCTGTACCTCCTGCACGTGCAGAGCGCGCGCGTCATCATGCTGCACATGACGCGCATGATGGCGGGCGGTGCCATGCGTCACCACGCGCGCGCCGACGTCCAGCGGAATCTGCTGTGGGTGAGTACATCACACAGAGACACTGTACCTCCTGCACGTGCAGAGCGCGCGCGTCATCATGCTGCACATGACGCGCATGATGGCGGGCGGTGCCATGCGTCACCACGCGCGCGCCGACGTCCAGCGGAATCTGCTGTGGGTGAGTACATCACACAGAGACACTGTACCTCCTGCACGTGCAGAGCGCGCGCGTCATCATGCTGCACATGACGCGCATGATGGCGGGCGGTGCCATGCGTCACCACGCGCGCGCCGACGTCCAGCGGAATCTGCTGTGGGTGAGTACATCACACAGAGACACTGTACCTCCTGCACGTGCAGAGCGCGCGCGTCATCATGCTGCACATGACGCGCATGATGGCGGGCGGTGCCATGCGTCACCACGCGCGCGCCGACGTCCAGCGGAATCTGCTGTGGGTGAGTACATCACACAGAGACACTGTACCTCCTGCACGTGCAGAGCGCGCGCGTCATCATGCTGCACATGACGCGCATGATGGCGGGCGGTGCCATGCGTCACCACGCGCGCGCCGACGTCCAGCGGAATCTGCTGTGGGTGAGTACATCACACAGAGACACTGTACCTCCTGCACGTGCAGAGCGCGCGCGTCATCATGCTGCACATGACGCGCATGATGGCGGGCGGTGCCATGCGTCACCACGCGCGCGCCGACGTCCAGCGGAATCTGCTGTGGGTGAGTACATCACACAGAGACACTGTACCTCCTGCACGTGCAGAGCGCGCGCGTCATCATGCTGCACATGACGCGCATGATGGCGGGCGGTGCCATGCGTCACCACGCGCGCGCCGACGTCCAGCGGAATCTGCTGTGGGTGAGTACATCACACAGAGACACTGTACCTCCTGCACGTGCAGAGCGCGCGCGTCATCATGCTGCACATGACGCGCATGATGGCGGGCGGTGCCATGCGTCACCACGCGCGCGCCGACGTCCAGCGGAATCTGCTGTGGGTGAGTACATCACACAGAGACACTGTACCTCCTGCACGTGCAGAGCGCGCGCGTCATCATGCTGCACATGACGCGCATGATGGCGGGCGGTGCCATGCGTCACCACGCGCGCGCCGACGTCCAGCGGAATCTGCTGTGGGTGAGTACATCACACAGAGACACTGTACCTCCTGCACGTGCAGAGCGCGCGCGTCATCATGCTGCACATGACGCGCATGATGGCGGGCGGTGCCATGCGTCACCACGCGCGCGCCGACGTCCAGCGGAATCTGCTGTGGGTGAGTACATCACACAGAGACACTGTACCTCCTGCACGTGCAGAGCGCGCGCGTCATCATGCTGCACATGACGCGCATGATGGCGGGCGGTGCCATGCGTCACCACGCGCGCGCCGACGTCCAGCGGAATCTGCTGTGGGTGAGTACATCACACAGAGACACTGTACCTCCTGCACGTGCAGAGCGCGCGCGTCATCATGCTGCACATGACGCGCATGATGGCGGGCGGTGCCATGCGTCACCACGCGCGCGCCGACGTCCAGCGGAATCTGCTGTGGGTGAGTACATCACACAGAGACACTGTACCTCCTGCACGTGCAGAGCGCGCGCGTCATCATGCTGCACATGACGCGCATGATGGCGGGCGGTGCCATGCGTCACCACGCGCGCGCCGACGTCCAGCGGAATCTGCTGTGGGTGAGTACATCACACAGAGACACTGTACCTCCTGCACGTGCAGAGCGCGCGCGTCATCATGCTGCACATGACGCGCATGATGGCGGGCGGTGCCATGCGTCACCACGCGCGCGCCGACGTCCAGCGGAATCTGCTGTGGGTGAGTACATCACACAGAGACACTGTACCTCCTGCACGTGCAGAGCGCGCGCGTCATCATGCTGCACATGACGCGCATGATGGCGGGCGGTGCCATGCGTCACCACGCGCGCGCCGACGTCCAGCGGAATCTGCTGTGGGTGAGTACATCACACAGAGACACTGTACCTCCTGCACGTGCAGAGCGCGCGTGCTCCACACACACACACACAAACGTCTAGCGGAATCTGCTGTGGGTGAGTACATCACATAGAGACACTGTACCTCCTGCACGTGCAGAGCGCGCGTGCTCCACACACACACACACAAACGTCTAGCGGAATCAGCTGTGGGTGAGTACATCACACAGAGACACTGTACCTTCTGCACGTGCAGAGCGCGCGTGCTCCACACACACACACACAAACGTCTAGCGGAATCAGCTGTGGGTGAGTACATCACACAGAGACACTGTACCTCCTGCACGTGCAGAGCGCGCGTGCTCCACACACACACACACACAAACGTCTAGCGGAATCAGCTGTGGGTGAGTACATCACACAGAGACACTGTACCTCCTGCACGTGCAGAGCGCGCGTGCTCCACACACACAAACGTCCAGCGAAATCTGCTGTGGGTGAGTACATCACACAGAGACACTGTACCTCCTGCACGTGCAGAGCGCGCGTGCTCCACACACACACACACAAACGTCTAGCGGAATCTGCTGTGGGTGAGTACATCACACAGAGACACTGTACCTCCTGCACGTGCAGAGCGCGCGTGCTCCACACACACACACACAAACGTCTAGCGGAATCAGCTGTGGGTGAGTACATCACACAGAGACACTGTACCTCCTGCACGTGCAGAGCGTGCGTGCTCCACACACACACACACAAACGTCTAGCGGAATCAGCTGTGGGTGAATACATCACACAGAGACACTGTACCTCCTGCACGTGCAGAGCGCGCGTGCTCCACACACACACACACACACAAACGTCTATCGGAATCAGCTGTGGGTGAGTACATCACACAGAGACACTGTACCTCCTGCACGTGCAGAGCGCGCGTGCTCCACACACACACACACAAACGTCTAGCGGAATCAGCTGTGGGTGAGTACATCACACAGAGACACTGTACCTCCTGCACGTGCAGAGCGCGCGTGCTCCACACACACACACACAAACGTCTAGCGGAATCAGCTGTGGGTGAGTACATCACACAGAGACACTGTACCTCCTGCACGTGCAGAGCGCGCGTGCTCCACACACACACACACAAACGTCTAGCGGAATCAGCTGTGGGTGAGTACATCACACAGAGACACTGTACCTCCTGCACGTGCAGAGCGCGCGTGCTCCACACACACACACACAAACGTCTAGCGGAATCAGCTGTGGGTGAGTACATCACACAGAGACACTGTACCTCCTGCACGTGCAGAGCGCGCGTGCTCCACACACACACACACAAACGTCTAGCGGAATCAGCTGTGGGTGAGTACATCACACAGAGACACTGTACCTCCTGCACGTGCAGAGCGCGCGTGCTCCACACACACACAACACATCGTACTGTCATACAACTAATGCGAGGCCCTAATGGCTTGTCTTGGGAGAAGGGGTTCGGACTACCAACACGTGAATAACTTTGCGCATTCATGTCTTCTGTAAGCTTGAATACATTGCTTGCCACGAGACTACTAATCCACCCCGCTTTTCTTTCGAGAGTGCTTGCTTCGTTTGCTCATCTAGCTGTCACCATATTTTTTTCCAATTAAAGTGAAGTGTGATCCGGTGTTATTTCCAGTTTACATTTGTTTCAGATTTAATAATTATCCGTATACGGACAGTCCTTTAGTTGAAATGTGTTATAGTATAATCCTAATAAAATAGTAATTTTTAAGACGACGACACCCGTTCTTAATAAAAAAAATGCCGAGCATTTTTTTTTTTATTCTTAAGTACGCGTTTGACCACCATTTCACCTGATGGTAGGCGATGATGTGGTCGATGATAGAGTACGCCTGCCTAGAAGTCACCTATTCACTTTAACTTAAAGACTCCCGGTTGTAGCTAACAGGAAACACATACTCTGACATTAAATTAAACATGCTCCATCTTCGACCACATCATCGCTTACCATCAGGTGAGATGGTGGTCAAGCGCGTGCCTATCAATAGTAAAAAAGTAATTAAACAGTGACTAAATTCTGAAAATAATTATGTTTGCTTACAGGAGCTCGAAGGGTTGTTAGACGAAGCTGAAATCGAAGAACATCTGCGCGAACGAGAAGAGGTCACCGACCTATGTTCAGACGGCACAGATCAGCTGTCCTGATAGTAAAAATGAAATACCGTATGTACGTATTCGAAAGAGGATTTTTTTCAAGATTTCAGTGTTGGTCCTATAGTGACAGTTTTTCATAATGATGAGTTCAAAGACCCTTTACGACGTATTGCGTATATTCAGTTATATACATAAACTTCGTCAAGATATTCAGAACATGGAAATAAGCGTTTTTCATTATGGACTCATTAATCAAATAGATTTTTCATTTTAATTGCACCAAGACCCTTTCATACTGCATATAGCTAAATTATATGAAATTAAAAATATCTTTGTAACGAAGTCTTAAAAGTCCTTTGTTTGATTTAATTTGCTAAAGCTATAGAAGCGTTTCCTAAAGTTTGTGAATAACGTGAAGAACACAGTAGATATGATGCCAAAAGCCGCATCTACAAACAGACATAACAGAAAACCGCTTTAGTTTTAAGTATAATAATTATGTTGATATCTAGATGTATTTTTTATTTTTTTGATAATCTCGGGACCTTGGGGTCCTAGTTTTGTGGTAGGCGTACGAGGGGCCGAACCCAACTCACAGAGGCCCCGTTAGACATTTCAAATGTAATGGGACACCAACCGGCGATTATCCCTGTATGCAATGTGAAAGTATACCTCCAGTCTTGCCAAGAAATACCGTGTTACCCAGTTAATGGGTTGCGGAGGTCTGGTAGGCAGCCGCTCCACGTTCCACGTAAAACACTGGTATTCAGCTGAATCCGGTTTGACTGGAAGCCGACCCCAATATAGTTGGGAAAAGGCTAGGCGGATGCACTGTGAAAGTATGTCCAAGGACAATCCCCGGTTGGAGCAGGACTATTGTAGAATAAGGAAACAAAAGATGTAACGCTATAGGTTTTGGAGTGAACTGATAATCGTTAACTATGTAAGAACTATTGGCCCCTGCCTGACCATTGACAATTAAAACGGCTTTTAAATGGCAGCGGGTGACATGCACACTCAACAAATGGGCCCCCATAAACGGTCGCTAGCACAAAGTGTCGTAGCTCCAAGGGGGCAATATTAAATGTATATTTTTTTTAAAGGGCCGATTTTCAATAGTCAGATACGAGGAATAAAAATGGCGTTTTGGTAGCTTTCATATAGAAAACTAGCTTTTACTGCCTTCGGCTTTGCTCAAGTGAATATAAATTTAAAAAAAAAAAAAAAGCCTTTGACAGTCTTCAGAAACCATTGATCTGTTTACCAAATTCCATTCGACCGTTCATTTAAAACGGTTCCGCGATTTAGGCGTGTAACAAACATACTCACTTTCGCATTCATCCCGTTTTTTCCCGTTCCCATAGGAATTTCGGGAAATCCACTCTTAGGGCTGAAATTTGGCATGTAGAGGTAGTGTAGGACTACCTCTTCATGCCAAATTTCAGCATTCTACGACCAGTAGTTACGGCTGTGCGCTGTCTGTCAGGTACTCAGTAACGCAAGAGTTTGATATCTATAGAAGATCGTTGGGATATGTCAAACAGCCATATGTTTAGTATTCAGTCCAAAATTATCTGACTGTTGAATATTAGCCCATAGTTTCTCAAATCGTTCATAATTATGATACTGACTGAATACCTCTCGAACAATTCTAAAGTAGAATTCCTATGTTTTAGTTGAAGTAAAGTAGTATTTAGGATTACTCACTTAAAAATGTAACTAATTGTTTGTACCTAACTTAACCAAGTATATAATATACAAAAACTAAATAATTAACTTTAGGCCGGCGCAACACAGTGCATTTTTCAAACTATTATCGACATTGTCCTCATTGAAATTATATCTAAAATCAATTAACACAACAATTAATTCCTAACGAGCATCAAAGCGACTGCGCGAACATGCGCCAGTCGCACACGTTTGGACTCGAGAAAACTTCCAAAATTATTGACGACGGTATGTCGAGTAAGCGTAGTCTCGCACACTCGCGCATCCGCGCACATCCACGGGTAGAAATTCGCCTAAAGTGTCACGCGTTTGTTTATTTATTTAATATAGGTACAGGAACGACTTATTTACAAATAAACATTTTAACAAAATTTTCGAGAAGATCCTCTAAACAAGTCACTTACAGGCATGCATAGGTCTAATTGACATTAAAAAATAAAAATTATATTAGAATTTATAAATTTGTTGATGTCCTGATGTAAATGAAATTCAAATCATAATATTATTGCTAAATATACTGAATTACATAATAAACATTATAAAATAATCAAATTACAGTACATTTAATTATTAACAACGTAAAGTTTAGTCCTAAAGGGACTCACCAGAGAATGGGCAGCAGCGTTCTCTGTAAAACGCAACACCATACACTGCGATCGCCAACCCGCCGCACAAGCGTGCCGATTATGGCAAACCGCTCCCTTTCGGGGAGGCCTATGTCCAGCAGTGGACGTCTTCGGCTGTTATGATGAAAGTAAACTTCGCGGGCATGCTCTGCGCTACGCTCCGCAATACATGAAAGAGAGGAGGCCTGTGTTCCCACTGCTGGGACACAGGCCTCCTCTCTTTCGAGCGGGAGTGGGCTATAATCCACCACGCGGGCCCAGTGCGGGTTGGTAGATGTCACATGTCTTCGAATTTTTGGTTCTAGGATATGCCGGTTTCCTCACGATGTTTTCCATCATCGCTTTGAAATGCGCCGGCCCGTGGGTTCAATTGCACAAACCAGGGTTACCTTTAAACTGAACTTGTTTACTAACAAGTAAATAGTTATAGTTAGTCGCTTCTACATTTAGTATGTATCGTCAGTATTAAGCGCAGCTTATTAGGAAATAAGTGTAACATCTAGATTCTAAGACCTTTTGAAGTAAACTCTCTCGACTGCAATCGATTCCGTCACCGACAAGGGAATAATTAAGGCTTGTGTTTAAACGCCTGCCAGAAATGTAATTATTTTGCTTAAAAAATTCGAAATACCTACCAGAATGGATAAATGCTCACCACATTGTGTTTCATGAAGTATTACAACCTAAATTATTTAATTACTAGCGACTCGCCCCGGCTTCGCACGGGAGCAAATTATATACTAAAACCTTCCTAAAAAATCTATTAAAAAACCGGCATCAAAATCCGTTGCGTATTTTTAAAGATCTAAGCATATATAGGGACAGACAGACAGCGGAAGAGACTTTGTTTTATACTATGAAGTGATTAGATACCTATATAGGAGAATCGAAGAATTTATTTTCGCCGAATTTCTACCTATTTCTTTATTTATGCAGGGTCTAAAGGAACCTTGCATGAATGTTATGACGGGAGCAAAGTCCGCTCGCTTCGCTCGCTCCCGTCATACCATTCAAACCTAACCTATCCATGTCGGGGTGCCACAATAGTATATGTTAGATTCAGGTTAGATAATTGGATTACACTATTAATTATTATTACTACTAATAATACTACACTATTATTATTTAGAACTGTAATATCCGGTATTAATGTTGTCTTTTTCAGTAAAACAATATTTGGTGATTATTTAACAATTTTGGTAAGCAAAAATAAATTATATGTAGTTATTAATATGTTGGTGCTCAGTCTTAGTGTCTAAAAATCTATTTATGTGAGCATCAAAATTGCACACAATAATTATTAATACGTCTAGTTGTTTATAAAACAACATTTAGCCTTTGTCATCTCAGCACGCTAATAATGTAATTGTTAAAATCTATCCAGCCGTTTACGCTACAGAGCGTGGTAAAGAAATTGACATACAAACATACACACTCTCGAATAACATTTCCTCATTTCATTTTTTTAACAGTCGGCTAAAAGTAATTCATACCGAGACAAATGATTCCCTTTCACCTTTTATATCACTGACGACAATTTTAAACTATATTCTTGTATAAAACTTATTTTTATTGACATTTAGTTATGACATTTAGTTAAGTGTAAGTTTATGTTATTTTATACAAATAGTAAGTGTTCGAATATCGGGTGGATAACTATTTTTAGGGTTCCGTAGCAAAATGTATGTAAGAAATCTATGTTAAATCGTTGGAACTGCTTGTTGTAAGTACTAAGATGTAGTATTATATTAATTTTAAGCAACGAAATAGTCTGAACTAATAAAATACTGTTAACTTTATGCTGCATTTTTCTTTTACCAAATTCATATAATAATAGTCCTTTAAAATAATCGGACAAGTCATCATCATATCAGCCAATAGCCGTCCTCTGCTGAATGTAAGCCCAAAGAGCGCCAACCAGCCCGCTCCCGAGCAGTCCGCACCCACCCGCTGCCAGCCCCCGCGCTTCAAATCATCGCTCCATCGCACCGCAGGGCGTCCCGCACTACGTTAGCCCATACGCGGTCTCTACTCTAACACATGTCTGCTCCATCGACCGTCTGTCCGTCTACAGACAGTGGAAGTGGGCCGGCCCCACTGCCACTTCAGCATGCTGATTCTACGCGCAATGTCGGTGACTTTAGTTCTCTGGCGAATGACTTCGTTGCGAATTCTATCCACCAGAGAAACCCTGAGCATTGCTCTCTCCATTGCACGCTGAGCAACCTTGAATTTGTGGACCCGCCTATGGCGAGTGTTCACGTTTCGGCTCCGTAAGTCATTACGGACGTTATTATTAGGACGCACTATGAGTGCCAAATAAATATTTGTTTTTTCTACAAGAAAACATAGAGAAGAGTTAACATGATATTTTAGGAGCAATAGCCACGAGGATATCATGTTAAATAAGATAGTGATGCAACATGCATGAACCCGCAATATGGCTGACCCAGACTGACTAAGCGGTTAGTCGGCGCGCCTCGCGAGCAATAACCACTTACTGCTCACAGACAATGTGTCGCCATCTTGCACCTGTTTTACATAATCTACGCTGAGGCACGTAAAGAGTCTGCTTCCCAAGCCTGGATCAAGGCCCGCGACCGAAAGGCTAAAGCGCGTAGGGTTCGCGCGAGGAAAAAAGCCTTTAATTCTGCCGCGAAGTTCTGCAAGCGGGTTTTTCGTAGGTCACGTTTTGATCATGTCGGACGTATCGGGGCCAAATTAGCATCGCACCCTCCGGGTTGTAAGCAGTTTTGGTCCCTGTCGAAAGCGGTTGAAACAAATTTCTGTCGAATTTCTGGCTCACTCTGCAAGAGAGAAAGCAAATTTATTTGCAACTCTCTTTGCAGGCAATTCGCGTCTGGACGCTGACTCCAAGCAACCACCAACTTTACCTCGTTGTGACTCTTCGATGCCGGAGATCGCAGTTCATAATAAAGAGGTCTGTAGAGTATTGTGCAGTTTAGACGTGAATAAGGCCAGTGGACGTGACGGCATTCCAGCAAGAGTGTTGAGGCAATGTGCACCTGAATTTTCTCCTGTGTTGACACGCCTGTACCTCTTGTAAAAAGAACAGTGCCGAGATCATGGAAGCTTGCGAATGTGCAACCGGTGCCCAAAAAGGGAGACCGTGCTGACCCTGCGCATTACCGTCCGATCGCCATTACCTCCATCCTATGCAAGGTTATGGAACGGGTTCTGAACAGTAAGCTGCTAACCTACCTTGTAGACAACAATCTCCTCAGTGACCGTCAATATGGCTTTCGCCGGGGACGGTCAACTGGCGATCTTCTTGTGTATGTCACGCACTGCTGGGCCGAAGCCATTGAGAGACGGCGAAGCACTTGCCGTGTCGCTTGATATCTCGAAGGCTTTTAACAGGGTCTGGCACGCAGGTCTACTCAGCAAGCTTCCTGCTTATGGCATCCCATCTCGATTTTGTAGCTGGATTTCAGACTTCCTGAGTGAACGGTCGATCCGAGTGGTCGTTGACGGCTGCTCCTCTGACCTCATGGCTGTTGATGCCGCAGTTCCTCAAGGGTCTGTTCTCTCTGCAACTCTTTTCCTGCTGCACATCAATGACCTACTTCAGCGCGGTCTTGTTGGGTACGCAGATGACAGTACGGTTTCAGAGAGATACTTGTCCAGCGCAACAACCAGTGAGGTTGAAGTTTGTTCCTTGAGAGAGGCCATGGTAGAATACAAATTTGACCTTAAGCGTTGTCTCCCAGTGGGGTGATGACAATCTGGTCACTTTTAACGCCACCAAAACACAGGCGTGTCTTTTTACCGCAAAAAGGAGTCGTTTTGACCTAGCTCCTACTTTTCGGGGTGCATCTGTTCCTGTGACTGATCGGCATGAGCTCCTAGGCATGGAGTTGACATCCAGTCTCAACTTCGGCGCCACCATCGAGTACAAAGCCCAAACTGCGGCCAAAAAGCTGGGCATCCTAAATAGGGTGAAGCGATACTTTAGGCCTGGACAGCTTTTAACCCTTTACAAAGCACAAGTCCGATCCTGCATGGAGTATTGTAACCTTTGGGATGGCTCAGCTAAGTATCAGCTTGCCGCGCTTGACTCGGTGGAACGCAGAGCTAAGAGGCTCATCGGCGACGTAAAACTGGTGGATGCCAAGCTACATAGCTTGGCTCATCGCCGTAAGGTTACCTGCTTGTCGGTCTTCTACAGATTGTACTTCGGTGAGTGTGCCCAAGAACTGCACGACCCACACATCCCACCGGCCCCTTCTACCATCGGACATCCAGACGCACTGCATCTTACCATCCCTACCTTGTGGCTATTCCATCAATTCGCACTAAGCGTTTTCAAACGTCTTTTATAATGCGCACAGCAAAGGAGTGGAACTCTCTGCCTGCGTCTGTGTTTCCGAAATCTTACAACCCTAATCTCTTCAAAGTTAGAGTGAACAGGCTCCTTCTGGGTAGGCTCGCTCCATCGTAGACTTTGTCTCTGTCATCTCTTACATAGACTAGAGTCAAGAGCAAACCCATTACAAATAAAAAAAAAGTAGCTACTGAGTTTGAAGTGGGCCGGTCATGTCTGTAGACGGACAGACGGTCGATGGAGCAGACATGTGTTAGAGTGGAGACCGCGTATGGGTAAACGTAGTGTGGGACGCCCTGCGGATTGATGATTTGAAGAAGGCAGTGGATGGATGCGGACTGCTCAAAACCGGGATGGTTGGCGCTCTTTGATGGAGGCTTACGTTCAATTGGCTATAGTAAATAATAAAAAAAATATGAATTATTCGGAAACCTCTACACGGGAGTCGAACTCGTGCTTGACCGTTTTAATGTTTTTATTTTATTTATTTGGCTTACCAACAATTGAATACACGTTTACATGGATAACAGATACATCATATAAACTTATGAGCTTAGTGTACCAATCCCTTACAGGTAAGCACAGCATGCACTACATTATTGTTGATTGATGGTGACTTAAAACTGAGTGAATTTTGAGTTACTCACCGGAACATAATTATCTCTCTTTTAACTGTTAAACATCTTGTTTACCGACATTCAGTGACGAGCAGTTCCGTCTGAAACTAATTAGTGTATGTCCGCCGTGAGTGGCTCCTATCTCCTATCTGCTATCTGCTATCAATCACGAGCCGCCATCGACTCGGTAGAGCGAGACACGCGCGTCACGAACGACGCCTCCGACGCGACGGTGACCTTTTCTGTTCGGTCATAATTTGTGACACGGAACAGTGCATTCATGTAAGTGAGGTTATCTCGTTACTCAGCTTGTCGATTCTGTAAACATGTCGAAGTGAAGCGTGGGTGAAGTGATCACAAACTATCATACCAAAAAGGATCAAAAATAAAAATGAAAAGTCGTTTATTCAAATTAGGCTTAGAGCCAGCACTCTTTGAACGTTAAGTTTTTATAAGAAAGTCCCCCAAAACGCCCGCGCGTCACCAATTCCTAGTGTTATAGCTGTGGAGAAGAAGTGGCCAACAAACTCCCCAGCAACACAACTGTCTGTTACGTTTTAGGATGATGGCTACAACCTGGGAGTCTTTAAGTCAAGAGTGAATAGGTTACTTCTAGGCAAGCGTGCTCCATCTTCGAACACATTATCGCTTACCAAAAGGTAAGATAGTGGTCAAACGCGTGCCTATCTACAGTATTAAAAAAGAACTTGAATTTATATAATAAGTATGCAAAGTAGTAAATAAAAAAATGGATTGATCTACATAGTCAGAGAAATAAAAAAACAACATCAAAATAAAGAAATATCAAAATAATGAACATGTACGAGTGTAACCTGTCATAAGCTAATTACTTATAGACGGAATGACGGCTCACTTATATTACTAAGCCTCCGCCGTCCGTCCGTCTGTCTGCCAACGGGTTGTATCTCAAAAACCGTAATAGGTAGACAGTTGAAATTTTCACAGATTGTATATTGCTATTGCCGCTATAACAACAAATAATAAAAATTTAGTTTTATGTTACGGAACCCTTCGTGTGAGAGTCCGACTCGCACTTGGCCATTTTTTTTTAGAGCGCCGTACCCGAAGAGTAACCAACGGAACCCTACAAGCTTCCGCTTTCCGTGCATCCGTCCGTCTATCTGTCTGTCAGCGGGCTGTATCTCAAAAATCATACCCGATAGGCAGACAGTTGAAATTTTCACAGAGTGTTATTTCTGTCCTCGTCGAGGCGATCAGCGGCGGCGATCTTTCGCGTCCGGTCCTGGTTCAGGCCATGGTCGAGGCGAGAGAGAGGGAAACCTCACGCCCCAGCCGCCGTAACAGAAGAAGACGCCCCGGGCGTCGCGAGTCGCAGTGCGATTCTCGGCCACCGTAGGCGCGGGCCTGCGGACAGCGAGCTTTGGGTGGCTTGCCGTCTGATCAGAACCAGGCCCGGGTCGACGGTGCGCTGTGTTCCACGCGCATCTCAAAGAGCTGTCAGCACAAATGACGGGCCCCGCTAGGGCCAGTGCCTGCTGGGACTGCGCACTTCGTTAGAAAGAGGCACCGTACGAAACACAGACTCTGGCAAGAAACACTCGAGCCTATGTACACGGCGTATTTTCAAAGCGCCGACGACGCTCGTTTTACAAACGCGCGCTCCCGGTGCTGTAGATGTGACAAAGCAGTACCGTCTGCGTCTTTTTTTTTACTTTTGATAGGCACGCGTTTGAATTTCGTTTGAATCCCGTTAGCGCATGTCGTCGGCGCGTTAAAAAAACGCCGTGTGTAAAGACCCTTAGCTGTACGTGCAGTGAAAATATTCCCAAAATGTTTAATGCCTGCGTGAAACATTGGGAATTTGAAACAGTGGGCCTAGTGTGGAGAAGTGTAAAAGTATACTTCTCCACATTAGGCACACACTCACATCATGTGAACTACAGATTCTTAGTATAAGCTTTCCAAGCCCTTTATTTTGATTCCCCACAAGACACATGAAAACATGGTACTTAACGGCAGCTGCCCAAATAAAACCAAACTACTATTTATTAAAAATATCATTGAACCGCTACATACAAATTGACAAAAAGAAGCGATGAAAGTCCTTTGACCTGCATTATAAAAATTAGAATCGGTATGATGAAGTATTACAGAAACAAATTATTTCCAACTGCATGTAATAAGTAAGTCCGGACCTTGAGATCTTCAATCAGAAATTAAATTATATTCATCACAAAACTGATAAAAAAAATCTGTCAAGTGAGAATCAGACTTGTTCACCGGGTTCTGTATCTAATTAGGTAAGTAAGGGTGATTTTAAATTGGACTGAAAAGATTTTTCACGCTTAAGGTGGATAGCTACTTATTTTAAATATAATTACACAATTAATTGCAATCAAACCATTGTAAGATAGGTCTCAATCGCCTATCGACACTTGTATCAGAAACTCAGGTACGTTCCAAACCTGGATTGGGTTGTGGAATTTGTTCGAAAGAGTCACCGTGGCCCTGGAACACAAAGGGCATTAGGATGAACACGGATGGGTTTTAGTCAGTAAGAGAGTAAAAAAGAAGTACGTCCCAAAGTCATAACTGAAACTAAAAGTACATCCTTTAATTATACCGGCATTCAAACGGTTGCAGAAAAACTTAATTATGACAGTATAATCTACCTTAGGGTTTAACTTCTGCCAGTGGACTATTTCGGGGTATAGTGGGTAAAGGGAACCAATACTAATGTCTATTTTTTAATCTCGGAGACCAAATTGACAACTTCAAATGTCAAAACTGACTTATATGCTATTGAAATCTATGTCAGTTTGCCATTTTGCACTTGTCAATTTAGTCTTCGAGATTAAAAAACAGACTATAGTAGAAAATGTATCCTATGTCCTAAACTTTTCAGGCGTGATTTCTTCTCCTCGAGTTAATACTCCATAGATTGTTTGAGCCCTGGAGCGGATCCACAACTCATCGGTTAAATTCATTAAAACTCAAGAAGTGTGTAGGTGTAGGGGCACGTGGGACTCTGAACAGGGGCACGCACGCACATTGACAAAGTGACTTACTTGAAACAAACTAATTTACAAACAACAAAACTTCCAGTACCTCTCGTCGAAATTTATATTATTACTAGTGGACCCGCGCAACTTCGTCTGCGTCACAATTTTCATTACGGCTCCGCTCCTATTAGTCTTAGCGTGATGATATATAGCCTATAGCCTTCCTCGATAAATAGGCTATCTAACACTGAAATATTTTTTCAAATCGGACCAGTAGTTCCTGAGATTAGCGCGTTCAAGCAAGCAAACAAACAAACAAACTCTTCAGCTTTATATATTAGTATAGATTAGTAGAATTGTACTTCTTCGGACAAGATTCACGTATTAATAGGCATTTCGAATGCAATACATGGCTACAGGTGTAAATAAGATATTTTATTTACAAAATAACTAACGAAAACATTAACTCAATTATTACGGTTGTGGGATTGATTCGGGTCTTCGATTCCAAGCCATTCAATACCAGGCGTAATCCTTAGAGGTATCACAGATTTACGGAACCCCAAATCCCAAGTATTTAGCGTCAACGGGTTTCTTTCCGCGAAGAGAAGCTGCATGGTGTGCGTAAGGCGGGCGGCCGGTGTAGGGCGGCGCATATATAGGGCGGCGCGGCAGAGCCTGCCACAGTGCGCGACACCAAGCGCGGCAAGTGCCACGTGCGAACAGGAGCTACAGGTGAGCTTCAGATTATGTCACTTCAGTTACATTAATTGTTAATTTTGTTTTTGTGTTTGATTTTATGAAAGTGTTAAATTAAATATTACGTATAATCATTTTAAAATATAGATGATTAAAATTTGTGGAATTTTAAAATGTTACATAGATGGTGACGTTATTTTTATAAAGTGACACGTTTTGGTACTCATTTATTGTATTTGATTATGAATTTGCAAGTTTAATATTTGTAGCGATACATTTTAAATAGAAGCTCATTGGCATAATAAGCTACTATTACTAAATGTGATATTTAAATTGATATTTTGAATATTTCTTTTTATAATGTCGAAGTATATATTCTAATGGTCCATACTAATATTATAAAGAGGTAAAGTTTGTAAGTTTGTTGGGGGTAGTCTCTGGATCTTCTGAACCGATTTTGAAAATTATTTTCCAATAGAAAGTCACGTTATTTGTGAGTGTCATAGGCTATATATTAACCCGAAAAATACTGACCAACGAAATGGGCACGGGTCAGCTATTAGACTATAAAATAAAATTTAGTTTTAAGAACACAACCTCGAATTAACGCGTTGATGTCTTTTGTTTGCTACGAATAATGTCTACGTCGCTACGAGAATCACGGAACCGCAATCAAATATTATTGCTGTGTATGTAATATTAATAACATTTACTATTACAATCTACTTAAAATACCCTCAAAATGTCCACTCAAAATATTATTAAGATACCTAAAACCTATTCTAAGATTTTTTTTTCGTTTGATAAATAGGTACCAAAAAAAATATACTTCATTCTAAGAAAATCTTCAATGAAGTATTCGTATTAAAATCGTCTCACAATACAATTGGCTAATAAAATAAACATTTTAATTTAAAAGTGCGCCATTCGTGTCGGAGTTATAGTGCAATCAAATTTCACTCGTGTTTTTATATGTACTTCATTTTATTTTAGTGCGTGGTCTGTGGGTGGACACGGGACACCGCGGGGGTCGCGGGGTAAAGGGCTTACGGGGCACGTGTATAAAAATTGGGAAATGATGAAAGTAAAGTGTAATTCAATGATAGTAGAGGCCGTACACCGAAGTAGCACGTGTAGAAAACGCGAGGTACTATTTAATTCTGAAAAACAAGCAATGCATTTTGTATATGGGGTACAGAATCGAATAGAGGATATTCATTATCAAAATAGTCAGCATATTGCGCAATGTAAACATTTTTAATTTTCCTACAGACATAAACTGTTGCCGAATTAAATAGTAGAAGGGATAAAGGGTCTCATTGAGCTATGCCTACACCCGTGACCTGACATATTAGACTATTATCCTGTGTGTGTATGACTTATTTCGACTTAAAAAAGGAGTAGGTTTTCAATTCGGCTCTATTCTTTTTTAATGTTTGTTACCTCATAACTCCGTCATTTATGAAACGATTTGAAAAATTCTTGTTTCATCTAAAAGGGTGTACTTTCCAATTAGTCTCATTGTCACCAAATCAGAATTTGATGATGGGATCTCATGAAAATTGAGTGCAACCTTCAAATTTTATAAGCACATACAATGTTTTTCATAAATGTTCTAACGCAATTCAGATATTTGTGCCTGGTTATCATCATTTTATGTTGCTGTGCTGATGATGGAAGGTATAAATTAGGATCAGATGATGAGATCCCATGAAAAATGTGTGTTCAGCGATATTTTCGCCAATTGTCAGCCGATTTGGATGATTATTTTTTGTTTGGAAGTGTATTTTCTTGGACTGGTCCCATTTCATTTGGTGAAGATCTGACGAAGAACTTCGGAGGTAGGCAACGGAACTTTCAATTAATGATAGCAAATGGATCGGGATTGCTAAAATCGCATGTTTTTTTAGTGTTCCACAAAAAAATGAAAAATAAAATACTTTTTTACAAAAAAATACAACCGAGTTCCAAAAACAAAATACTACAAGGTATAACATAACTTCAGAAAAAAGAAAAGAACTATAATTTCGGAAGTCGGCGTCAAAAAAAACTAAAAAATAACCAAAAACACCGACTTCCGAAATTAAAGTTCTTGATAAAAATAATGGCGGATATTGATTTTTGGTAAACCAATTTGTATCATTGATAACCGCGCGTTTGACCATAATCTCACCGGCAGAGTTTCACATTAGAATTGTTGCGGTTCTGTAAGGTTCATGTGGGAAAATTCTACAACATGGTAATTAATTAAAATTTCTATGGTAGTTAATTAAAATAGAAAACTTAGTTAACTTCGAACAGAATTATTGTTTTAGTGTTTAGTAGTCTGACGTTCATTATATTTGTTAGCAGTGTGCAGACGTGACTATGAGATCCTGAGTTTGGTCCTAGTGAAAGCAATTTTGATTAGAGTGTGTGTTTAAGAATATTAACGTATCAATCCCTACTACTACTACGTTGAGGGCCTAGCACGAATATTTTTGACATATAGACGTAAACTTTACCATAGCTACTATGCTACTATACTCGTTTCGCACATAATATTTATTTGAATTAGATATATATATTTATTTGATTCATATTTTTGAATGTTGTAAATTGTGTATGTCCCATAAAATTAAACCAGAATACTATGGGGTTGTAACCGCAATATATTTGTTTAGATTGAATTATTGTCATGGACTTAAAAAAAACATTTTGTGATAGCTTTTCCTTCATTTTAACAAGTTTTTTTTCTTGTCGTTCATTACGCAACTAACAGTAGGTATATTGATATTGGGAAACACTTATTAATTGCTTCGTGGATTGCCAGAATCTTGAACTAATAGGTTATTCTATTAGGTAGAGAAAATAAAATTCTATTTAGTCCGTTCGATTTATTTTCAAAAACTACTGGACACGTATTTATTTTCCATTTTAAATCACTAAAAAGTGATAAAAATAAATCGCATCACAGTTCAAGAGAAGGGGCTGGTGACGTCACGTTGCTAGTAAAATTGTACTATCGTAGTGTCGTCACTCGAGTTTTCAACGCACTGTATCTTCGTAATTTTTTGTTTACGTGGAAAACGAAAAAATTTGTGTCCAATATTTTTGGAAATCTGTCTGACGGACTAAGTACATTTTTCAGTATAAAACCCTATTGTCAATTTTGTAGTTCACTCCCCATCACTGTCTTATGTTATCCATATAAATCATCATCTGCCTAGCCTTTTCCCAACTATATTGGGGTCAGCTTCCAGTCAAGCCAGATTTAGCTGAATACCAGTATTTTATGTTATCCATATAAATACATAAATAAATTATTTGGGACTTAGGATGAATCCAGAGTTAAACCAAAAATACCTGCTACAACCTGCTTGTAAAGTGTAAACCGTAGGAGTTTTATCAGCTCGTTGTTACGATATGTAATGATAAGAATAAGATGATCCACGAACTGACCTTTTTTTTCCGTGCGAAGAAAATGCCTAACGCATACCACATCACCCCGGAGAGACGACGTGGTTATGTGGGACGTGCACCCACTAAAAACTTCGCCTGTGCACCTACTTTCGCCTTGATGGGTGGGTCGCGAGGACTGCTACGCATGACATTCGCGACCTCCACGAACCGACCTCGGCTAACGTTGCTTAACCTGGTAAATCGGTATATGCGGCTGATATTAATTAGCCACGTACTCCATAATAACTAATCGCATCCAAGAAATCAATTGTGTTGTGAATTTCAACGAGTTCCTCATGACTCGAGCTCATTAGGTTGCCAACTGCTTATAAATTAGTAATGAAAAGAGATAGATATACTACATCGAAGCACAAAAAGTAAACGAGGAGGATTTTTCAACTGGGTGTGGATGACCAAATTTGAAACTGAAGAATAGCGAAAATCGGTCAAGTGCGAATGGGACTCTCACACCAATGGTTCCGTATCGTAAACCGAAAAAAAAACACATTGCTTGAATGGAAGCCCCCTTTAATTTTTTATTTGATTTAATTTTCGAGTCGCTTAGGGTTGAAAACTTCGGACCCTTGTGCTCACAGTTTTTTCAAAAAAATGTACAACGTGGCAATGCCGCCATTCTCTTGGGCACATTACCTGCGTTGAGGGCGAATTTTTAGTGCTATATTTTAGTTTGTAGTCAGTTTAGTTTTTTTATTTGTTAATTATAGTGCATGAAGTTTGCTACTTAACAAAGTTACGTAATTTAAAACGTATTTATAATTTGTTGTAATAGCGGAAATAGAAATACACACAGATAGTTGAAACTTTCATAAATTTTGATTCGATCGCACTTGGCTGGTTTTTTATATACGTGAAAAAATAAAAAATACACGTCCAATATCTTGTAGAAATCTATCAGATGCATTAATTAGATTGTTTTAGTCATCTACCCAACTGAGATGACCACTACTCCTTTACAGTTTCTTCCTTGAGAATCTTTTAAGTACTACTGAAACGTTTCAATTAGATCGCGGAGCAGTTCGCAGGCTTCTTGCTATCTTTAAATGCTAATATAATTTTTATTAAGAGCTATTTGCAATCTATTTTCAAGTTTACGTTGGTAGCAAATATATTGCAGTTGATGTTGTATGTTAGTGGTGATCTTCGATGTTCTAAATATTGATAAATAGCTGTTTTCAGGGGTTCGCCCGCATGAATGACGAAAATTATCCTAAGGAAATTAATGGAATGTGTTTGTTTCGGGAATTTCATGTTCTGGATTAATCAGGACATGCAATTTTGGAAAGGCTTTACAAAGTTTTTTCCAAATACCTTTAGTCGTTAAGAGGTGTAGTGGTAACAAAAATACAGACAGACAAACACATTTATTTATTTATTATATACTTTATTGTACCCCTCATAACAAGCACAGAAAAAACGCTTATAAAAACTAGTGTACAATGGGCTGTCTTATCGCACAGGGCAATCTCTTGCAGCCAACCTTTGGATGGACTGAACTAAAGAAGTTAGATTTAGGGCGGTCAGTGTACAAACATCATAAATAACATTACACATTTACACTGAAAGTGCGTTTTTAAATTCCTGATAACTGCAAACTGACATAGATTACAATAGCATTTTAGTCAGTTTTGATATTTGCACTTGTCCATGTATTTTCCGGGATTAAAAAAAAACTGGCCAAGTGGGATTCGGACTCGCCCGCCGACGGTTCCGTATAAAGGGGATGGGGAGAAAATGTATGGGCTCTGGTCCAAGAAGCTATTGAGATTCTATTATACTCAAATCTACTTTCGTGTATATGGTGCTATTTAAATACCAAACCTCATGGAATTAGTTAAAAACACCGATAAAATATAGAGTTCTTCTAACTTCTAAGCTAATCGGTATAGTCTTTGACTGTATAAAGATTATGCAAACAATATTCACTACTCTATGCATATTATAACTACTATACTTAAGGGGAAATTGAAATGTGCTGTTGAATGCCAAAGTTCATCTTGGTTACATAAGTCCTTATGAGATGCCAGTGAAGGGTTATTATGCTTAAAGGGGTATGCAGACATGTGTTGTTGTAGGATAACGTCCACAGTTGGTTGCAATAATCCTTATGAGATGACAGTAAAGTGTTCGCTAAGTTCTTGTCACGCGGAACTTTCACGACAATAATCCTTAAAGCGGTATACAGACATGTTCACCACAGTCACAGTTGGTTTCATTCGTTTTTAGGGTTCCGTAGTCAACAAGCAATCTTTATATAGTTTCGCCATGTCCTTATGTCTGTCTGAGTGCGGTTTAGCTCAGGGATGCTAAACCGCACTCATAGAGACACTAGCTTAACACTAGTAACACTAGAAATTTGGAATTAGGTATGGGTATAACTACATAATTAATCATGCCGACAAAGAGGTAACACAAAATCTTGAAAAAAATAATAATTAAAAAACATCCCCACTTAACGTGTAGGGAGGTTTCCCTACACGTTAAGTGGGGATGTTTGTTTGTAAAAAGCAAAAGCTTTTTGATGACGTGCCTAGTCTAAAAACCATAACCACAGACATAATGTGTGCGCAACAGCCTTTAATTCGTTGACTGATTAACACACGCAATAATAATGCATATGGGCGCAAGTTCGATCGTGTATGGAATACTGCTCTCATCTTTGGGACGGATCTGCCAGATACCAGCTTGATGCCCTTGAGTCAATTGAGAAACGAGCTAAGAGGATCATCGGCAATGAGAGGCTCGTCGCGACGAAGCTCCATAGTCTTGAGCATCGACGACGAGTTGCTAGCTTGTCGGTTTTTTCGGGGAATGTGCGACGGAATTGCATAATTTAATTCCGCCAAGCCCGTTCCATCATCGGACCACAAGACGAACGGCGATGCGCCACCGGTACATGGTTGACATCCCACCCACGCGCACAAAACGTTTTGGGAACACATTCATAATGCGTACAGCTAAGGAGTGGCATTCCCTGCCGGAGTCTGTCTTTCCCGATAGCTACAACCTGGGAGTCTTTAAGTCAAGAGTGAATAGGTTATTTCTAGGCAAGCGTGCTCCATCTTCGACCACATCATCGCTTACCATCAGGTGAGATGGTGGTCAAGGTCGTGCCTATTAGTAGTAAAAAAAAAAGGTAGTTGACAAGATTGAATGGAACCGAAACTATGATAAAAATATAGTATTCATTATGAAAAATAATAATACAATTCTAACGTGCTTTACAATGATGCGTGTCTCATACATAGACGCTCTTTGTAACTCGACTCTTTGCATACGACGACTTTATTTCTAGCAAAATAAATGTTTATGGCTTATAACTTTTTTCTCCATAGGCCGATTTCTGGTGTCCGTAATGAAAAATAACACACTTTTCACGAGCTGTAAAATTATGTACGACTCATTTACCGAAGCTTCTTGAAACTCTTGCATTCGACAATTTTATTTCTGGCAAAACACATTTATGGCTTCTAATTTTTTTCTCCATTGGCTTAATTTTTTGTGTCCATAATGATAAGTAACACACGTTTTGAGAGCTTTAAAATGATGCGTCTCATTCACCGATGCTCATTGAGACTCTTGCATTCGACAATTTCTTTTCTCACACAAAACACTTATGTGTTCTAACTTTTTTCTCCACAGGCCGATTTTTTTTTGTCCATCGTAAAAAAGAAGACACTTACACCAAGCTTGTAAATGAGATCTGAGTTACTATCTAACGTTTCCTATTATGTCTCCAAGCATTGTTTACATTTGATTTTTTAGTGATTGATAACTTTTTTTCCATGGAGGAATTTTTTTTGGCTCCATAACAAGAAACAATATTCTTTCAATAAGCTTTCAGAAAATAAAGGTCTCACGGCACACCAGTTGGACCGGTTCACTATAAATAAAGACTGTATGGTTTAATTACAAATGTATAGTTTCAGACTTTTCCTAAAACAAGTAACAGAAGTCGGTATTATTTGCCACATTTCATAGTTGTCCTACACATTTTGAGAGTGTCGAAATATACGTTTTTTTTTTTGCGTCATAAACGTCCGTATCTTTTTTTTATGTAAACTTAGAAGGCTGATTTTTTCACACCTTTAAGAAGTTGTAAACTTGAGAATACGGTTTTAACTTCAACCTCTGCGCTTTCCCGAGATAAAGAGTCTTGACAGATGGACGGACGGACAACAAAATGATCCTATAAGGGTTCCGTTTTTTCCTTTAGAGGTACGGAACCCTAAAAACGATTATAATTAGGATATTCAGCCTGTTAGCATATGTTTACGTATCTGGCATGTGGGCGTGCTATTTTTCTACCTCTGCTCAACTCTTCTTGGAATCCAGTCCAGATGCTACGTGACATATTTGTCGATCGTCCCCAATACGTGGGCATCACCGTACAAGACAAACAATCAGTGTAGCTTCCTCATAATTCCGCTATAAATACTCAGCCGTACCGGACACGAACCGGACGGCCCCGGGCAGTGCCGCAAACCGGAGGAAAAACACGCTTCCGGCGAAAAAACAGCGCAACGCCGGAGGATATTGTTGCTTCCGCTCGACGGGGCAATATTACCGACAATGTGGTCGTGAAGCGATATAGATTCTGGCTAATAAAAGGGCAGATAAAAGTTTTATAGAACTTTATTTAAGGTTTTAATTACTAAGAGCTGATTTAAGGGTAACCAACAAAACCCCATTACTAAGCCTGCGCTTTCAGTCCTTGTGTCTGTCAGGGGGCTATATCTCATGGACCGTAATAGGTAGACAGTTGTAATTTTCTCAGAATGTGTACCTAGTTCTGTTGAGCATAAATCCGGACTCCTTGCTGTAACCGATAAATACAAATCTAAATGGATAAACCCAGCCCGCCCAGGGGTTATCCAAACAATCCATTCATCTTTTCCTTAGTCTCTGTCTCCAAACAAAAGTACTCAAATATACTCATTCATATTGTATATTCAGACTTAGGGTTATACGTGGTTAACTAGCAGCTTTTTACAACATTTCATGATTAGATAATTTTAAGCTTACCTTCTCAACCAGAAAACTAATTCATCCTTCGATTCAAGTTAAACAATCCCTACAACAATATGTTAATGAGCGCACCCAATTATTGTATTTGATATCAAAACAAAAAGTTTTTGTTTGTGAAACATATTCCAGGTAGGTTATCAACTAATTAAACAAAATATTTTAATATTCATGTTATGGTAACATTGTTGTACCCCCCTCCGTTGTACAGGGTATACCTCACCCCTGCCTCGTCCTACCGTTGCTAACTTTGCGCTAATTCAAGTTATTATAGTTTGCAATAGTTAGAGATGCGCAATTGTTAAATTATCGCACGTATCGTTGATTAGCATGATATTATAGCGGTAGTGTTGTGTGAGCGTTTTATGAGGGGGGGGGGGGCTTTACCAATAACTAGCCTAACGTATCAGTACTTATTGAAGTATTTCGTTTATTGTATTTACCTGTGTCCGTGTGTCACTGCGGAGTGCTAACTGAAAACCTGCTCTGGGTGTCTGACGCCCAGCAAATGCTGAGATAGTTAACCTTTCGATATGTTGTGTACGTTTGTGTTTGTGCCGAATAAATGTTTTCTGTTCTTCGCATGAACAGAATCGGGTAAGTACTCGTTCCGTGTAAAACACTGGTAGACTGCCGCCTATTTTATTTATTTCGTTCTTCTACAAGACATAAATCAGAATTACGACATAAATCACAATGATACACGTTATTTATTTGAGTATGTTTCTTCATTTATGCACTTATTAACTTAGGTGAATACTTAAAAAAAATAAACACAAAATAAAATGGAAAATATTGTAAAATCAGTTCATTTTGTCAATGAACTAGTTGACCCGCGTAACTTCGTCTGCTCCGCTCCTATTGGTCTTAGCTTGATGATATATAGCCTATAACCTTCCTCGATAAATGGGCTATCTAACACTGAAAGTAGTTATCGGACCAGCAGTTCCTGAAATTAGTGCGTTCAAGCAAACAAACAAACAAACTTTAGCTTTATATCGACGGGTGCAAAGTAAAAAGGGTTATATACGTACAAAACGGCTACTTTTCAGGAGAGCGCATAATAGTAAAAAGTTCAAAATTAACCATTCTGTTAATTTTGAACCAAATTTGTTGAGATTTTCATCACTGCTTCATTATTTAATAAGGCATCTATATGTATATTTGGTTTTTTAAATTATGTTTAATTAACGAGATATTGCAGTTGTCTGCATCTAAAATGTACCGTATTTAAAAATATGACAACTGTGTTAACTACCACTTGGTCGTTTCTACATGGGAATTCAAAAATCTGGATTTAATGAAGTATGTTTAATATATTTCAGTATATACAAAAACTGCAACATTTCCTCTTATTAAAATTAGTTTCTGACTGTGTTAAATCCTAAGTACACCAAGTTCAGAACATAATTGCGCAGATATCTTTTTCTACGTCTTAACGTCTGTGCAAGGAACACGATTTAGAAGGTTAAATGAAATATTCACTAAGGAATTATTTATTTATTTTTCTTATAAAGTAATCTAATCATAACATTTTTCGGAATAAAAAACTTAGAAAATATTTATGAGGTAATTGCAGGTTCTTTGGTTGAAAATTCAACTCTTAAAATTATAAATTTCGTATAAAAACAATAAAATTAAATCAGTAAAGGTTGTAAAGTTACAATATTTAAAAATAATTCACTGCAGTCACAATAATCAATGTTATAGCCGTTCCAATAACCTAGTTATAGTCATAATGGAAATTCTGTATTTTAACAAACTTAAATCCTCTAAAGTATTTTGTACTCGTACATTTTTATATAAAAATTCAAATTCAAATTCAAAGCATTTTATTTCAAATAAACCATTCACAGGCACTTTTGAAACGTCAAGGTCGGTCAGTCAAAAACATGGAAGCTATTTGCACGTTCCAAAGCGTAGATCTCTATGGAGAAGAACGTGCAAGAAACTCCACGGACACTCTTTTAAATCATGTTCTGGTTTTACAAAATTTCAAGTTACATATACTTGTTGCTTCTGCATGTGAGGACAATGCAAAGGGAAAAAAAAAGGGCTTATTATAAGAATTTTAAATATAAAGATTGAAATAAGCCAATGGCAGTTAAGAGATGACCAGTCTCAACCGACGGCGCCTGTTCACGAACATGACGCGTGTATCGGCACCCTTCAGCTCAACCATTTCGAAGGGAACCGAATGATCAAACCCACGCGCCGCCATCAGCGAGACATTTGAGTGAGCATGACATGCTCTCAACCACCATGCTCGTTCATGTTCAACAAGTAAAACTATAACTACTCACATAAAATGTAAATGGTTTCATGGTACTCACATTTACAAAATTGGAAAAATATGCTTCTACTTTACACAAAACTATGGTTGTCAATGACCAAATAATGAAAAATAAATTAATAAAGAGAACGATTAAGATCTTACATCAAAAAGAATAAATAAGTAATTAATATAATAATATAATTTGTATGTATATAAGAATAAATAAACGAAATAATGTAAGAACCTCTAAAAGGAGCGAGCATCTCTTCCAAATATAAAAACATAGAAACCTAAAAAGTGGACCTAAGCAGCTGTGACTGTGGAGCAGGACCAGCATTTAGCCAAGCGTTTTTATCGAGGATATAATCTTCCAGTTTATAATACGCTTGTCTACATAGTGTGCGTTTTATGCATGCTTTAAATTTTCTCTCATTCAGTTCGAGAATATCAACTGGTATTTTATTATAAAATTTAATACAGTACCCCATAAAAGAAGTGTGTACGTTGGCCAATCTGAATCGGGGTTGATCTAATTTGTTCCTATTTCTAGTATTAAAATTATGCCTGTCACTAATCTTGCTAAAGAGATGAAGATTTTTCCGAACATACATAATATTTTCGTAAATGTATTGACAAGGTACCGTCATGATGTTGATATCCTTAAACAGTTCTCTTAGAGAATCACGCCGACGGAGATTGTAAATGGCTCTGATGGCTCTTTTCTGCAGGATAAATATAGACTCGATGTCTGCAGCACGTCCCCATAATAAGATACCGTAAGACATGATACTATGAAAGTAACTAAAATAGACCAGCTTCGCGGTATCTATATCGGTAAATTGACGGATTTTTCTGACAGCGTATGCTGCTGAACTTAGCCGTCCCGCAAGAGATGTTAAATGAGGACCCCATTGTAGCCTTGAGTCAAGCGTAATCCCCAGGAAAACCGTGTTTTCGACGAATTCAAGTTTCTCCTTGTTCAATACTATGTCGCAATCATTTCTTTTAACGTTCGGTAAGGCAAATCTGATGCATTTAGTTTTTTTCCCATTTAATACTAAATTATTAGCAGTAAACCAATTTTGGATCTGCTGTAGGGCGTTATTTACGTCGTCAAGATTTATGGAACGTCTATTTATCTTAAAAATTAAGGACGTATCGTCAGCAAATAATACCATATGAGGTTAATTTTTTAAAAGATGGGGTAGATCATTAATATATACTAGAAAGAGGAAAAGACCCAAAATAGAGCCTTGTGGTACCCCCATTTTGACTTTTAAACCTCGTGAATTGACACCATTTATTTGAACTTGCTGCTGTCTATCATTTAAGTAAGATTTTATTAGACTGAGTGCAAGTTTACCTAGTCCGTAATGTCCTAGCTTTAGGAGCAAGGTTTCGTGATTTACACAATCAAATGCCTTGGAGAGGTCACAAAAGATTCCTATGGCATCTTGTGCCTCTTCCCACGCTGAGTATATGTGTTTTAACAACGTGGCACCAGCGTCAGTCGTACAACGACCCCTGGTAAAACCATACTGTTGATCGTGTAAAATTTTATTGATGTTAAAATGATTGAGCATCTGATTGAGCATTACTTTTTCAAACACTTTGCTAAAAACCGGCAAAACAGATACAGGTCTATAATTATTGGTGTCTTTGCTGTCGCCCGATTTAAATAGTGGTATAACCTTACTATATTTCATTATATCCGGAAAGACTCCTTGGTCTACACATAAATTAAATATTAAAGCCAAGTATGGTGCTATAGTTTCAATTATGGACGTGCACACTTTAATAGACATTCCCCATATGTCTTCGGTCAATTTGATTTTGATTTGCCGGAAAGCTTTTATGACTGTCACAGGGTTGATATGTTTGAACTGGAATTCAACCGTACAACCTGGAACGTTAGCTTTTAATAAATTATATGAGACCTCAGGTGAAGAATTTAAATATTCCGTAGTTTTAGTTGGTATATTGGTGAAAAAATTTACAAATTCTTGAGCTACTTCTAAATTAGAGCTTTTGGCACCATGTGTAGTCTCCAGTAAATAATCAGTGTTTCGTTCTTTATTTCTATTAGTTTCATTATTAATAACTTTCCAAACTGTCTTTATTTTATTTTCTGACGATTTGATCTTGTTGCTAATATATAGGGCTTTAGCTACCTTGCAAGTATTTCTGAACACTTTAGAATATTTGTTTACAAACTTATTAAAAGAATCAGTGTTTATGACAGGCTTAAGGTCATATAGCTCATATAGTCTTTCCCTACTTATCCTAATGCCTTTAGTCGCCCAGTCACTAAATCCTTAGACTTCTTTTCAAAAGTTGCATTGAATTCCTTTAGAACCACTGAAAAGAAATTATCATAAAATTTATTAGCATCTTCAATGTTATGGCCTAGAAAATTTAACTTATTTTGTAAGGTACCATTGAATTTAGCTAGTTTGCCAGTTGTAATTGGCCTATATTGTATATGAATTTTTTCCAAGGCTGCTTTAAACTGAAATGTTACCAATTGACCACTATGATCAGAGGGAAGGTAATTAACTATGGCTTTATCTAAATATTCACAATCGCAGAATACATTATCGATACAGGTTGAAGAAGTTGGTGTTACCCTAGTCGGTTCTGTAAACACATTAGACAAATTAAACGATTTAAAAAGGCTTATAAATCTGCTGCTATTTGAATTAATTTCTAAAATATTAATATTAAAATCCCCACAAATAATCGCGGGCTTGTTACCTGCTGCAAGTTTCGCAAGGATATCTTCCATTGTTGACTCAAATAAAGTAAAGTTTTGAGGGTTTGGGGGTCTGTACACGCACACTATGATATGCTTATCTAGCTCAACACAGGACAGTTCGATGCAATGTTCCACTGATAAGTTAACGATGTCATTACGTTGCTTAAATTTTAAGGTTTTTTTTAATAAGATGAGGGAACCACCACGTAACATAGATTTGCGGTTAAAACAACTGCCCACATTATAATTTTCATAACTAATTAGCATCTGGTAATCCTTCAACCAGTGCTCACTAAAACATACAATGTCAAACATTGTTTTTTCTAAATACATTTCAATTTCTAATAATTTGGAAGAGACACCTTGAATATTTTGATGAAATAATTTCAAGGCATGCTGCTGACTCCCTTTTTGACAACTATTTACTAAAGAGCAAGAAGATACCTTGTTAATGGTAGGCATAACTATTCTGTCGCTGGTATCCTCTGTTGTCTTATGGACTAGTTTAAATGAGTATCCATAGAGATACATGGAAACTCCGTACAATTTTTATAAGTATTTGTAGCACTAGAGCTACCGTTACTAAGGCTCTCCACCTGATTCTTAGTAAAATTACTAAACATTGTGGATTTAATTAAACAAGACTGCGACATACTACTTATGTCTGAGTTAATAAAATAAGCTAATAGCCTTGCTATTGTGTGTCTAAAAAATAGGTATTTCTCTTATGTTAAAAGAAAGTAAAAAAAATAACTCAATATTAAACAAGTTTCAGAACCTTGCGCTTGCAACCAAGTAGCTGTAAAAACAGAGAATTTTATCCCTAAAAAAAGTATCGAACGGTACCTACACAGCGATAGTGTAGCTATGTATATAGTAAGTGACTAGTTGCCCCGCGCAACTTCGTCTGCGTAACAATTTTTATTACTGCTCCGCTCCTATTGGTCTTAGCGTGATGATATATATATATAGCCTATAGCCTTCCTCGATAAATGGGCTACCCGACACTGAAAGAATTTTTCAAATCGGACCAGTAGTTCCTGAGATTAGCGCGTTCAAGTAAACAAACAAACTCTTCAGCTTTATACATTCAGTCAAAAAAGTATCGGGAATGGATGATTTGTTTATGGTTCCAAATTCAAATTTTTGTTTTTTTGTAGTTGTTAGATTGGCCCAACTGTTTTCCATTTTGGCGCGGAGTTTGAGTTGCATCTGTTATTTATATTAAATACAGTGCTGGTTTTAGTAATATCATATATAGTGTGTATTGCGAATTTCATAATGGACAAAAATATCGAACAAAGAGTTTGTCTTAAATTTTGCATCGCCAATGGAATTTCGTGTTCGGAGTCACTGAAAATGTTACAGAAGGCTTACGGTGAATCGACTTTATCAAAAACTCGTGCTTATGAGTGGTTCAAAGCGTTCAAAAGCGGTCGAGATGTGATGGAAGATTTGCCTCGCTCTGGTAGGCCGTCAACGTCTGCAACTGAAGTTAACATCGCAAAAGTGAAGGAAATAGTGACTGAAAATCCCCATTCAACTCTAAGAGAGATAGCCGCCGAACTTTCTGTATCTCACGAGTCGATCCGTACCATTTTAACTAATCATTTGGGTATGAAACATGTTGCTGCTCGGCTAGTCCCAAAAGATCTGATTTTTCTCCAAAAACTCAATCGCATGAAAGTCGCTGAGGACATGCTAGAACGAGTCAGTTCGGACCCAACATTCATGAAACGCATTGTTACTGGTGACGAGACGTGGGTTTACGAGTTTGACATGCAAACTAGTCAACAAGCTTCGGAGTGGCGCCTTCCAACTGAACCGAAACCGAAAAAACCACGCCAAAGTCGATCAAAAGTCAAAGTTATGTTGACTGTTTTCTTTGACTATCGCGGTGTTGTGCACTCTGAATTCTTACCGGAAGGTCTAACGGTAAATAAAGAATATTATTTGAGCGTTATGCGGCGTTTAAGAGAGCAAATTAGACGAAAAAGGCCAGATTTGTGGAAAGAAAATTCTTGGATTTTGCTCCACGACAATGCGCCTTCGCACAAGGCTATCATTGTGAACGAATTTTACACACTCAACAAATACCATCCAGCAACCACCATATTCACCAGATATGGCTCCTGCAGACTTTTTTCTTTTTCCTAAACTCAAATTACCACTTCGTGGCACCCGTTTTCAATCGATAGAAGACATAAAGGAGAATTCGCGGCGAGAACTGAACTCAAATCCGGAAGCAGCGTTTAAAAAATGTTTTGATGAATGGATTATTCGTTGGCGCAAGTGTATCGTTTCTAAAGGAGCATACTTTGAAGGTGATAAAATAAATTTGGATGAATAACAGACATTTTGTGTATTATTGATCTTTTCCCGGTACTTTCTTGACAGAGTAGTATATTAGTATAGATTAAATTATCGTTTTTAAATCAGAACTAGCGGAGATCACTGCCTACTAACATATAACTAATTTAATGTAACTAAATCTATATTTGCACGTCAAAATTAAAGCGTTTATTTATTCTTTTGTCAATATCGGTGTATGGTTTTTATAAATGCTACGTCGAGTCGTGCTACGCTGTAGAAATGCTGCGTCTGAGTTGTGCTACGCCGTAGAAGCTCTACGAATGAGTTGTGCTACGCCGAAGAAATGCTACGTCTGAGTCGTGCTACGCCGTAGAAATGCTAAGTCTGAGTTGTGCTATGCCGTAAAAATACTGCGTCAAGTTGTGCTACGCCTTAGAAATGCTACGTCTGGGTGATGCTACGCCGTAGAAGCTCTACGAATGAGTTGTGCTACGCCGTAGAAATGCTACGTCTGAGTTGTGCTACGCCGTAGTAATGCTACGTCTGAGTTGTGTACGCCATAATAAAAGTGCTTCGCCTGGGTTGTGCTACACCGTAGAGCTTCTACGACTGAATTATGCTACGCTGTAGAGGTTCTACGTCTAATTTGAGCTACGACGTAGAAGTTCTAGGTCTGAGTACGACTATCTATCGCGTGACGTTATTCATCCAACACTCCGTGTCATTGTCACAGTTGTCTTGGTGTGTCTCGGGAGCACTGTGTCGCAGCACCGTGCGATGTGTGTGCGCGCGCGAGCATGTGTGTGCGCGTGCGCGCTGCTGCTCGCGCTCGTCATCGCCGAGCACGACAAGCGCGCTGAGAGTAAGTAGCACAAGTACTATTATGTGTTCATTGATAGTTAAGTTTACCTTTATGAAAAGAAGATCGGTCCAATTACGCCCTATCTACCATTCTACCAACTGATTTGTCATATGTCGAAGAAATCGAATTTGCGGCCCAACTTTTGGTCCAACTTCTTTTAGCCCTGTCCTGTGTTACTGTGTGTTTTCAAACCAAACGGCAAACATTTATATTATACAGTTTTGTGACTTGTGTGCCATTGCACAGTGTCCCCGATGCCGTTCTTGATGGCGACGCGCTACGGCCGCAGTTCGCCGCCCGCTCGACACCTCGCGCCAAGGAATGACAGGTAGTAGGCAGTATCCACTCATACCCACACAAACACAGAATAATAGCTTACAGGGCCTGCTCAGTACATAGGAGAACGATGGTACCTACTCTGTAAGTTTGCAAGCATAGGGTCCTAGGTTCGGATCCCAAGTTTGGCAAAAAAGGGTTACTGGGTGTTCCATTACGAATTTCACAGAAACGGCCCGGAGTTTAGGAGATAGTGGTGAGGCAGTTATTCTGCGCCTGATCTCTCCCCAGTCATGCCAGATACCCCAACGGATTATAAGAGAAATAAAACAGAAAGGGCCTGGAAACCTGTGTATTTGCGCAAAAACTTGTGCTGAAATGGCCGATGTGATCGAAATTCGCTCACCAGAATTATTTCAGCTGTTTATCATATAATTCGACCTTGAAAGAGACTGAAAAATAAAAATTACCATGAAAAAAATAAAACTTTTAATGGACGTTTAAGTTTTTTTTTTGTACTAATTGGCGAAATAGCCAAAAATAATTTCTACTTTCTTGTCCATGTTAAGAAAAAACAAAGGGAAGAAAAAGGAAAAAGAAGGAAGTAGGGAAGGAAGTTTCAGTTTAACACGTCAGACCCGGACGTCCCACATGTGGGGCGTAGACCATAGTCTTACTATAGTCTTTTAATTTTGCGAAGCCTGACCGGCCTGAAAGCTGTTTAATCATATGAATGATTCAATGATTAAAAAGCCTGAGTGATGACTTTGCTTGTTTAACTTTACCTTTTTTTGACATCACCTTGTATGTCCAGGTTCTTTATGAGCACGCGCTACGGCAAGCGGTCGGAGGGGCTGCTGCACGCAGGCGGAGGTGAGGGCGTACTGGAGCGCGGTGCGAGTAGCGCGGGGGGCGCACTGCTGTGCCAGTTCACCGGCGTGTTCCCGCTGTACCGCTGCCGACACAAGCCGCCCCAATACCACAAGTGAGTCATGAGCCCCTGGTACTTGAAGAAATATCTGAACGAAAGCTTGGTTGATGACAAAATGAATGCAAATCTCGGAAATTTTGCATTGACACTTCAGTGATCCTGGTACTCGTAGTCTGAAATCGACGTAAACGTACGTCGATTGGTGACAAAATTGTTGAAAATTTGAAACTATATCAATCAAGCATTAACATTCCTATGCTTACTCGCGATCCTATGGTACTCATAGTCTGAAATCTTCTGTCGTATGATGAGTTGATGACAAAATGGTAGCCACGTAAATGGCGCAGCAGAGGGGTTCAACAAGCATACACCATGCATGCAGTAACCATGCAGCATGCAAACATGTTAACAAGCATACGCCATGCATGCAGCATGCATGCAAGCATGCAGCAAGCATGTAACATGCAGCAGGTATAGTTTAAGTCACTCAAAAAACAAGCGTACACCATGCATGCAGCAAGCAAACATGTAAATAAGCATACACCATACATGCAGCAACCACGCAGTATGCAAGCAAGTATGCGCCAAGCAAGCAAGCATGCAAGCACCGAGCATGCAGCATGCCAGCAAGCATGCAGCAAGCATGCAGCAAGCATGCATCAAGCATGCAACATGCAGCAGGCATGGTTTTTGTCACGGCTCCAGCAAAAGTCAAAATTCAAAAACGTTTATTTCAATTACACCATTAAACGGCACTTTTGAACGTCATCATTACATTTAAATAACATAGTGACTCTACTGTTCATTCGGAAGGGTAGATTCTTATGGAGAAGAACGGACAAGAAACTCCATAGTTACTCTTATCAAATCAATGTTTTACATGTGCTGTGGTATACAAAAATTTTGTTAAAATATGTGAGGACCATGAACCTAGAGTATGCAGAGGTAGATTATTACTTTTTTAAATAAGTACATGGTACTCGCATATTTACAAATATTAGAAACAATCAATTAGCAGAGTGTGAGTGAACAGAAAAATAAAAACCCAAAAATGAAACAGTAGGTATGTATAACTATAAAGTAAATACATAAATCAACGATCTTGTCTCCACCATTGATTGTCCTATGGAGCAGGACCAGCACAGGGGCTCCGGCGGACCCACGCGAGCTTATCGTCACAGATGTGTTTTACGTTAAATACACCTGCTCCTCAGCTCGCGGACCGCCTCGCCCCTCTGTGCCTACGCGGGCTTAGATAACACTCTAGGGGTAGGGCAGACAAGACTACGTGGAGTCGATTTTGCAGCGATTCGTTTCTGTTACTAACTTTTTTAGCACAACATATTGAATTTTGAAGACTATACTTTAATTTTAATTGAAGGTTAAAAATGGAATTATTCCGTTATTTCTAAAAATGGTGTGCCTAAATGCTATTATAATAATAGTCTTTATGCCTAGTAGTATTATGCGAATTTAATTTATAGTAAAATTGAATGAAAATATTAAATATTATATGACAACATTGAATTATATTAAATGTAATTACATTGAATTTATTTATATTATATTAAGCTGTCACAGAGATATGTAATCTGTGACTGCCAGAATTGAATTAAATTGAAATGAATTGTTTGTGTTATATGTGGCAAGATATGAAGCTATCACAGATCTTCCATCTGTGAACTCATACCACAGTCCTGCACTGTTATTCATCATCTGCCTAGCCTTTTCCCAACTATATTGGGGTCGGCTTCCAGTGAAACCGGATTCAGCGGAATACCAGTGTTTTACGTGGAGCGGCTGCCTACCAGACCTCCACAACCCATTAACTGGGTAACACGGTACTTCTTGGCAAGACTGGAGTCAGATTTACTGGCTTCTGACAATCCGTAACGACTGCCAAAGATCTACAAATGACAGCCGGGACCAACGGCTTAACGTGCTTTCCGAGGCACGGAGGAAACTCGGTATATTAAGATGGTCACCCATCCACAGACCAACCTTGGTAAGCGTTGCTTAACCTTAAAGATCGACCCGTGTGGCTGTTATTATTTAGCCACGAGTCCTGCACTTTTATTATTCTTTTGTAAATACGCGGACATTGGTGTGGGTTACATGTTTGTTATTATTATTTTAAAGGATTTCTTGTTTATTTGAAGCATGTAACTGTTTTTTGTCCCTAATAAATAAATAAATAAATACCAAAACAAATTAGCCTTCAAGATTGTTATGCCAACATAAACTGTAAGCGAAAAAAAAAATATGCCAAAGTAAATTAGGAAAAAAACTTTTTACAAAAAATACAACCGACTTCCAAAAACAAAACACTACAAGGTACAAAATAACTTCAGTACAAAGAAAAGAACTTTAATTTCGGAAGTCGGTGTCAAAAATCGAAAAAAATTAACCAAAAACACCGTAGTTTTGTAGTTGTCCTTTCTTCTAGCGATACCCTAAGCCGATGTCCTTACCCCACAGCGGGTGCCCTTAGCTTAGTTGCTGAGTTTTAAGTTTTTTGAAGCCCTTGTTGGAGGCTTATGTTTTTATTAAGTCAAGTCAAGTTAAGCAGACGACATCTGAATAGATCTCAATGCAAGAACCCACAAAAAAAATGTTTATATAGTTCTGTCAACCCTTTGGAAACGACAGCCGTGTTATTCGTTGTTGTGGTTACTTTAGCAGTTGTTTTTGTTTAGGAGGAGTGCAGAAGAAACCAGAGAGGAGGACTAATCCTCCGTCAGACGACCAGGCCACCGCGACCGACAGCCGCGTCCGACACGACCGACACAACTCGTCCGACAACACTAAACTTATTACGAAGAAAACGCACAGCTTGGACCATATAATAACCGAACAAACTATTATTTGAATTGTCTGAATTTTGTAAATGTGTACAATATTAAATGAAAAAGGTTACTCGTGTCACCAACGCAACTGGTTATAGTACATTTTGATGCAAGAGAAAATGTCGTATACCTATATTATGTCCAAGTGCATCATCCACTAAAAAATAAACTACATTTTATACCACTAACTTTATATTTTTTATATCTACAACACCATAAAGTATTACATAATACTACTGAAAAAGTTTTTTAATAGAATTCTCTTAGTAAAAACAAAAACACTCCACAAGTGTGGACGCGGCTCCCCGGAATGCGATATGTACACAAAAGTACCTATACATACTAGTTATATTTGTATTTATATACTAAGTACTAACACTGGTAACTCGTTTCAGAAACTAGTCTTCTAATATTTGTTACTCAACGCACCCACACATGAAACCATTCACTGATGTATATTTTAGCGGGGATTAGCGGGGAGATCAAGAGTTAAGGGAACTTTTGCTTAGATATGTGCGTTCAAGTAACATATGTATGAGGACTAGAGTCTGTAAGTAAGTTAAGTAATGCTGAGATGAGTCTTTGACGCGTTACGGCTGGGGACGCGTTACGGACACTGCTGCCGCGACTTGCACACATAATCAGTTGACCCAAAGGCGTTCTGGTACGATAAAACCACCATTGTAGCCTTAGAATTTAAGTATGTGTTATATGGTTGTTAGCAAACTATTTCAAGTATACAATAATGTAATCTTATTTTCTTAGTAAATACCAACAACACAGACACTCACTTGCACGTACCTATTCTTTGTATCTATTCGTGTCTATTGCGCACATTATTAAAATTTTAATCTATTAAAAAAAAACTTCCAACTAAGGGTAACACAAGCAATTGCCCAAGTATGCAATAGTAGATCTTGACGAGAGACAAACATACACTCTTAAAAACAAACAATCTCACTCAAATTATCTCTCTCTTTTTTGCACTGCTAGTGCAAAAAAGAGAGAGATAATTTGTTTAGCGTATCATCGCGCTAGGTTTCAGACGGTTGGCAGAGACTCTTCGCTTTTAGAAAACCTAACTCCAAACGAGTACTAACCTAGTTGTACTATCTGCGAAAAAAAACCGGCTAAAATGTATGGTATCTTTAGCTGTGGCCACTGTGGCTGTCTGCAGTGTAGTAGTGGTCAGTGAGTCAAAAGTGGATACGTTTCTTGTAGACAAACGTGCTGTATTGTCGACCAATTGATCGCTTTACATTGAGGTCAAAAGCGAGCCGATCAATTAAAGAAGAATACATTTCAGCTGCAACCGGTCCTGCGGCGACGCTTGGGGGAGGCCTATGTCCAGCAGTGGACGTCTTTCAGCTGTTATGATGATGATGACATTTCAGCTAACCTGACAGCCTTCCTTCGGAGATTGTAGGCAAATACACGCTGAATAATATTAGAACCCACATTCAAAATTCTGATGCACCTTTATCCTTTTCAAAGCATATCTTCAAATCGTCACAATTTCAGTAAGTCTTATATAATCCGACATTTTAACCGAACTCCTAAAGCTGTTGACTTTCTCGCCTCTTCACTATACAAATGCAAATCTCTCGGGAGACGGATTACTATTCATTGTGACAATACAAACAAACCAACCTCAAGACGTCCTGACTTCGCACCAGGAAATTTAACTATCTACCATACTTGATTGATAGGTACCAAGATACACATTTTGAGCAGCTCGTACTAAGCGCATGTTAATTTTATGTAAATAATGTTTATTACACTAAAGTAGGAACGTGCTTATTGTTCATACACAGTACATTGCCAAACCTTTGAAACTGCTAATTGTAAGTCGTATTATTACTAAGAATTGTGTACAGTCAGAGGTAAAGATTCTATAGCTAAACTATTTTATGTATTTGACTTATTTTTAATTGCATTTTTATCAGTGTTATCATCACTATATACTCGTATCATTAAAAAGTCATCCGCCGCGTATGTCTGTCTGTCTGTTCGCGATAAACTCAAAAACTACTGCACCGATTTGCATGCTGTTTTCACCAATGAATAGAATGGTTCTTGAGAAAGGTTTTAATTTAAAATTTGTTTAGAAAAAATAAGGGATTCTTAAGAAAATTGCAGCGCGGACGAAGTCGCGGGCGAAGTGCTAGTATCTTATAAAACGGCAAACAAACGGCTTAACAATACGTTTCTCACATCAATCCATTATAAAATCATGTACGAAAAAGAACCATATTATTAGCTTGTCTGTTTAAAACTATGTATCTATTTGCATAAAGCAATGATATGTAAACCATAGATGCGTTGCCCGCACACTGAAATGGTATCATAAAAAGAAGCGCGTGTATACATACTCGTAGCTATCTTGCTCCCGAATAGTATCGAGAGTAGTGCTTGGGCTGTTTTTTGACCTGTAACTGCATTATGCGTCTTTATACACATCATTGGTTTAGCCTAAATTAAGTAAAACATCAAATAACTGAATTTTACGTTCGCCAGAGACCAAGCAGTGGCACGCAACGTGAGAATGACGCTAGTCTCTTGGTGGTTTTTTCCTAGTCCTCCGCTACACTTTTCAAATTAATTTCGTTGTAGGATCCAAGACAGTTGTATCGTTTCTCCGGGACTCGTCGGGCTTCATTGGCTCGGCGTTTTTCTGGTGTTCGCCACTGTTGATTCTGGCTTACAGGAGTTGAAGTGGTTGGGAATGTGTGGCGGGCTATCTTTTGAGGAATCTGTTCTTTTTTTTACTATTGATAGGCACGCGTTTGACCACTATCTCGCCTGATGGTAAGCGATGATGTGTTCGAAGATGGAGCACGCTTGCCTAGAAGTAACCTATTCACTGTTGATTTTATTTGTTAATTTTAGATAAAGTACTTACTGAAATTAAAGACTAACTAAAAATAAGATAAAATGAATCAAAAATGACTTCTTTCTTTTTTAAAGTAGTGTGTGCAAGTCCTCGCAGCTAAAGTATTTATTAATAAGCTAACTCTATGTACTAACTAGTTGTAAGCTACATATGTAAGCCGCCGCTATCAGAGCACGATCAGTCAATATAAACGTATGCTCACAATCAACTTGCTTTTATTTCATGACCTCCTGGTACTCCAATTTCTATTCCTACATTTATTTAAGTACTGCTGTGCTGTGCGCTGTGTGTGTGCTGTGTGTGAGTGTGTGTGTGTATGTATGTGTGTGTGTGTGTGTGTGTGTATGTGTGTGTGTGTGTGTGTGTGTGTGTGTGTGTGTGCTGTGTGTGTGTGTGTGCTGTGCGTGTGTGAATTTAGGTGAATAGGTGATAGGCGCCACGGCGTCCTCACCTTCCGCCTGACGCAGGTACTCACCGGACACGGTTGTTTCGGGAGATACCTGTTTCGGATTCGGCGGGAGGATACGCCCGGGTGTCAACACTGCGACAAGGAGTTGTCAGCATGGGAGACGGGGCCCGCTAGGGCCAGTGCCTGCCGGGGTGCGGAATCCGTTCGAAAGAGACGCCGCAGCCCTGGAACGCAAAGTTTTAGTCAGTAAGAGTCTGACACTCCCTTCCGCCTCGCCTAGAGCGGAAGGAGTCATTTGATGATTTCCCATCCTTAAAAAAAAAAGAAAAAAAAATGGTGAATAGGTGTAGTCAAGAGATTTTGGGTAGAATAAATGTAATGTCTTTGGATGAAGTGAACATGAAGAGAGCTGTCAATTCATACGAACAAGACGAAATGTCAGTTCAATTCATTTTTAGGGTTCAGTACCCCAAGAGTGACCAACGGAAACCTATTACAAAGGTCCGCTGTCCGTCCGTCCGTCCGTTCGTCTGTATGGTGTGCAGTCAGCAGTGGTTGGTATCCTCCTCGCTCTGGACCATGAATTGAACTAGGACCGGTCGCGAGAAGGTCGCCACCGCCGATCGCCTCGACGTGGGACACTTCGGTGCTCCGCCCAAGCAGGGTAGATCTCCACCGTATGCTCCACCTAATGAGACGGCCCTAGAAAATTTATTAATTTACTGTCATACTCTAACTAGTCCTACAAATATTATAAATGTGAAAGTTTGTATGTTTGTGCCTCAATCAGGCAAAAATTGCTGAAGGGATTTGGATGAAATTTGGCATACATATAGTTCACATCCTGGAATCCAACATAGTCTACTTTTTATCTCGGTAAAAGGCATGGCTTTACGGAGACTGAGGACGAAGTGGTACTTCAGATTTACAAGTACCAGGAGAACAGAAACATGTCAAAGTTTTTCTGGGCTGGAATTATGGACGTTAAAGATCGTTTACATCGTTCTGTTCTCCTGGTATTTGTGAAAGTACCAGAACATCATCATCATCTGCCTAGCCTTTTCCCAACTTCATTGGGGTGGCTTCCAGTCAAACCGGATTCAGCTGAATACCAGTGTTTTACGTGGAGCGGCTGCCTACCAGACCGCCACAACCCACGGGTAACACGGTACATCTTGGCAAGACTGGAGTCAGATTTACTGGCTTCTAACAATCCGTAACGACTGCCAAAGATCTACAAATGGCAGCCGGCAACGGCTTAACGTGCTTTCCGAGGCACGGAGGAAACTCGGTATGTTAAGATGGTCACCCATCCACAGACCAACCTTGGCAAACGTTGCTTAACCTTGAAGATCGACTTGTGCGGCTGTTATTCTTTAGCCACGAGCTCCTCAAAAGTGTGAAAGTACCAGGACAGAACGATGTAAAAGTATTTTTGGGCTAGAATTTTTTTTCGTTTTCTGTACACATGAAGTTCATATAGGCTACTTTTTACCTTCAGATTCAAAAGTACCAGGAGACAAGAAATATTTTGAATTATTTCCGGGGCTTTAAATGGAAGCGGTTAGGATTAAAAAATACTGGTACTTTCAACATGTCAAAGTTTTTTCCGGGCTGGAATCGTAAATGCTATAGATTCACGAGTATCAGAAGAGCAGAATCATGTCGAAGGAAATGCGAGCACTAAAATTTCACATATACTCGGAGACCAGAAACGTAATTTCCGGGGTTTTCTTTAATTGGAAGCGGTTAGGATTCAAAAGTAACAGGGGACCAGAAACATGTCGAAGTATTGCCAGGGCTTAATTGTGAGCGCTAAAGATTTACCAGTTGAAACCAGGAGACCGAAAATATGTCAAAGTATTTTTTCGCAAGGAATTGTAACCGCTAAAGATTCACAAGTACCAGGAGACCACAAACATGTAGAAGTAATTTCGGGGCTGAAAATAAGAACAGCAAAAAGTCTCCGCAGACGAAGTTGCGGGAAGGAGATAGTAATTAATAATATCTCCACTAGTTATGAGGGGAGCTCGTGGCACGTTCCCAAGGTTAAGCAAACCTTATCAAGCGTGGGTGACCATACATTACATATCAAGACTCGTCCGTGTCTCGAAAAACACGATATCCGCCCCGCCTTGTTGTAGATCTTTGACAGTTGTTACGGATAGTCCGAAGCGAGCAAGTCTGAAACCAGTCGTGGATATAATGTTACCCAGGTGCTGGGATATGGCGGTCAATTAGGCAGTAACTCCGTGTGAAATATTAACACGTACATTCATAGTACGTACAGCTAAGGCCTAGCACGAATATTTTTGACGTATAGTAACGTAACGTAAAGTTTTACCATAAATACTACTCATTTCGCACATAATATTTATTTGAATTAGATACTACGAAATTATATATTGAAATTTTTGAATGATATAATTTGTGTATATCCCATAAAATTAAACTAAAATACTATGGGGTTGTACATGGTGCTTTTCACATTCAAAATTTACTTACGTTGACGTTACTATACATCAGAATATTCGGGCTAGGCCCTCAGAGAGCTACAACCTGGGAGTCTTTAAATCAAGAGTAAATAGGTTATTCTAGGCAAGCGTGATCCATCTTCGACCGCATCATCGTTTACCATCAGGTGAGATAGTGGTCAAACGTACCTATGCCTAACAAAAGAAAAAAAAATATTATTCAGCTCCATCCGGTTGGAAGCCAATAAAAGGAAAAATGCTTGGCAGATTGACTGAGAGTCCTAAGGAGTACGATAATAATTATAATTAAGTGAAGTACTTAAATGCAAATGAAAAGAACGATTGAACGAATGAGTAGGGAACTTCAGCATTCATGTTGAAAGGATATTTTAATTATTATTGATGTCTGGGATTCGAACACTAATCTGTGTCTAACTAAGTATATCTGAATGTATTTAATTTCACGCAATCTGTCCCATGAAAGGGAATCAATGTAAGTAGAAGAGTTTTATTTAACAATTCTGGGTAATTGAAATTGTTGATTTATCTCGACTTGGAGAGGAAAACGTCTGGATTAAAGCATCCGTAGTAATGAATAATTTTAATTTAATTTAAACTGCAGTCAATAAAGACGAAAATATAAGTCTCGTCTACGTCTCGTCGTGCGACGAACGACGTAAGTAGAACTATCTGCTTTGAAACAAAGTCTCTATTACAGTCAACTTGTTGCTTTAGCTGTACAATTGTATCCAATTATGCCAAGATGCCTCAAAGTAGCCAAAAGTAAAAAAAAAACATAATATCCGGCCAGAATTTAAGACTTGGTAAGAAATCTGATTTATTCTAAATTCAGGGTGACTGGTAAGTACAAATGTAAGTATTAGATACTAGCACTTCGCCAGCGACTTCGTTCGCACGGGTTTAGTAGGTACTCCACGAAGTTCATTTCCTATACCTCTTTATAGGCAGTTCGCTCTAACCGCAACATTTTTCTTACGTAGAGCATTTATACCCATCGTAACTTTTAAATGGAAGATCAAATTTAAATCATTTAAAGTGTAATTTACATGTCAACCTCATCAACCTTAATTATCAAACTATTCAAATATTATTAACCCACTTATTTTTCGGAAGACTTACAGACTAAAATCATTATGTAATGGATATGGATTACTATCATGATACCAAATCACTACTATTCCATTCCGCCTGGGCTTTGATTGAATTATTTGAATAAATGCGGTCATTACCTACGACTTAACCATAATAGTTAGAAATATACCCTTGGACTTTTTTATAAGTCATAAAGGTTATTTTAATTATGTAGTTAGAAAACTTTGGGATACATTATTGCAATTTTCTAAAAGATCTATTCTTTTTTTAATATCCTATGTTCTTATATCCTATGTTCATCAGGAATAATGTAATATTCTAATGGTGAAACAAAAATTCAAATTGGTCCAGTAGTTTCGGAGCCTATTCAATTCTAACAAACAGTTAATTTCCCTTTACAAAATTGGTGTATACAGATAAAATTTGCAACGATTGTCACCCTAGGGGTTTCAATTGGGTTATCTTCGAGTTATGAACTCCGCAACAAGCAAGGTGTGCATCTACGGTAACAACCGAGTCAACATGTGGCAAAAGTGAACACTATGATAGGCAACTTTGTTTATCAGCTTAAGAGCCCTTTCGCTCAGGTACCTAACAATGACAGATCGTCCAGAATCGCACTCACCTCTTTCTGGGCCAGGTAATCACCCGCCCGCGATGTCATAGAGCTGTGACAGTAGCACCTGCGGCTGTGAGTAGGAACACATCACTCACTGTAACGCAACGCCGAGAGGACTCTGGTTGACATGTCGCTATGTTACTTGTTGGTAATCTAATATGTAATAAGACAGAACTGTTTATACGTCAGGATAAAAATAAACTCATATATTTTCTCTGCCTAGAGCTTAGAAGGATGTGGCTTAATAATAATAGCTATACCATGGGTCGATCTTGTAGCTTGAATATGTTTGAAAGAGTCATCGCATTAGGAGGAACAAGGCTGGTCTTAGTCTGACACTCCGTTCAACTCTTTTTTTTAATCTTTATTTATTTAAGGGATTTTTGTGCACTTATGTGACGACCTCAATCCCATCATTCTGCTACAAATAAATTACTATACATAAATAATAGGTAGACTTATTTCTTACCTAATATAAAGCAGTACAACATTTTTGCTGCTTCACAATTAGGTTTTTTTTTATTGGGATCGTCAACATCGCGTACACCGTACTTAAAGCTAATAACATAAAATGAAAACAAAATATTCTAGCGCTGCAACACTTACACAACCACAACATTACTAAACACAATTGCAGGAGAAGGTGTAGGTTTGGCTAAAATGCCATGAAACATTCCAACATCCATAAGTGGTCCCTTCAACTCTACCCAGAGTGGATCGATTTTCAAGGTTAAGCAACGCTTGCCAAAGTCAGTCCGAGGATTGGTGACTTTTTAAGTTACCGAGATTCCTCCACGCATCTTACATCCACGTTAAGCTGTAGATAGTTCCTGATTACGTTCGTTTTGACGGATTGTTAGAACCAAGAAATCTTACCTGTGCTGGCTTTGCTTAGGAGAAATGCCTATCCGCCTTTATTAGCCAACCACAACATACTTGGGAAAAAGCTTGACAGCTCGACGGTAAAGGAGCGAGCCAAATTTCTTTAATCGAACATGAAGAGTTCGGCCTATTGCGTAAACATATGGAATATCAAATAGCGTGGGACTACTTTTCTACGTCAACGCCTACTTACGAGTTTGAGTGAGAACACTTACAACCCTAATCTCTTCAAAGTTCGAGCGGTAATTGTGATGTCTTTGGGTAAGGTTACGATGGAACTGATGTAACATTTTGTTAAAAGTTCCTTAAATAAATAAATTAAAAAAAAAAAGTTCGAGCGAACGGGCTCCTTCTGGGTAAGCTCGCTCCATCGTAGACTTTGTTTCCGTCATATCTGACTTAGATTAGAGTCAAAAGCAAACCCATCACAAATAAAAAAAAGAAGGGCAAAAAACAGATCTTCCAAGAGAGTCCTAGCCAAAGAAAATTAGTGAGACGAGACTGACTTTTCTTGGCTAAAAATATATATAGTTTTATCTTTATTATCACAATTCGTGTATCAATCAAACAGTTTGTCCAAACACGCTGTATTGTCCTGCGTCCGTTTGTTTTGCCTCGTCTGTCAACAGCGACGCTCTGAGGGGGGGGGGCAGGGGGGGGACGATCAACTCGAGGAGATGATAATAATTGTTTTAACGTACAAAACTGGGCTCGGGGTGATTGTGAGTCGCGCCGGCCGCCCCTCACACCGAACATGAAGCGGGCGGAGATCGATCATGATTTAGATTGCTACAACGTCTATACTATTTATTCAAACGAATATTATAAAAAACTAGCAGACTCGCCTAACGTTGTTTTGTCATATAAAATTAAAACAGTGTAAAAAAAAAAAAAAATGCCTACGACTTGTCCTCAGACCTACCAAATATACACATAAAAAAAAAACCAAAAAAATCGAGCTGGTCGAGCCGTTTTGGAGGAGTTCGATAGCAAACACTGTGACACGTGATTTTTATACATTAAAGTCACCAAAATCTAAAAATTCCGATTTGACAGAGATAGAAGACTAGAAGCTTTACCACTAAGTGCGAAAGAGATTTATATTTATGTCTCTTTCATACTTACTAGTAAAGCAATGTTGTGTGAGATAGATTAAAGTTTGTAAGTTTTGATGTAGAAGGTATGTTTGGAAGTAACGATATCGTTAAAAACCTACATACACTATAGCTGAGTGTGTTAATTACTTTTCAGGGTTCCGTACAACCGATACGACTGAATGAAAAAACGGAACATATTAAAATCACTCGTGTGTTTTCTGTACATTTATCTACAGCTAATTTGCTGCGATCTGCACCGAACCGATTCAATTGAAATTTGGTACATTTTTATGAAATTCTGTGACCCAAACACGGAATAGTAATATAAATACTTTAAAATTTTGAATATGGGAACAGTTTTGGGGGACAAAATAAAACAATAAAATAGTTACTTAGTTGGTATGACATACCAAATGAAAGGGCTTATTATGAGTGTACGAATAAAGATAAACGAGTACAAGTCCAGACTGATACTGAGAAATTTCTATTGGAAAATCCCAATTGATTTCCCAACTGGGCACTCGGAGTCGGAACCCCACACTTGGTACTCTTTTAACGTCTTATGTGTGTTTAAGACAAAACACCTATAAGGCTGTCTTAATTTTGCTTGGAATGAAGTCTACCGGCTTAATTCCAGTAAGAAAACGCGTCAGTATAACAACTTAGATATTACGCGTCGGTGTGAGGGTGTTCCTCTGTCAGTACTTCACGAATCAAAATAGTAAATTCTTTGTGTTTATTACTGTTTGCACAGCGCCTGTGTTTGTTGACGACTCGACGGATAGCTCCAAGACTGCCCAGTCTTCGAGATTAGAGTGAAAAGTTACTTTCAGCCATCACTATACCTACTCGTATTATTCCAAATGTCAAAGAATTAAGATCGAGGTGGCCAAACAGTCGCTTGTAAATCGATGTTAAATGTTTATGTCACCGGAAAATTGCAAACATCGTAAGATTGTAAAATATCACGTGAAATTGTAAATTATTTTTTCTTAATAATCCTCGGACATAGATTCAAGATTCAAAGCATTTTATTTTAAATCAACCATTTACAGGCACTTTTGAAACGTCAAGGTCGGTCAGTCAAAAACCTGGAAGCTATTTGCACGTTCCAAAGCGTAGACCTCTATGGAGAAGAACGTGCAAGAAACTCCACGGACACTCTTTTAAATAACGTTCTGTTTTACATATTGGAAACTATTGAATTTTGGCCGGATTTATTGTATACAAAACGATTTTTTCATGTTATATCGAGAAATCTAAAATAACAAAGATTTATTACAATTTTACGGAGTCTGCAATCTTCTAGTGACATTTACTCAACAATCTGTCAAATTTCATTTTCATCTTTATCGCTGACGCATTAGGTTCAAGGTTGATTGGGGAAATTTGACAGTGACAGGTAGCGTGATGTGCTTTTTTATTTTAAAGTGGCCTTTTTAGACCCCCAGGAGTGTCTCTAATAGCACATGGAACTTTTAATTCAGATTAAAGATCTTTTTGATCCGCAATAATAATATAATTGTTACGCTTTTACGCCTAAACCGCTTTCGATGAATTTTATTAAAAATGTTGGCCGTTAGGCTTACTGTTAAGAGCACAATGCCATAGCAAACCGAGCCCTCTCGCTTGTCAAAGAAAATAATCTGTCACAATATGTGATTGAATGTAAATAGTGTGTTGTTGTGTTTCCACTTGTACTTTTGTTTAAATGAGCTGACACAAGCCTCGGCTCGGCCTCGGGCTGCATGACACTCACGAACAAGGTTGTCAAAACATGCTGATAGTAACAGATGTACCGAATCAATAGTAGGTCTCTCTGTAGGGATTTTGCAAGCATAACTGAGGTTACAATTCTTATATTTTAAGAAGCGTTTCATCTGCCTAGCCTTTTCCCAACTATATTGAGGTCGGCTTCCAGTTAAACCAGATTCAGCTGAATACCAGTATTTTGCGTGAAGCGGCTGCCTACCAGACCACAACCCATTAACTGAGTAACATGGTACCTACTTTTTGGAAATACTGGAGTTAGATTTTACTGGCTTCTGACTATCCGTAACGACTGCCAAACATCTACTAATTACAGCCAGGAACAACAGCTAAACGTGCTTTCCGAGGCACGGAGGAAACTTGGTATGTTAAGATACTCGCCCGTCCACAGAGCAACCTTGGCAAGCATTGCTTAACCTTTAAGATCGACCCATGCGGCTTTTCACATTAATGCGGCCAAACGGTCGGCATTTTGCCCGTCCCGCATTGCAATATTCATAAAAAAGTCTCGCAAATCGTGTAAAGCGTTCCGTACGTCCACATTTTTTAATTTGTACTAAATAATATTTGACAAGAGTTATTTGGGGTCAGGAAAAATACGATCCGTCTGACAAACATCACTCCGTATCACTTGCTATGTAAAACAATGTAAATTAATTTTAACAATCATAATTTTCATATAATACCATTCCTGTAATTAATGAACAAAGTCTAAGTTTCTCTCCTGTGCTTGTTCAACTGAGCACCACTCGTTAATACTCTGTGACATTTCATTAGCGGACTGGCCAGAGGCGGCGCAAGTCGTGGGCGACGTGGGCCACCGCCTACGGCCCTGCGGTCCGTAGCGCCTCGCAGCTTTGAGTTTTTCAACTCAAAAAATTTTAGCTCCCTGTCCATTTTCTCTTGCTCTATTTGAATTATTATTAAGGTTATTGTTGTTAAGGTTTACTTCAGTAAGTTTTGTCAACATATTAGCCGCGGCAGGATAGGTACTATGATTTACTCGAACAAGCTCACTACGCTCGCTCCTACATCGTAGTTTCTTTGAGTTTAGTTATTTCTTGAATTTTCCTACATTCGCCCAATATTTACTATATCTGCACAAAAAGTCGCATCGCAAATTGAGTTTGCCGCATCTCATCTTCAATCACAGAATCCAACCTCTAAAAACCTAAAAAAAAACTCTATTCTTAGGTAGGACCCAAAGGGCCTCGCAAAATGCCATCTTGCCCACATCAAATTTTAGTCTTGCCCCGCCACTGGGACTGGCGGTCTCATCGACGTTGTTTTTTGTATTAATTTACTCTGTAGCATTGAACTCCTGTTTGCGGACAGTGCTAACAATATGCATTACTTTTTTTTTATAATAACAAAACGCTGATATTTTTCGAAGGTGAAGGCAGAAAAAGACTGTCGACGGAACCCTATAAGACCAAGCAGAACGTGAGACAAGTAAACTTGACATCACAGCAGTTTTACCAAATGGGTCAGTTCCTAGTACACCTTCAATTTTCTAGTTATCTAAACTAGTTGCAGGTATTAACATTTAAGTGGTAATTTTTAAGTTTTAATAAGAAATCCTACTCATCTGCCTGCCTTTTCCCAACTATATTGGGGTCGGCTTCCAGTCAAACCGGATTCAGCTGAATACCAGTGTTTTACGTGGAGGGGCTGCCTACCAGACCTCCACAACCCATTCTTTAATTCTTTATTGTACACCAAAACAGCTTATTCAAAATACAGTAATGAAAGTTCATGTACAAAGGCGAGCTTAACTCAGAAATGAGTTTTCTCCCAGCAAACCTTTGAGTGATAGAGAAAGATGACAATGGAGCCCATTAACTGGGTAACACGGTACTTCATGGCAAGACTGGAGTCAGATTAACTGGCTTCTGACAATCCGTAACGACTGCCAAAGATCTACAAATGACAGCCGGGATCAACAGCTTAACGTGCTTTCCGAGGCACGGAGGAAACTCGGTATGTTAAGATGGTCACCCATCCACAGACCAACCTTGGCAAGCGTTGCTTAACCTTGAAGATCAACCCATGCGGTTGTTATTATCTAGCCACGAGCTCCTCAATGTTTGCCTTTTAATATCTTGTTGTTTATTTTAATGTTTTCGTCCTTGTCAAACTCGATGTAGGTACCTACCTACTCGTAGATAATAAGTGAATGATGTGGTCGCGTATAATTGGAAGCGCACTCTTGTGTTTGTCTCTGTCTGTATTATAATGCATGTAATTGAGTAGCCTCTAGTCTGTTGGCGATTCTATAAATAAATTTAAAAAAAATCCTACAGTATGGGGCAAAACCGCTGGAAAAAGTAGTGCCATATTCTATATTTTTAACAAAAATCTTCTGTTTTAATATACACAGCTCTTTCCAATACATAATGTAGGCAAACATATTCACACACATATTATATTTTTAATATTAAAGTTATATTGGCGCGGGTTGTTAACAAAACGTTACATTTGAACAAACAGAGTCGAACAAACATAATTTGGCGGACCTTTTGTGTAAGCGATAATCTAATACGAAATACAATATCAGTTTTGTATTAAAGTAACGATTTTTCTGTTTTATTGCTTGTAGCTAGAGGATGCTCGGTGCAAAGTAACGACTAGAGGTCGACCTGTGATTTTGTGACATATTCCGAGAAGTTTATTTAAATTTAATGATGACGTTCAAAAGTGCCGTTTAATGGCCTAATTGAAATAAACGTTTTTGACTTTGACTTTTGACTTTGACCTCAAAGTTTCTAGATCTTTAACAGTCGTTGCTGGTACTTAGAAATACTAACAGCCAACATCGAAAGTCTGACAAAATATACAGAGGAGCTTCGGTGAGACTGGAGGCGAGGTCAGAAACTTCAGTCTGTCTTTCTCGTTTATCGAAACGTTTATATTATTCCTTTTTGGTTTTGTCCGCGACTCGGTTCGCGCATATCCCGTTTGTTCCCGTAAGAATTTCAGGAAATCTTCTCTCCGTGCGCCCCTACACTCCCCAAGGAACCTACATGCCTTTCAGCTTTCTACGAGCAGTGGTTTCGGCTGTGCGATGTCTGTTAGTCACTCGGTAACGGTAGAATTATATATAATTATTTTAATTGATCATTGATGATGGCAGGAAGATAGTAAATGGTATTCAGCTGCATCTGGGTACTTCGATAGATCCCACCAGAACATAAATCTATACTAACATTATAAAGAGGTACAGTCTGTGAGGTGGTAGGGGGTAAGGGGTAATCTCTGGATCTACTGAACCGATTTCGAAAATTGTTTCACCACTAGAAAGCCACAATATTTGTGAGTATCATAGGGTCAGATAGTGTGAAATACAGCTAAGTTCAAACGACTTCGCTAATAAAAGAAGTAAAGTTCCTCAAATTCCAGCTCATGTCTTGCGCAACGTTCTTCAAATGTTTTAAAATAAATATTGTTATGTTTATTGCCACTCTCTAGTGATACATTTGGTGATCGCTAATTTACCACCTACTTTTAACTATCGGGGGGCACGGCAGTTCCCCCGCCAAGTCGAGTGCGAAGATATAATCATATACTTAAAATCCAAAATTTCAAGTCTGTAGTTTATTCAGTTCCGAAGTTAAGCGAAAGCAAAGTTTCACATTTGTGACACTCACTCACTCACTCACTCATGATCATCAGAATAGAACTAGTACTTCCCATAAACTCAGAGAGCTAAAATTTGGTACAGAGTTAGGGATTAATGGCCACATAAAGGGAAAACTATAAAAACTAGGATAATCGAAGATCTGGAGTACCTGGTGACCCTGATTAGAAAACACAAGAGCCCAACCAAACTATTACAGATCGACATACCGCCTTTACAAAAAATATTAAACTTGGTGGGCCGCTTCATTTGATGTCAAAAATCGAAGGTCTGAAGTATCTGATGAAGAACCCTCAGCTGGTCTCAGCTGTACTAGAGATATGGTGATGCCCCCTTCTACTATTGGTACATAAAAAAAGGTACGTATTTCAATAATAGGTACTTATGTTTAGACGAGCCTGAAACAAACAGTATAAAAAAAACCAGTACGACAGTATTATTGAAATACGCAGCTTTATCAAGCCTATAATTGACTGCTTATTGAATCAACGTTTTTCAAGTGGCAATTTTCTATCGTCAATGGGTAGCGGTTCTGGTGACAGATTGGTGCAATGGTGTCATGGAGCACCTGGTTTTATACCCTCGTGTACCCTTCAACGGTCAAGTCACACAACATTAACTATAATAATAAAGAAATCGCAGTAAGGAACCTTAGACTTGGCACGACTTTGTCTAGATTTAATTACTTTTTAGACATAAACAAACAGCTTCATCGAGACTTGGCTAGTTTTTTACAGAATGTTTTTGGTACATTATTCTACAAGCCACGTAAACTTGCAACTGGGCAGCAAGCCGAAGTGGTTTTTGTGACCCACGTCCTCCGCAGGCCTCACGCGCAGGACCGGTCGTTGTGGCGGGCGACGCTTGGGGGAGGAATATGTCTATCAGTGGACGTCTTTCGGCTGATACGATGACGATGATGTCCTCCATTGTATGACCCGTTATCGTTGCGAGCTTGGCAGACACACTGCCGTACGCCGAAATGAGTAAATCGGCCCTAACATGGTTGAGTAAAGACTTTTCTAAAGAGGACTCCTAAAGCCATTCTGACAAACCGTAATGTTTATTCTTATTCGTTATTATATTTATTTTACTTTTTGTTTTTGCATTTTATTACGTTACGAACTAAATAACTAATACACCTAACTATATAAGTACAAGTACAAATAAGTATAAATATAAGTATAGTATAAATATAAGCACATAATATGAATATACAAAAACAAATACACTTAGGCGTCGAAGAATTCCTCCGCATCGCTGTTTATTATATTATATTAGGTATATTAAAGAAGCTTATTTCTAACAAGTTACACTCTGCCATATCTATATCCATTGAGCTGCTCTTGTGACTGGATCAAAGGATTAGTAATGTTCTACTATCGTTGTTAACACCATATTAATGGATAAAAACCTACTTTGTGTTCAAGCTCGTGTCTAGATAATAACAGCCGCACGGGTCGATCTTCAAGGTTAAGCAACGCTTGCCAAGGCTGGCCTGTGTTCGGAAAACACGTTAAGCCGTTGATCCTGGCTGTCATTTGTAGATCTTTGGCAGTCGTTACGGATTGTCAGAAGCCAGTAAATCTGACTCCAGTCTTGCCAAGAAATACCGTGTTACCCAGTTAATGGGTTGTGGAGGTCTGGTAAAATACTGGTATTCAGCTAAATCCGGTTTGACTGGAAGCAGATCCCAATATAGTTGGGAACAGGCTAGGCAGATGATGATGAGTTAGACAATAGCCTCGCCCTACATGTGGGGCGGCCGGGGACTGTTGGGTTAAAGCAACACTAACCAATGTCGGTTGGTGGATGGGTGACCAACACCACTCCGTGCCTCGGAAAGCACTTTAAAAACGATGATTTCAGCCGTTTTAAAATTGCCATAAGCCTGAAAATCTAACACCAGTCTAGCCAAATGGTATCTTGTAACCCAGTAACTGGCATAAGGAGGTAAAATAGGTAGTGGCACTGTAAATACATATTCCCAGAGGTTGCTACTAAGATGCCTCTTTTAAAAATTACACGCTTATTCCCGCGGCTTTACTCCTAGTGGGCTTGTACCACAGGAAACAAGCTTATAGACAAAGAAATTGCAACTTACCATCCCTTATTTGTTGCTATTCCACCGATTGGGACTCTCTGCTTGCGTCTGTGTTTCCGAACTCATTCAAAAGTAATCTCTTCAAAGTTTAAGTTAACAGGCTTCTTTTGGTTAAGCTCACTCCGTCGTCGACTTTCTCCGCTCCTAGACTAGGGTCAAGAGCAAACCCATTTCAAATAAAAAAAAAACAATTCTAGTTCTGTAAAATTGAAAAAGTTAATTATTCAGAAAATAACATCCGGGTAAAGAACTCAGGACTCAACGTCCAACAGTCAACTGTACTACCACTAGTATACCGATGCAGTAATGATCCAAAAATATCACAATATTGTAACTCGAGCACCCCTCACTAAGTATTAAAACTTTTTAAGGGTTCCCTTAACCTTTGACCCTTACAAAGAAATTATCTTTTTAAACCGACAGAATTCATTAGCCGACTTCAAAATATGAGAAGTTTATTGGGATTTTCCATCAGAAATATTTCAGTAACACTCCGTAGTCTGACAGAGAACCAAAGTTGAATAAGCAAAGTGAAGTGACAATGGGCCGGCCATATTAATCGTAGAAACGATAACCGTTGGGGTAGACTAGTTCTTGAGACCGCGAATCGGCAATTTTGGTGTGGTTTAGGATCTACCTCCTCGTGGTCTACCCCGGGCAACGGCACCACAGGTTTGCCTGTGGTACGGCAGAACGATCCCACTTAAAGCGGTGGTAGGCTCCGCAAGGAGCCGCCTGGCTCACGACCACCTTCCGCCGAAATCCGGCGCCAAGCAGCTTGCTGTGTTCCGTCGGTGTGTGAGAGTGCCAGTGCCTTTGGGAGAGAAGGAGATTGTCAGTCGCTCTGCTCAGAACCGGTCTTGATCACTGGGCTGGGCTTTCCGGGTAACTCATTTTAGAGGGTAGTGGGATCCGAAGCACGGTGCCAGCCGTTGGCCGACCGCAGTAGGGGGCCCAAGTAGCACGCTAGCCACGTGTGAAAGGCTGCCCCGCCAACTAGCGAAAAATCCCGCTCCACCGTGCCAGCCGGCGACTGGATGGGAGGACCCGGTGACCATATCCGGGGGGGTTCGGGCGTCCCCGCAGTCTCCAAATGAGTTCCCCATAGGTTAGTTTAGCTCTAGTGTTCCACTTGGTTCACTGAGCAGCGCCTCGACAGTTCGACTTTTGACCCCGACTACTCTAAAAAAAAATGACGAAAGCAAAAAGGAAAAAGGTTAAACAACGGCTGCACTTCCCCCCACTCAAAGTGCACCTCACCAACATCAGAGGGTTACACTCCAATCTTGATCCGGTCCATCACCACCTTGAGACCGAGAAGCCGCACCTGTTTTGCCTAACGGAGACGAAGATAACAACCCCGTCAGACGTTGCGTACCTCAACTACCCCGGCTACTCTCTGGAACATAAGTTCAAGAAGCAGGCTGGGGTCTGTGTGTACGTCCGCGATGACATTTGTTGTCGTCGTCTCCATTGCTTTGAGAAATCGGGTTTTTCTGCCATATGGCTACTTGTGGACACTGACGTGGAAAAATTTATCTATATCGGCGTATATCGATCGCACAGCGGTGACCAGGAGACAACAGCGCTGTTTAATTTCCTCGTGGAGTCGACCGACGTAGCCCAGCAACGGTACCCAACAGCGAAGCTCCAATTTTCTGGGGGACTTTAACGCCCACCATAAAGAGTGGTTGTTCCCGTACCAGAAAACTGACCATGAAGGGTTAGAGGCGCGCAAGTTTGCTGTAACGCTAGATCTAACCTAGCTGGTGAATGTGGCAACGCGGGTACCGGATGTTGACGCCCATACACCCAATTGCTTGGACCTTCTGCTGACAACTGATCCGGGCAGTCAATCAGTATCAGTCTCAGTCCCACTGGGAACGTCTGACCACTGTCTGGTATAATCCGTGTTGGCCTGCTCTCCTCCTGATAAGAGTCCTAGAGTCTTTACTATACGGACCTTGTTGAAACCAGAACAAATTTCCGTGCGTTCAAGCGATTTTGCCATCTAGCTATTACTGGAATCAAAAGTAGCTCACAATTTAGGACCCATTAGTTTAAGTGGTAAGATATAATCCGTGGTGCTTGGCAACTGGGCTTAACCCAGTTGTATTTGTCCCTTGGTGCCTATTGGCCTAGTTCTATTCCGTCTCCTGCTTGATACGGAGGGAAGTGGAAATTATATATATTTTTTTCCTACTCCTCCGCTGTACTTTTCTGATTAATTTTGTAGCAGGATCCAAGACAGTTGAATCGTTTCTCCGGGACTCGTCGGGTTTCATTGGCTCGGCGTTTTTCTGGTGGTCCGTACTGTCGATTCTGGCTTTCAGGAGTTGCAGTGGTTGGGAATGTGTGGCGGGCTTGTCCCATAAAAAAAAAAGAGTACTAGAGGCACGAGACGAGTATGGCGATACGAGTCAGCAGATTGGGATGAGATGCGACACTTTTTTGCGTCTTATCCTTGGCGGCAAGTGTGCTTCTCCTCGGGTGACCCTTCGTGCTGCGCTGATGTGATTGCGGACGTGATTCGGCAGGGGATGGAGTATTTTATTCCATTCTCCGACATCCCGCTCGGTCACAAATCCCGGCCTTGGTATAATGCAGAATGCGCCCACGCTGAGGCACGTAAAGCCTTACCAAGCCTGGATCAAGGCCCGCGACCGAAAGGCTAAAGCGCGTAGGGTTCGCGCGAGGAAAAAAGCCTTTAACTCTGCCACGAAGTTCTGCAAGCGGGTTTTTCGTAGGGCACGTTTTGACCATGTCGGACGTATCGGGGCCAAACTAGCATCGCACCCTCCGGGTAGTAAGCAGTTTTGGTCCCTGTCGAAAGCAGTTGAAACAAATTTCTGTCGACCCACTTTGCCTCCAATGCTAAAACCTGGTGGTCCGCTGGCTCACTCTGCAAGAGAGAAAGCAAATTTATTTGCAACTCTCTTTGCAGGCAATTTGCGTCTGGACGCTGGCTCCAAGCGACCACCAACTTCACCTCGTTGTGACTCTTCGATGCCGGAGATCGCAGTTCATAATAAAGAGGTCTGTAGAGTATTGTGCAGTTTAGACGTGAATAAGGCCAGTGGTCCTGACGGCATTTCAGCAAGAGTGTTGAGGCAATGTGCACCTGAATTGTTTCCTGTGTTGACACGCCTGTACCGCCTCTCTTTTGTAAAAAAAACGGTGCCGAGATCATGGAAGCTTGCGAATGTGCAACCGGTGCCCAAAAAGGGAGACCGTGCTGACCCTGCTCATTTCCGTCCGATCGCCGTTACCTCCATCCTATGCAAGGTTATGGAAAGGGTTCTGAACAGTAAGCTGCTGACCTACCTTGAAGACAACAATCTCCTCAGTGACCGTCAATATGGCTTTCGCCGGGGACGGTGAACTGGCGATCTTCTTGTGTATGTCACGCACTGCTGGGGCGAAGCTATTGAGAGACACGGCGAAGCACTTGCCGTGTCGCTTGATATCTCAAAGGCTTTTGACTAGGGTCTGGCACGCAGGTCTACTCAGCAAACTTCCTGATTATGGCACCCCAGCTGGTTTTTGTAGCTGGATATCAGACTTCCTGAGTGAACGGTCGATCCGAGTGGTCGTTGTCGGCTGCTCCTCTGACCTCATGGCTTTTGATGCCGGAGTTCCTCAAGGGTCTGTTCTCTCTGCAACTCTTTTCCTGCTGCACATGAATGACCTACTTCAGCCTGGTCTTGTTGGGTACGCAGATGACAGTACGGTTTCACAGAGATACTTGTCCAGCGCAACAACCAGTGGGGTTGAAGTTTGTTCCTTGAGAGAGGCCGTGGTAGAGCGGACAAATTTGACCTTAAGCGTTGTCTCCCAGTGGGGTGACATATGACAATCTGGTCACTTTAACGCCACCAAAACACAGGCGTGTCTTTTTACCGCAAAAAGGAGTCGTTTTGACCAAGCTCCTACTTTTCGGGGTGCATCTGTTCCTGTGACTGATCGGCATGAGCTCCTAGGCATGGAGTTGACATTCAGTCTCAACTTCGGCGCCACCATCGAGTACAAAGCCCAAACTGCGGCCAAAAAGCTAGGCATCCTAAATAGGGTGAAGCGATACTTTAGGCCTGGACAGCTTTTAACCCTTTACAAAGCACAAGTCCGATCCTGCATGGAGTATTGTAGCCACCTTTGGTAAGGCTCAGCTAAGTATCAGCTTGCCGCGCTTGACTCGGTGGAACGCAGAGCTAAGAGGCTCATCGGCGACGTAAAACTGGTGGATCCCAAGCTACATAGCTTGGCTCATCGCCGTAAGGTTGCCTGCTTGTCGGTCTTCTACAGATTGTACTTCGGTGAGTGTGCCCAAGAACTCCACGACCTCATCCCACCGGCCCCCTTCTACCATCGGACATCCAGACGCACTGCATCTTACCATCCCTACCTTGTGGCTATTCCACCAATTCGCACTAAGTGTTTTCAAACGTCTTTTATAATGCGCACAGCAAAGGAGTGGAACTCTCTGCCTGCGTCTGTGTTTCCAAAAGCTTACAACCCTAATCTCTTCAAAGTTAGAGTGAACAGGCTCCTTCTGGGTAGGCTCGCTCCATTGTAGACTTTGTCTCTGTCATCTCTGACATAGACTAGAGTCAAGAGCAAACCCATTACAAATAAAAAAAAGAGGCAAACGTAAGGTAGGATGCCCTCAGGCTAGGAGGAGCGACGATCTTCGCAGGGTGGCTGGTAGCAGCTGGATGAGAGTTGTAGGAAATCGAGTTGAATGGCGTGCACAAGGAGAGGCCTATGTCTAGCAGTGGACTGCTATATATGTAAAGGCTTTTGATGATGATGAACCCGGAGTCTGCATAAAAGTTTAGTAAAGAAAGAAAACATGTTTATTTGGCACATAGAGTTACTGACTAGTAAATTACTACCAGCGACAGCGAAGTGAAGGGCAGTTCTGAAAAGGATCTCAGATGATGGACTCCATTTGACAATGTTTTAATAATAATAATAATATTTATTTTCTCACCACAATCCTTAACCAACCGATTAACCTTCAAAGCCAAAGTTCGTGAACACATTCGTAAGAAGTTGGCAGTTGTATCGTCACAGCGTTAATATTTTCCAATTAGCTATTTTTATTAATTGTTTAAGTATTTCGTTTACACATTTATCTTGTTGATTTGAGTACTTTTTATATATTTGTAGTGTATGTATGCTTTGTATATGTATATTATTGTTAAATTTTATAGTATTTAAATAATTTCAATCGCTTTTAATTTTTCATATTGCACCTACCACTATTCTCTACATCACCCAAAGGTTGACTGGTAGTGAATGCCTATGGCATTAAGTCCGCCTATGTACATTCGTGCTGAAAGTGATAAATAAATAAATAAATAAATCCTTACTAATATTATAAATGCAAAAGTAACTCTGTCTGTCTGTTGCGCTTTCACGCCAAAACTACTGAACCGATTTATATGAATTTGGTACAGAGATAGTCTAGAGCCTGAGAAAGTACATAGACTACTTTTTATCCCGGGAATATGTTTCCTGGGGATCACGCGGGCGAAGCCGCTGGCAGAAGCTAGTATACATATTACATGGTGCCAGAGTCAGACAACATTTTAAATATTGTGCCTGGACTTCTATATATGATATATAGAAGGCCAACAATACAATATTAAAGATATATAATATATCTTTAATATTGTAATGCCTGTATTTCAGGACACCAGAAATAATAAAATTAGTTACTGCAGTCTAAACACAAAGTGATATTGTGTCAGTTACAAACAACAAGATTTATTTTTCTATCGACTTCTTGTAGTCGTTATTTTTTACATCAGTGATTTGGTTTTCACGTAAATAAAATAGCTATTAATTACCTATTGTGTATAAAAGTCAACTCGGAAAGGGGTCGTCACTGTAGCCGGCGGAAGCCTCGGCGTCAAACAGACGTCAACTCACGGCTTGTATTCAGGCCAATGACCTTGTGCATATGAACGAAGCTTACTAAACTACCCCTCTACGCGCCACTCCGCTACCCGCTTTTTTATTTTTATATGATTAAAAATATGTTTACAAACACATGTTTTTAAAAAGTAACAGAACTAAATCATTTTTGTTTGCAAAGTAGTAAATATATTTATGTAGTCTTTGATAAAAAAATAAGGATAAAAATGGTTTCGTCTCAACGATTTGGTGTTTTTTTTTTAACAATCCGATTGATGCTGATACATAAATTCTGGGTAAACCAAATAACGTATCATATGTTATATATGTCAATTTTTTCCAGATGTTATTTCTCTGTTATTTAGTGCTGACGAAAAGTTGCTTCATCTGCACGCTGTTTTTAAGCAGTTCTCGAGAGAACAGCCTTAACATAAGCACGTGACCAGAGCGAATCAGCTGCAGCTCAGGTACGCCGATTTGGCTACGGCTACGCGCTTACGATTCGCAGACCTCCCATTAACGGCAACAGTAGAATACTGGCAGACCACGGGAGGGGGACTGACTGAACACGGAGAGACGTAAGCGCGGGTACGACTAGCCGCAAGTGCGGAAACAGCAAGTTGACCACGCACGGTATCTCACCACGGTTCGTGAAGAAACCGAAGCGAGACGATTACATTACGATTCCGATTAAGGCGGAGATAGACAGTCGCTGATTTTAACATGAGAATCACGTCTAAACAACTAGTCCTAATTGATTGGAAAAAAAATTAGGTATGTTACATAAGACTATTTTTTTAATAATTAGATATAAGAAATTTTAAGTTTTATTAGTTCAACATAGTGTAGTTAATTTGTAAAGTGATGTCTAACACGGACATAAAACAACAATCGGACCAAAACCGGCGGGCGTATTTTGATGAAATTTCTATTTTAAAGACAATTTAATTATCTAAAATGAAGATAATTAAATTCTCTTTAAGATAAAAAATACCCGTATATCAAAATGAGAGTATTCGGGTATTTTTTTTAAGTCTCAGAATACTAAGGTAAGTACAAAAACTACTGAATTTTGGGTAACGCAGGTGTTAAACGAGTGCGCGTTTTGTTCCCTCAAGGTCGCTGGCGTATGTCGTCGCTTTAATGTGCGTTGTTGTTGGGAGTTTCATACAAAAAATACTACCCGGCTCGAGTTGATACTGTGACGATCCCTTTCCGAGTTGATAAGTGTGCTATGACCTTAACGGCCGTGTGTGGGTCGGTCCGGAGCGAACGAAACGAAACCTTTAGTTATTATTGTTTTAATTTATATGAAATAACATGAGAGCGGAAAGTATTATAATTTTATTTTTATTCGTTTTTTTTGGATGGCGTACGACAAATATAAACTGAATGAAGGTTTAATACCTAATATGAAAAAGCTAGATCTAAATCTGTAATTTGCATGTAGTATCAAAAGTAAGGGGAGACGGTCAATAGAAATAATGGTCAAATGGTGGTGAGGGTCGCGGGTAGGCGATGGATGCGAGACGCACAGGACCGGTTGTTGTAGCGACACGCGCGGGGAGGCCGCCGTCCAGCAGTGGACGTATTTCGGCTGATATTATGATGATGATAGGTCATACACGAACACCAGTTTTGATTGTAAGTATAACTCGATACACCTAACCTTTCTGAAGGACATCACCACTAAGGTCAGCGCATGTCCCTCCCACTGATAGAGCAGTGATAACTGTCACAATTAGTCACGTCCAGTGACTGCCTGATAGTCACGCCCTGTGGAAACTCGAGTGTCACTCCAGCCACTACATTGCGGTGGAGGACACTCCAGCTTACAACAGCTAATTTCAACTGTGCAAACACTTGGCTAAATGTTGATTACTGTATGACCGGAGTACATCAAACTCTTTAGGTAAATCATGAATTAATTCAATGGTCATTGTCTTTCCTTATAGTCATTGCCAATCATTATCATCTTCCTGTACTTGTAGTCCAAGATCCCAGAGCCCCCAGACGTTTATTCATCGTCTCAAAATTTGTGTAATAGAGTACCTAATGTGTGGAGTCCGCCCTTTGCGTCACCCTATGTAACGTTTATCTTCTATCTTTTCTGTAACTTATATGGTGTACATAATAAAGAGTATTCTATTCTTAGTATGAGTATGTACTTCGAAAGAACGCATAAAACACTGATTTACAACCGTACACTTCAATATAAGGTGCAGTTGAAAGCCAGCGTCAGGCAGCGCCTAGTTGTCTGGTATTTTGCTGAACTGGACCTATTTGGCGCAGCCGCGGGGCACACGATGTTATTGTTTTTAAAATTAATTTTCATTTCCTCATATTCTTGCCTACATTGTGTGATTCAAAATAAATTAGTTTTCCTTCTCACTTTTTCTTTTATAACGCAAACTTTAAGAACTGTAGACACATGCAATAGGATTTAAAAGAAAACCTTTACATTTTAAAGATTTTACGTAACATCATCATCATCAGCCTAGCCTTTTTCCAACTATATTGGGGCCGGCTTCCAGTCAAACCGGATTCAGATGAATATCAGTACTTTACGGGGAGCGACTGACTACCAGACCTCCACAACCCATTAACGACTTTACGTATAAATGAAACACATAACAATGAATAAAATCAAATTGTGAGTGCCATGCTCAGACAGGTGGATTCATAAATTGCATAAACCACAGTTATGTTTTAATTACGAATTAGTTTCCAACCAGGGGTCATTATAGGTACCTATATGAAATATTTTTACTTACCCTTACGTTAGCAAATAACTCTAGTTTGATCTAGTGGGGCTAAAGCAGACGTTTACAGCTTTATCACGGAAAAATCCACGGTCAATATGCGATAGGGCACCCTAGCGAACTATTTATAAAATCGCTATTAAAAACGGCTCGCCAGTACACCGATAAACCCTGTGAGGTTTACGTTGTATGGCAAAAAACAAGTGTTTATTTCCAAAGTAAGTACTTTGGAAATAAACAAATAATAATAATTTAAAACATAATCCACATTCCACCTTCTCAGAAACATTGACCTCTACAAACACTATTCAGAATTCACTTTCTAAGGTCGCGTCTAGAAAAAGCTCAGTAAATACTTACAACTACCTTCATTAGTTCACCTTCTAAGGATTCCTTCTCCTCGGAAATTGTGCTGAAAGGCAGATTCTACGAAGAGGGAGGCTCGTAGGAAGCGTCTCTAGAAATAAGGCAGTAATCCTGTTCGAGGTTATAAGACCTTGGCTGGTTGACATAGAACTAGTTACCTGATTACAGGAAGTATGGGCGGTGTTCTATTTCTGGCAAGCGTCTGGTTTAGGGTTCCTTTACTACACAAACAGTAATCGATGGTTTTTTTTTTTTTATATTTACCTATTTTTTGTAGTCCTACCACAGTGTAGTTTATGTACCTAAAGGTGGTCGGCTTCCGGTCAAACCTAAATATATCTGTATTTTGCGTGGAATAACCGACTTAAGAGCGCTTTCACAATTTTTCTTGAATTTGAGCGTTTGATTCGAGTTATGATGTCTGATTATGCTTTAGATATAGCACAAAAAAAAAACAAAAATACGCCTAAGAAAGTTTGATAGTTGATCTTGGGAGTGTTCTAAATAAATATATCAATTTGTTCACGTACATCAGTAAATTTCTTGTCTCCGCAAAGGGTGTTTCATAAAATTACGCTTTTGGGAATATTTTGATGCTTTGGTACACCGAAGATATAATAATTTAATCAATTTTAAAAATGTCCATGATACAACTGTACCTTCTACTTTGGAATGATCAAGTCAATTTGTTACGATTCATGCACTAATAAACCAAAAATAATTTTGTAAAACTGAGAATTATTGACAATTTTCCGTGCGAAACTATATTTTTTATCTATGAAAGTATAATCCAAATTCAAATAAAAATTATTTAATAATTAAGGAGGTATTGTAATAATGCATGAAAACAAAAATTGGTCTATTTAAAAGTAAACTCATATTTTTAAGCAATTTTTGTATACAGCCCCACAATCACTATAAATCTAGGGAAACGCGGTTTGTAGCTTTAGTCCGGGGCAAGCGCTCGATTTTGTAATAGCGCCCTTAAACAGCAGTAATGTGAATTAATGTCAGAAAGTATGCCAAGAGAACACACTCCCGGTATAAAATGTAACCTACCAGACTATAATTTGTTTACTTATTTAAACTTCATGTAGGTACAATAGTGGTACACAGGCAAGCGAACTTAATGTAACGAAGCATTATCTACCAGTCAACCTTTGGGTTGTAAAGAAAATCTATCCTCCTAACCTAATCCATCCCTCCTAATCTATCTTTGTGCAATATTTCATCCAGATCCGCACAGCCGTTCTGGCGTTATTGAGTAACAAACACCCATCCATTCACCTAAACTTTCGCATGTAGTATGATATCGTGGCATGGCAAGAAGATTAACTACGCATTTACAGTTTAAGTGCTACCTTCTGAAACCAAGTCCGACTCACCCTTGGCCGATTGTTATTATTTCAAGGTATATGGGTTGATCAGTGCATCCCACACGGCACGTCTCATCAATCACCTGATTTGCATAACGATAGATAGGTACTCGTACACCGAATGTATTTAGGTCAAATCGCGTTTATTATCAACTGGATCTTTAAACATAGCAGGCGTGCCGTTATATTGAACCAAAAGTACCTTCACCTCTACTCAAGTATCTGAGTATGTATGCCTACCACCACCGTGATATCTGTTAGTTGTGCACATGTGAGCTGTTTTTCACACAGTCATAAGACTATCATAAGGGTCAGCTCATACAGAGACGCGACGCGATGCTGCGCGCACACTTTAATTAAGGGTGCTCTCTCGAAAAGGCTTAAAAATAGCGTGCAGATGAAGCAGTTTTTCGTCGGTATTTACTGAGAAATTACATCTGAAAAAAATAGGTAGTAATCTAAATAATATTACACGTAACTTGGTTTAGCCAGAATGTATGTATTGGTATCACATAATAGGAAAAAATATCACCAAATCAACTCCAAATCGTTGAGATAAAACCATTTTACTCCTTAATTTTTTAACATAAGACTAAAAAAATAATATCTACTGCTGTGCAATACAAACGAAAATAATTTGGTTTCCTTACTATTTTAAAATATGTATTTATTTTATTATAAAAAATTAAAAACACGGGTAGCGGAGTGGCGCGCCGAAGTGTAGTTAGCTCCGTATGTATGCACAAGGTCATTGGCAAATATACAAGCCTTAAAAGAGCGACTCAAAATATAACTTTATTTTCTACACGAAAAGATACACATTTCATTGTGAGAATTTAGAAAACGTTGCACGCGGCTTAGAGCGATGCATCGCGACGTAGCGGTGCGTCGCCGGTACGCGCGGCGCTGCGCCTTACAAAGCATCGTGGCGCCACGAGGCGCAGCCGAGGCCGCCATGGCGGGACGGGAGCACGTGGCGAATGTAGACACGATCCGCTGCGCCGCGCGGCGTCTTGATGCACAGCGAGGCTTCGTGTTGCCGACGATTTTGCGATGCACTTCGCGACGTTGTCGTCTCGCGGCGGCGCGCGTCGCTGCGCGAATTCTCTGGCCTCTTCCAGTATCATCGCGTCGCGTCGCGTCGCGGCTCGTTGTGAGCTGACCCTAATGAACATGGCAGTTTACCTTCAATTCTTTACTGATTTGACTCGATAATGATTAATTATCTACTCTATTCTTCAACAAACAGTTCCTACAAAATATCTCAAAGATCTTTGATCGTCGTTATATTTCGTAGAAAGTAAGACAATTCTTAATTAGTAAAGTCTGACTTATAATTAATTACATAGTCAAAATGAGATATCAATCTGTATTTCATTTTGGCTATGTATCATCACACACATTGAAAAGCACAATAATACTGCCCGACTTAGGAATACCGTGCAGCTAGGTAACCGCTTCACGTAAAATATATTTATTCAGTTGAATAGGGTTTGACTGGCACCGACCCCAATATAGTTGGGAAAAGGCTAGGCAGATGATGATGACTGCCTTTCGAACCCGTGAAAACACGCTCAGAACTCACACTTGCAACTAAACCGACGAGACATTCTTTTATTACTAGATATCTATTACTAACACAAGAAGTGCAAAGTAGGCGTGTCACGCGTATTACGGAAGCGCGCTATTACGCGGAGTTACGCTTACCTCAACCCAGTCATGTTCTAACATCACGACAAACCGATCGTCTCGCTCACTCTCGATATAAATTTATATTTTCTGAACCTTGCCGTATTGTTCCATTTTGGAGTACAAAAATGATAGTAGGAGAAAATGGAGGTGTTTCATACCATCGGTAAGTACGATTTTATTTGTTTTCTAATAAAATCTTAGCAAATTTCAGTTTGCCAAAAAATTAAGTTCAAGTGCAGTTAAAATCCACCTTTCCCATTAGCATAGAGTTTATTTTACATCGATTCAGTTACTGTTTCGTTCTCGAAAGTTCTTTGCTATTCAAATAGTGATGTAGTCGGGTCGGATACTGGATGGATAGATATCGATAAAAAAATATATTTAGGTGTCCCAAAGACGCTATCGTCAAATAAAAATGGATAGATGCACGGGTAGAGCTGATCGGATGCCAAGCAAAACAAGCACGCAATGCTCCGAGCATTTTTTAGAAAGCGATTTTTTTAGATACACGAAAACTTTGTCTGCGTTAAGATTCTGTACCAAACTATGTAATAAGATACTATCGTAAGCCACTTAAAGAGTTCACGGAACTGAAGTGTAAACAACACCTCTTTTTTTGTCGGCAGTCGAGTAAGATACCCGAGGCATGATTTTGTAAGGCTTGTGGTATGAAAAAAAATCTGGCCTAGTGCGTTCGGACTCGCGTTGAAAGGGTTCCGAACCAATTTCATTTTTGTAAGGGTTCCGTTTCTTATGAATGTTCATGGAACACTAAAAAATGTATGATGTGTGTTATTTTTATTGTTTTTTTTTTTACTATAGATAAGCACGCGTTTGACCACTATCTCACCTGATGGTAAGAGATGATGTGGTCGAAGATGGAGCACGCTTGCCTAGAAATAACCTATTCACTCTTGACTTAAAGACTCCCAGGTTGTAGCTATCAGGAAACACAGACTCCGGCAGGGAATTCCACTCCTTCGCTGTACGCACTATGAATGTGTTACCAAAACGTTTAATGTTTAATAAAATAAAAACCTTTGAAATAATGTTTTTTTTGTTTGTATCTACTTTTATACAATAAACTGGTAATATTTCGCTTACGCTATTTTGAAAGTAGAACTTTATTAACAATGTGTTACAAAGCAAACCCGAACTTATCCATTTTAAATGTGATAGCTTATTTCATAACGATTCTAACAACAAGTTTATGTATGGCTCTCATACAAAACTCCAACACCAAGCGAGTCACATTTTTTGGAATTAATTTCGAAAAAGTTATCTTATTTATCGATATCGACCATGTAAGTCAAAGTTCATGTGTCACAGCCGTGATCGAGTGGCAACTGTTACTATCCAAACATAGAGTAATGAACCTTATTTCTAATTAGTTTAAGTTTATAATTGCAACCATTGAAAATACCGCCATCTATGGTCGAATAGCGGAATTTACTCGTAAATTCAACTAAGAATGAATTCAGGAAACGAAACGCCGTGAGTACTTTTTGCCTTAAAGCAAAATTAATCCTACATGTAAGGCCGAAGGTATATTTTCAAATTTAAGTTCTTTGACTTATTCTTGTTTTGACCAAAACTGAAACGACCAATCAATCGTATCCTTGGTTTGTGGTGAATTATATGATTATCGGTATAGTTGTGTGAGTGTGATTTCCACCTGTATTTTCTGTTCCGTGATTACTAATACATAAAGCTGAAGAGTTTGTTTGTGTTAAAGAGCCCATTTATTGAGGAAGGCTATATGCTATATATCATCACACTAAGACCAATAGGAGCGGAGCAGACGAAGTTGCGCGGGTCAACTAGTGTTAGTATAAACCGCCTCATCATCTCGACCCAAAGACTAGCAAACGCGATTAGACGGCGCGACTCGCGACATATACCCACTTACCGCTCAAAGACGCTTCGCTATCTAGTCGTAATTTTACATACTTGTTGGTAATCTCAGACCTAGAGTGAACGCAGGAATATTGTAGAGCGTTTTAGTATTCATATACCTAAATGATGTCAAATTTTTGTGAAGCAACGGGTAGATACAAGAGGGTGCATTTGCATCTCCTTGGCGTTTATTTAAGTGAAAATCAAAATAAAAACTAATTTATTATATTAAACCGAGGCTGCAAATCAGCACTTTTTGAACGTCAAATATTAACATAATGTCACTCTCCCTAAATCTATACTCTTTACTAATATGTAAAGCTGAAGAGTTTGTTTGTTTAATTGAACGCGCTAATCTCAGGAACAACTGGTCCGATTTTTAAAAATTCAGTATTAGATATTTATTCTTTAGTTATTCATTCTTTCAGTATTAGATAGCCCATTTATCGAGGAAGGCTATAGGCTATATCATCACGCTAAGACCAATAGGAGCGGAGCAGTAATGAAATTTGTGACGCAGACGAAGTTGCGCGGGTCAATTATTAATAAAATAAAATAATCCTACCCGCGCCCTTCATCAGTAATTTATTAGTCAATCAAACAATCGATACATTTATTTCGAACTAGTTGACTCGTGTCTACTTCGTTGGTTAGTATTTTTCGAGTAGTTAGTATATAGCACGTATATAGCACGTACACTCACAAAAAAAAGTAGCTTTCTTGGTAAAATAATTTTCAAAATCGATTCAGTAGATCCAGAGATTACCCCCTACAACCTTACAAACTTTACCTCTTTAGAATATTAGTGTGATAAACCATTTAAATATACTTTTGAACTGTAACTCCATGGACACTCTTTTAAATAAGAACGTTATAAAATATCATTACACTTTAAATAACATAATGTTAACCAGGGAAACACTGGTTCGCGATCTTGGAGTTCTATTGGATGATAAGTTACATCTTGACGCTCATATTAGTAAAATTAAAAATAATTCCTTCCGTATGTATGGTTTTATGATGAGGTCAGCCATGGAATTCGTTCGTCCAAATACATATTTACATCTCTACAAATCGTTAATCAGATCTCAGTTGGAAACCCTTTTACTGTAAATATTAAGACGCAATTGAAAAAGTTCAAAGGAAGTTTTTAAAAGCCATGCATTACCGTTGTTTTCGTACTTACGCACGTAACTTCTTCTTACAGTGATCTTTTGAACAGGTACAGTCTTTTGGCAACATTATCTTACCCACCCTAAAAACAAACGAATTTGGACCCTCTGACAGTAACATTAAGGTTTATTCAATTTATACGAGCTTATAAGACAAGTGCTCGATGACTTGATGAACAAATACAATAATAATACAGACACGCAAATTTGATCTTTAACACGTAACAATAAGGTAAACCCCACCCAACATTGTCGGAGCCACCGGCATTATGTATCATTTTGTTAAGCTATTTTAATCATTATCTCGTCGACTTTAAAGTTGAAAAGCTTTTAAGTAACTCTATATAATTACAACACAATCTTTAATTTCGCGTATTCTCGACAAGTTCTTGTGGCTTAGCGGTTTGATGCTGGATTGGCGACGAACAACATGTGGGTTCGAAAACACAGTCCACATAGTATTAGTTCCTTTTTTAATTAGTTGTAATGACAATCAATTAAAAAAGGAACTACAATATTGCTTGCATTATTAAAGAACGACCAATATGATTTACGCCTAATAACTTATCTTGTAAACAGGTGGGTAAATTAAAAAAACTTTTAGTTTAGAGAATTTAAATTTACCAAGAATGGTTGGATACGAAGTAAAGCATACATTTGCTTTGTGAGGTAGATAATAAATTCATATAAGTGACAAAAGTTACACTACGATTAATAGCAGTGACTGCGCACACACATTTGTAAATCGTTCCACATAACTCGTTAGCAATTTGGTGTTAAAAAGCATCATGTCGCAACTTGATGACTATACCAAACATAAAATAATATTTTTACGTGAGCAGAATGTTGGAATTAGAGAGATTGGTCGTCGACTTAATATAGCAGTGTTTTTTTTATACCTATTTTATTTTATTGGTTGTGATTAACGCGTATTTTACTCCTTACAAGTTACATACACGGTTCACGGTGATGAAAAATCATTTAAACCGGACAAAGATGGACGTAAAATCTTATGGCGAAGGAAAGGAGAACGCTACAATGAGAAGTGCTTGCTACCTTGTAGAACCAGCGGTAGAATAACCCTGGGCTACTGGGGCTGGATGTCGTCTATGGGACCTGGTGAATTGGTGGAAGTTGGTGGTAGGTTTAATAGTAGTTTGTATTTGGAGATTCTGCGTGACGTCATGCTGCCGAATTTACGAATTGCCTATCCAACATCACATATTTATTTCATGCACGATAACTGCTCCATCCACCGTGCAGGCATTGTGCAGGATTGGTTAGCTGCTCAAGAAGGTGTAACAGTTATTAATTGGCCATCTAAAAGTCCTGATTTGAACCCTATAGAAAATCTATGGGGTCAAATGGTTTTAAATTGGGACACAACGGAAGTGCGAAACAAACACAACTTGGCTGAGATCGTGACATCAGATCAGAAAGATTTGTGTTGGAATATGGTGTGCGGTATGCGTAGCCGCTTACAGCAAGTTATAGCAGGGGACGGTGCGCCAATCCGCTACTAATTAATCTAGTGTCTAGGCATTTTTAAACACACCTTGTAAGTAAATGCTCAATGGATTGACTGTTAAACCATTAAAATGTTGCTGATTATGTGGTGATGTTATTCTAATAAATAGATTTTTCTATTTAAATAACATGTTTATTCACTACATATAGGCAGCTATAAATCTGTAAAGCATTTCACAGAAGAATTCTTTTTCTCGATAACAAACATTTAAGCATAAGCACACCTTTTTTAATGTTTATAAATGGTTAGATTTGATTATGGCATACTAATATAAAATGTATATTAATTTGGAAATATATGAGCATTTACTTATCGATAACTTATCTTAACTAAGTGTTTTAATGAAATAATAAACATTTTAAACTTGCAATTGTTTAGTTTTATTTCTATACAAACTGCCCTTTTAAAAAGACAAGACCCTACGTCGTCCATTAAAGAAATGTAAAATAAATGTTATGAAATAATTAAAAAAAAAACGGCTGAGCAAAAAGCTATATTTACCTTAGTGACCGCAAGACCAACTCAACTCTTATAAGGCGCATTAAAATTTGATCTTAGTTGTAATTTCTAGACGCAATATTCTAAACAATTTGAACCATATAGTATACTTTCATAAAGTTTATTCTTGCACAGCACAAGCAGCCAACCTTCTCCTCGTGCAAATAGATTATTTTGTATTTTAATAATCACTCCATTGAGACATCATAATAAAAAAACAACCTATAAAATAGAAAATAAAAAATTGTAAAGAGACGTTATTTTTGCAATTTAGTAAGGCAAGGTAAAATATGTTTGCGCGTAGTCACTGCATACCCTTAGTAGCATTTGAATACCAGTTTTATAATGAAAACAAATATTTTCATTACGCTATTGCATAGCTTCTATCGCGGGCCTTGAGCGTGGAGACCGAATCCAGAAATTCCGTAACGAAAAAAACCTAACATCCCCCACTCCGACCGGCACAGCGGTGATACTTTTTAGTTTTACTTTTTTTAGCTCAAAGTGTAACTTGAATTAATATCAAAGAAAAAAAAATACTGCATAAATAAAATTAATATATAATTATAATTGCATAAGTTGATAAAAAATTCTATGCAATAGCTTTACCGCGGCAGTCTCCGAGTGCCACACGTCTTTTTTTTTCAATTACCCACTTATTACAAGTTATGCGAAAATATTACCATTTTAGAAAGTTTATATTTGAAGGTTATCCGTCTATAGTTCTTTACAATAATACAAGAAATAGTTTTGGAATAAATTCTTAATTGAAGCAAAACAACATCTTCGTCGCAGGATTTGATCTCGCAACTTGTTTTTCTCAGTCTTATACACAGACCACGAGACCAGAATTACTTGAACGCAATTATTAAAACAAGCTATTACACTAATTATATTATAACAAGTAGTTATAATATAATTAGTGTAATATAACTTAAAACCTAATGCTAACGTTTTAAAGATCAAATTTGCGTGTCTGTATTATTATTGTATTTGTTCATCAAGTCCTCGAGCACTTGTCTGATAAGCTCGTATAAATTGAATAAACCTTAATGTTACTGTCAGAGGGTCCAAATTCGTTTGTTTTAAGGGTGGGTAAGATAATGTTGCCAAAAGACTGTACAACAGCCAAACCCATAGCGTTTCATCTTTTGTTTCCATATTCTGCAATAATCCTGCTCCAACCGGGGATTGTCCTTGGGTATACTTTCACAGTGCATACAGGGATAATCGTCGGTTGGTGTCCCATTCCATTTGAAATGTATAAATAGGCCTCAGCGAGTTGGCTTCGGCCCCTCGTACGCTTACCAAAGGACCGGGTCTCTAGGGACCAGAGAAAGTGAAAAACAAAATAAAATAAAATAAATCAGTTCCTAAATATTTACAAAATAATCGTTACTTATTGCAATTCATTCAAAAAATTATATTAAACTAAATACATTGAATCTATACAATGCAATTGTTAGGTCGCAAAAGACCATGTAGGCTTATGAATGTTGAAGAAAGAGCCCACAGATTTAAATGGACCTGTCCAGACAGTGTCATTTGTCAGTCATCGTGCAGCTCAACTCATAATTTTGAGTAGCTCAACGTTCCGACGAACAATACCAAAGTAAGAACATTTAGGTAGGCCGTATAATGTACTCAGTATGCAAAAACATCGAATAATTGATACTAAAAGAAATACGAAGGTAACTTTTGTTTGCCTCTTCACGTTTTAAAGCTGTACGGATTTTGATCAAACTTGGCACACGGGCAACCAGGATTAGGATACTTTTTACCCGGTGCCCCAGAAGTATGTAGGTATGTATATGAATACTAATCAGCGAGGTAGCTTCGCTCGAGTGATTGTGAATTAGGTATCCCAAGGGCACATACTGCCAGGATAAAAAGCCTTTTTGCTCTTCCCCAAAGACCCAAATCTGTTCAGCCGTTCCAACAAACATCTAACCATCGCAACGCCCCGCGTCAATTTTTATTGAAACTGAATAAGCGCCGTCTGGTGACACTCACGGAAAACCTTATTTTTTCGTACAATTTGACATAAAAAAGAAAAAAAAAATATCTTTATTTCAGACATAATACCTATGCCCATAAGTTTAAAAAAAAAAAAAATATGTTTATTGGTGCAGAAATAATCATTCACAATATTATTACTTCTAAATAAAAAGCACATTTATCGCAAAAGTTGCTGATACTGGTTCCCAAACTAAGCTTTCGCTTGTATTTTGGGACTCAGTGTTCAGTCGAGGATGTTGATACAATTTGGTTGCTTTAGGTGGTTGCGTGGGTTCGTTAATTGTAAATGAGAAAATTTTAAGAAATTATATAAAGGTGAAGAGGTGACAGTGTGTGCGTGTGAGTGATAATGTGTAAGTAATTGTGTGCGTGTGAGTGTGTGTGATGGTGTGTGTTTGTGTGTGTGTGTGTGTGTGTGTGTGTGAACGACATCCCGGTCATGGATTACACAGTGAATTTTAGTAAATCTTCAGTCTTTTGATAGTCCATTTTGAGTAGCCACTCAGTTACTTTATCTTTAACTTTGCGTTTGTTTAGTCCCACAATTTTCAGTTCCTTATTAATACAGCCGTATAGTTTGCAACTTAGACTGTTATATTGTCCTCTGGCAAAGACTGTTTTCGTGGGGGAATGGGCGCATACCTTCATCCTTCTACGGTTGTTAGGGGCAGGAGGTGCGACTATTCGGTGTCTTCTCAACGTGGATTTTAGCACATAGAGCTGCCTGACAGTCAGAACTTTGCATTCCGAGTTGAGTGTTGCGGTGGGGTATCTATATGGTTTTTTGTTCATAACTTTAAGAACAGCTCTCTGTGCCCTCTCCAACCTGAGAAGAAGCGTTTTACCTGCCCCGTCCCAGACAGGGATGCAGTATTGGATAACAGACTGACACAGGGCCAAGTAGACTTGCCTTAACTTGTCTGGAGGCGAAGAGTCTCGTAGTAGTTTAAATATATGTATGAGCCTTCTCACTCTTGAAGTAACTGTGTCTATGTGTTTTTCCCATCTCAGTCTGCCATCCAAATACACACCCAAGTATTTAGCACTGTCCTCACGAGTAAGTTCTGTGCACTTGCAGCTTTGATTCAAAGATGAGCAGACATGTGCTTTAACAGAGAAGTCTTTTGGAGGAGAGGTGTTTTTCCTGATTGAGAAGGTCACATAATGGGTTTTTTTGATGTTTAGGGTTAATAAGTTGTCTGAGAGCCATTGCATGATTTTTGCTACGGAGTGTTCAGCGGTCTCCTTAACGGCGGTCCAATTTGGACCCCATACAAGGATAGCAGTGTCGTCAGCGTAAGTAAAAATTTTGGTGTTGGGAAGAGAGATTTGGCAGAGATCGTTGATATACAGCTGGAAAAGCGTGGGATCAAGTACGCTTCCTTGTGGAATTCCGTAGGTGACTGTGTCCTCATCACTGAAGAATTCGTTAATCTTGACTCGGTGCTTCCTATTTGTTAGGTAGTCTTTAAAGATTTCGTGGATGGTACCTCTTATACTGAGCCTTTCCAACTTAGCCAGAAGAATCGGGACAGAGACTGTGTCAAATTGTTTGGAAAGATCTAGAAATATACACATACATCTATTCTTAATGTCCAAGTTTTTAACTATAGCATTTGTCAAATCAGTTACAGCATCTTCAGTGCTATATCCCGAGCGAAATCCATACTGATTTGAGGCTATAATTTTAAACTTGTCCAGAAGTTGTTAGTAATGAGCTAGTAACAAATTATGCTTATATGCTATAGTTAGTATTATTAGTAGGTATTTTAATTACTAGCTTATTTATTAGTTACATAACCCTATCGCTACTTCCACCCAGTGTCTTTGGATGGGGCAATCAGATAAACGTGTGAATATTTACGTTAACGCGATCGAGTACGTTAAAACACTCGCACTAAGGCCACTGCAATACCTTTAGTTAGTTTTTCGATAGATTTTAACCAAAAAGGAGGTAATCGATGTGGTTTTGAGTTTTTTATCTAGCAACTATCTAGTTGATGGTATAATGCGGATCTCCCTATACTTTTAATATACAACTATCCTATTTTTCGTTTAAAAATTGTATCATTGCGGCTGGCTTTGGCTATTTCTGTTATAAGCACTACTCGTATTATTTCTTTCTTTTTTGTATACTAACCAATCAATGAAATCTATCTGAAAATAAATAAATAAATCTGACATAAGTAGGCCGACGCGGTTGGCGCAGTGGTTGAGCGATTAGCTGCTCCGCCGCGCGGGTTCGATTCCCGCACGGAACGAATATTTGTATGGCTACAGATAGTCGTTCCGGGTCTGGGTGTTTGTATATGTGAATTTGTATGTTTGTAAACGCGCCCACAATACAGGAGAAATTCTTAGTGTAGGGAAACGCTTTGAAACAAAAACTATAAGATTTTTTTATTTTTTAACCTTTTGAGCGCCCACGGTCGGCTATAGCCGACAAGCAAACAACACTTTTAAGTACAAAATAAATACACTAAATCAAGTTTTCTGTGATTTCGTTACGAGTAACATTTTATTTCAAAAATATGGAACGAAAAGCAATTATTAATTGGTGTTAAATATGATGTTGGAACCCGTATTTTTTTGTTTAGATATTTGCGCCGAATTTGTTGTTGGCGTGGGAGGGACGCTGATGGATTCGACGCTCTGGTGGTCGAAAGGTTAAGCAAAATTTTGGTTTCTGGGTTCAAATAAAACGCATATTCTCAATAAATAATACAAGTATAATATAGTAATTGTACAGAATAGTCACTCGACAGCGGACACGTCACACGTCACAGCGGCGCAGCTATTAGTTGAGTCTTATCTTAGTATTCGTATATAATGTACATCAGTATATATATAACACACCTGCGTACTACGTACTGTACCCGGCCGTTATAGTGGCATATATATGTTTACCCCGGTATCCGAATTGAGAATTTGAAGTTGAGTTCTGGCAAGTCGTAATGCTTTGTCAAGTTTTTCGATTAGACATAATTCGACTTTGACCAGCAATTGATCTCTTAAGCTCCGACCCTCTGAGGTGAAACCCGCGCGAGACGCTGGAAGAAGTTTTTTCGACCAACTGTATTTATTTAACCGACTTCAAAATAAGGAGGAGGGTCTCAATTTGGTTGTATTTTCTTAAGTTTGTTATCATAGAAGTTTTAGCATGGAAACAATCGACTCGTGAAGTGACTCCCTCCCCCCCCCCCCTAGGGATTTTCCTCAGTTTGGCCAGAGCTTAAGTCAGATAACGTGTGTACATTATGCAAGCATTATTTCTGACCATAAGTGTTCATGGTCAGAAATAAGTCAGCAACTTTCTGAGTAAGGTGACCGGCCGTATATCTTTAACATTTTGGTTCTTAGACATTTAATCTAGCTTGAAAGAGACCACAGTATGAATGAAAGAGAAAATGCTCTACAAAGCCAAACGATCCCAAACACTTGTTTTACGAATATAAGGCAGTGTTATCGTGTAGTACGTAGTACGTAGATGTGGAATGTTCGTAAAAATTTAGAACAAAATAAAATCCAGTCTCTCGCAGGTGGGAACTAAGCTGACAGAACTAGCGGGAATTCGATGTGTCTAATATTTCTTTAATATCTTTTAATACAGCCTTGAACTATAGATTTACTAACTAAACGTTATAAGTCTAGGATTGCGTGATTATCTAGTTCAAAATCTTGAGAGAACGATTGAAATTACGCACTTGAAACATATTGTTAACGATAGAGCTGACATGACTAACTTTTTGTGGCAAACCACTCACGCAAAGCCACAAATTCACAGACTTTTGGTCACATATTTGTGTCGTTAGCGTCCAGGATATGCTTTCGTTAGTCACATATATGTGACAATGGCAAGATAGGGAACGTGCTCGAAGTAGACTGTGCCATCTAGCGATGCAAACTCGAAACTTTTAAGTAAAATATACTTGTCAATGACACTTCTGTGCTCACCTACAGTTCCTGCACGTTCCATATAGTGTAACCCTCAGCTGTAGAATTTTATATATTCGTATATTTTATATTTGTTCAAACATGTAATGTAATTATTAGTCATGCTCATGATTGGCAGTTTGGAATAATAACAGCCAATGAGATATTTTGACATAGTGTTGGTTTTTCAGAAACCTAGTGCAAGTAAGCTATCATGAACAATTCCCGCACAAACCCAATATCTCTAAAACAAACGGTAAACTCAATAAATCAGTCTAATTAGTTTCACTTAAATATAATAATGATAGCACTAAACGCACACACCACACATTGGAGCCAACTTTGCATCAAACACAAGCGTTCCTATTGGTTGGACAATCATGTTCACTTGGTGTATTGGTCTAAATATTCGCCATACTTGGGATGTTAGAAAATATAATCTAACGTTATAGACATAAAGTTATACGTTTTTTAACCAATCGATGTTAATATTTTCAAATGCCGTAAGCGACATACAATGCTTTTTGGATTTTCAACGTTCGGCATAGTGATGACGGTTGAAGATCCATCAGAACTATTTGATCCTGCGACATTTGAACTATCCGTCCTCGAAATAAGTAAAGGGGATATTTGCAAAATAAATGAAGTGAGGTGTCAGCATACGATACAAGTAAGTTTCCCCCGTGCCTCGGAAAGCACGTTAAGCCGTTGGTCCCGGCTGTTATTTGTAGATCTTTGGCAGTCGTTACGGATAGTCAGAAGCCAGTAAATCTGACTCCAGTCTTGCCATGAAGTACCGTGTTACCCAGTTACTGGGTTGTGGAGGTCTGGTAGACAGCCACTCCATGTGAAATACTGGTATTCAGCTGAATTCAGAAGCCGACACTAAGATAGTTGGGATATGTTTAGGCTGGCCCAGTGTTCGTAACGTTGGCTCCAATGTTTGATGCGCTCATCTAATATTGGTGGAAGTCTTAGTAGTTCGGATACATAATAATATTACTATTGAGGAAGTTAGGTGAGGTCACATTGAAAGCGGAGAGCGGGAAAGAGAGCTCTATTATTTTTTTAGATGTATCATCATTCTGTAGTATAATACTACTCCATTGTACACTGAACTGCAAAACTATGAATGCATTTAGCAATATTCAAACTTGAAGTATATTCTTATATTGTTTTTGCTTTTCACTGTACAAGAGACAGTGTTGAGAAATAAAATGGTGTTTCAAAATATGGATAACAGAGTTACCGGTTAATTAATGGTCCTAAGAGTGTTTTTACGATTATTTGCTTTGTTTACTATGCAACTTTTATTTAGAAAACATTAAAATCAATTTATAAATTATCTTCCCACTCCCCGCTATCAATGTGACCACACCACAAGTCTACATAATCAATTCGAGTGCAATTCCTTACAGTGGTAGGGCCTAACTTCACCGCCAATCCAAACTAATATACACTCTATGCATCAAGTTATAGAGTTCAAAATCCCACAACTCAACACAGGACTTATGACGTGTTGAAGCAAGACCCTGGATAACTTATATTATGTATAGTATACTTACAAGTCGGTACAGGACTATTTACAAATAGGTATAATTATAAGAAATGCAAGTTAACGCCACGATACGAGCCGAGTTACAAAATTTTTACAAAATTTCTTCGTGATTTCAGATCAATAGATAATTATATACTTAGTTATGTTGTTTAAATCTATATAAACGAATCGTTCTTCGTCATTTGATTGTTTAATATGTATATTTTAGTAACGTAAGTCAAAGTAGACAGGGACGAAATTAATTTCATTTTAAGATCATAATTTACACGAATGTACGGTAAACAACCGTATAAATACAACCATCGTTCAAAGAACATATTTTTGTATGTTTCATGTCTCCTATGCTTTGGTTCTTCGAGCCGGATGAATTCGACCATTCATTCAATTTACCGAAAAAGTCTTTACTCTTTTGACCCTAAATGCAAATATGTAGTTTCCAATCAATTATATACCGACAACTCGTTGGAAATTTGAATGATTATTTGCGGCATTTTCAAATGCCAATGGCGCCAGTCTTTTGGGCTCACTTCCAGCCGACAGCGATGCCGACGAATTTTTCGACGCCATGTTATAGTTACGAGTTTTATTTTCTATTTTAAGTGTATGTATAGTCTGTTTTTTAATCCCGGAGACTAAATTGACAAGTGCTAATGTCAAAACTGACATAAATTTTATTCTTATCAATGTGATTTTGCCATTTGCTCTTGTCAATTTAGTCTCCGGGATTAAAACACGACTATAGTTTGTTATTTAAATAAACTCATAAAAAAGACAATATTCCTATTGATCTGAAGCCACTTACATCAATTTGACGATGCCATGACCAAACGTGAGTGCTAGGCTGCCTGCACACTGACGCGACACATTTCTTCGCAAGCCGCGCCAGTGTGTTAACCCTCTAATATTATCAAAATTCAAGTGTCGTGTAAGAAAAGTCAAATTTACAAATATATATACTTAAGTAGTATCAAAAAGATTTTTACAATAATTCACTTAAGAGCGGAGCCGACGCGTAGTAAAGGGTAAATTGTAACTATACGTAGAGAACATTATGACAAAACATTTGTTTTAGTATGATTTTTAGACTGGATTGGTGATGTCACCAATATCATAATTTATTACCATCGTAAATGAAGATGTAAATAAAAATTTAATTTAACATTGTTGAGATTGAAAATCTCTCTCATTCAAGTACATTCAAGGACACTTTTAGTAAAAAAAATACCCAATGGATCGTTTTATAGCGTTCAAAATTCACCTTAAAATCTCACAAGATTTTTTTCTTCGACTGCAAACTTCTATTTCCTAGAAATGTTCAAGTTATACGGACAACACCCAAAAGTGCAGTAGCGCTCTACCAAAACCAAAGTGCCTAAACCTAAAATTTATTTGCAGAAGGTAAATTGTCCTCTAGTTTAATCTAAACTATAGATGCTATGCTATAAATTAAATTGGTTGTTAGCCTTTGAACTTACTTCTTAAATATATTTTAGGCGCTTTACGTTTGGGAGAATGCGATTGCACTTTTGGCCTTTGATGTACTTACATTACAATTCCGATATTTGGCAAATAAGTCAGACATACTTACTGTAACTTCATGAATATTTCACAAAACCCCACATTGCAGCAAAAAATATTAGAATATGCCTTGTAAAAATATTGATATTGGTGACGTCACCACCCTTGATACCTATCTACCTACAGTACTTACATCAACGTTACTGACTAGCTCTTTACAGTACATATACACGAGCCTAGCTAACATACTATGTTACGTACAAAATATATCCCGTCCGCTTAGGCGAAGTCAGTAGTCGAGACTATACTTGGATTTAGAATCTTAGCTTTATATCATAATGTTGAAATTCCATTTTGTCCAAATTCAGCAGCTTTAATTTTATTACAAGTTGTCATGCAAAAATGATCCTAAAGACGAAAAAGGATTAAGGTAGAAATTTGAATGGCACTATTTAAATATTCTGGAATTCAAGCGTAGCTAGTAAGTAAGCTATATTTGAATTCAAAATTGAAGAAAATTATGATCGAGTTATGGAATAAAAACTTAATTTCATACGACATAAAGTTCTTATTACATTGCCAAAATCCATTTAGGACCTTCCTAATTTTTACCGAGACACGTCACAAATCGTCACTGAAGCAATTTTTAACTCATAGACATAAAATAGAAAGTAAGATTCTAAATTCAAGTAAGTAGTTTACAGTTGAGCGATATAGGCCGAGTCTTAAGGAATACAGTTATTTTGAGCGAGTTCTCTTGAAAACAGATTAAATTGAGTTTTCCTTGAAACTAGAGAAAAATCAAATAAATCTGCAATCACAGTAAGATGTAGCCATTTGTAAATAATATATCGCTAACTGCAGGATAGCATCATACCGAATTGTTTTTTCATCTTGTATAATCCATAATTTAGGGTATCCTAAGTACAGTTACGGACAAAAGTACGTTAACACTTGGTGTGACTTACTATGTAATTGTAGATTTATCCATTTTCTTCCCTTATTTCAATGTATTAGTGGACCACACAACATTTTTTTTCTTTTTCCATACCATTGGTTGCCGTATCCCAATAGACAAAGATTAAGTATTTGTCCCTTATATTTTTAATAAATACTTTAAAAATAAATATGAACATAGTTTTTACCATACATAGGCGTTTGACCATAAATCCACCCGATGGAAAGCGAAGATGTCGACGATGGAATAAGCTTGTCTTGAAGTAACCTATTCACTCTTGAGTCGAAGACTCCCAGGTTATGCCGACCAGGAAACACTGACTGTGACAGGGAATGCCACCCCTTAGTTGTACGCACGAAGAAAGACGTATTCCCAAAAATCATTGTTGTATTTCGCTACGTGCTAATCTAATTTTGACCTTGACTGTACTTTACAATCATTTAATTGTTTACAATATCCATTTCCGTAACAATGTTACGCTGCAGTAGGCGACCGCCTTTACCAAAAAATCAGTCAAAATAATTAAAAAAGTCTATATTTAAACTTGAAGGTATACGCTAAACTAAATCTAAGTTTATATACATATTACAACTAGTACATAAGATCACAATGTACATATAATCCAAGTACAATATAGCGAATTTTATAACAAATTAAAACGAACTAATATTGAGGTTGTTTTATATACAGGGAGTTCGATATCGAAGTCAATTTATACCTCGACGTAATGCGGCGCGAAGTTGCACACATTTTTATAATAGCTATCAATATAGAACTTTATTTTCTTCACAAAAAGGCACACATTTCAATGATATAATTCGAATCACAGGGTACCTTTTTGTAAACAATGTGCTATATTGTATCGTCTCGGTGTGTATCGACTCTGTTATTTAAATACATAGCAGACAACTCGCAATATTAATTCATTTAGTTTGTTTAAAAAATGAAAAAAATAACCCTAAAGTTACTAGAAAGGCAGTGCTGACAGAATCGTGTCAAAATCGTTAGTTTATTATACATTTGTAATAAAACTTATAATATTTATTAAAATTAAGTAGTCTGATGGCACAGGACGAAGTCAAAAAACATTTAGTAAAAGGTTTCTTATACAAAAATTTACTAAATTAATAAAAATTTATAATTCATTAATATTAATATTGTGTATTTTTTTCAGTCTACAAAATAAAAATCATATAAAACAATAAAGCAGCGAGAATGTCACAATTGTTCTAAAAATCTTTTTTATACATAAAAAACTTCAAAATTCGTTTCGAAGTTCATTGCGTTGTTCGAGCTCTATACTTCATTCAATAATCTTTGTAAAACAGCAATGTATGAAGAAACATTCATCTTAGAGCTGCGCTTACTACATTTTAGTTACATTTCCAAGTTTCTACAATCAACACATAAGACCTTCTTTAAACCGAGCAATGCATATTTAATACATTTTCTTTATCACTTTTTATTATTATAATAGTCCATAAATTTGTCCAATGGATATGGCATGTGCTTTATTACAGTCCAAACATTTAAATACACCTTTATTTCGCCATCTTTTTGCCATGTGACACTGATTTTACGTCCCATTTTGTCTTAGTCAAATTCACTGAAATTAGCAACGCACTGCTCTATGGTACGACTCTTGTATAGCGACACACATACCGATATTACGTCGCCGAAATACAGCTGCCTAATTTATGCTAACGAACTTCAGCAGCCGATTTTTTACTGATTTTTATGTTTCGTCGAAAACTGACGTGATTTAATTTTAACTAAATGCAAATTGCTAAAATTCCGACACGTATTTTCCTTAAATGTGTCCCTATACGCATCGTTGCGTTGCAAAGTCGAATTCAGCATCATCAGCTGAAGCTAGGAGACCATTTTAGTCACAAGTCACTCTAAAGACTCAGCTGTAAGAGTCAAATCAGCAAGAGTACACTCAGGTCCTCAAACCTCACTTGGGTCCTGGTCACCGATGCTTTAGGCCCTCAGTACCAATAGGTACAAGATCCCCAGGTCCTAAAGGTCTCCAGCTCTTGGAAACCTCATTTGGTTCGTCACCGCGAAGGTTCCAGGGTTCCAGAATCGACTGGTGCTCAACAGCACAAGCCCGAAGCCCGGGTAGTTTAATACCGGCAGGTGCAGGTAGTCTCCTCAGCAAGGAAATCCATCTCCTCGATTCCAGCCGGCAGACACCTGCAATATTTACGAGATTTTTCAGTTTAATTGTTCGTAAAATCGCGATTGTATTCCCTCGGAGGGTCAAGAAGAGGCTGGCTGCGTTTCCACGTATCCTAGCAACTCTAGCAAGGGATGAGCTTGTTAAAAACCAATAGAATCCATAAAAATGTCCTTTGCGTTCCGGGGTCGCGGTAAATCTTTCAAAAAACCTCGTGTACTCTTGCAGGCATTGGGACTAGCGGGCCCCGTGTACTATGCTGACATCTCTTTGAGGCGCGCGAGAAGCACAGCGCGCCGTCGATCCGGGCCTAGTTCTGATCAGAAGGCGAGCCACCCAATGCTCTATGTCTTCCAGCCCGCGCAGTAAGTGGCCGGGACGAGTCCTGCGACTCCCGACGCCCGGGGCGTCATCTGTCGCGGCGGCTGTGAGGGGGGGCGTGAGGTTTGCCTCTAGCTCACGGTTTCTCATGCTTCGCGCCGCATCCCATGCCTCCTCGCTCTGGACCATAGATGGAATCAGGGCCGATCGCCTCGACGAAGGCACGGCAATGCTCCGCCCAAGCAGGGTAGACCTCCTAGATGGGACCCTGAAGACGGTTCTAAAAGGTGTACCTGCAGCAGGCGGAATGGGGCGGGTACTGCTAGCAGTGGAACTGCTGCTGCGTGATGGCGGACAGGTCCTTCATCAGCCCCTCCAGGTTCTGCATCTCGCGGTGGAGGCGCTCCGTGCTGCGCGACGGCGTGAGGGGCTCCAGCTCCTCAGCGCAGTGCGATACTACGCCACCTGCGAACAGAGGGAGGTGCTCAAACTCTTGATTTTTTATCTGCCATTTTTTTCGGAATTCAATCTAATTTATACACACTTAAAGTCGATATTCGTATGGCGGAACGCAGAGAAAAGCAATTTTCACTAACAACTATTGAAGACATTGTCCTCATTGAAATAATGTCTAAAATCAATTAACACAACAATTAATTGCTCTTCAGGAATGACGGTGAAAAATGCTCTGAGCTGTGCTCTGTCATATGTGCGGCGGTCCTTAGACGAATATCAACTTTAAGTGTGTGTAAATTAGGTTGATTTAAAAAAAAATAGCGCAGTTTTGTTACACTGCGCCAATTTACACGCTTACCGTGTGCCGTGGTGTTCCACGTCACCTGGTATAGGGAGGTTAAGTTAAACTCGTGATAAAGGTGGTCAATTATATGAATATAAACTTTTGACGTGTGTAGATTAGGTTGATTTTAAAGCGATTAGAAGAAAATATGAAGGTTGCAGAAATTACAACTTCGATTTATGAAGTTGCAACTTATTTTATAGGGGCCGTTCCAGGGTTGTCTTTATTATGCTTATTTTTGATAAAATGGGTGACAGCAGGGCTTGAATGGTGATAACGCCAGCAATATTTACTTCTTGTTTTTGTTTGCAAATCTTAGTAGATTTTGATTTGACTTAAGTATGGTAAATAGTTAGATTTACTCTCAGGCGATGTTTTATAGATTTGATTACCATTGCTCACAAGGGGGAGGGTTGTGAAAAAAGAAAAAAAAGGTCATATAAGAAATCCATAAAAAATTGCAAATTATTTCAGCAAGGGTTTTTTGGGAGCGCTGAAACAGAAAAATGTAGACGTTTTTCAACATTTAACTGTAAAAGTAGAGCAACAGTATAAGTCTCACCGAGCTGCAATCTGTTGGGTATGTGTCCGGGCGACGAACTGGCGCTCTTCTTGTACGGCGACGTCTCTCTCACACTACCTGCGGGGGAAGGGGACGGCGACATCAGCACAGTACAGGGTGACACTTTGACTTACAGACTATCCGCGATGGTCTGTTGTGATCGTTTATGTCAAACGGTCACAACTAAACTATTATCTAAACAGTTTATCTAAAAATATACAAAAATATCAAAATTATTCGAAAAACTAACGAGATATAATTATTTTAAACAAATATATCTGTCCCTCTCGCGAAAATGCTGTTTTCTATGGCAGCGCGTCATGGACTTTGACGTCAAAGTTCATATCGGACTTTTCTTCCTAATAATAATTTCATCGCTGATGAATAATTAAAAAAATCATGGTCAAGTAAACCTAGAGCTAATAATTGCAAATAAAAAAAAACGCATGTATATTCCCTACGGGCAGTAGAAACGGTCAAAATTCAGTTAGAATAGAATAGAATACTCTTTATTATGTACACCATATAAGTTACAGAAAAGATAGATGAGGAAAACATTACATAGGGTGACACAATGGGCGGCCTTATCGCTAAAAGCGGTCTTTTCAAGACAACCTTTGGATGGACTGTATAGATAATGAAAAGATCATACTGCAGGTAGTCTTAGGTGTAAGATTTCGATTTTTTTTTTAAATATGACCGTTTCTACCTAAGTGGTTTTTTTTTTAAATTAATGGTTTTTTTAAATTGGTAAACAATACGCATCTCTAACAAAAAGGTCAGCATTTTTTTTCAATATCAGTAGTGAGTTACAACTATTTGAGCTGATAGTTTACCTCTCGAGTGCGAGTGTGTGGGCGTGGAGTGGTCGCTGGCGTTGTCGCTGAGCGTGAAGCTGTGCAGCGGCGCGGGGCCCGCGAGGTGCGCGCGGCGCTGCAGCGAGCCGCCCGCGCTGCCGCCGGGGCCCAGCGCGGGGCCCAGCGCGGGGGGCCCGGGGCCCGCGCCCGCCTCGCTGCTTAGTGAGTCGCGGCTGGACAAGGGAGAACAGGTGTTATTTTTGCACTGATGAAGCACTGTGGTACGGTCAGCAACAGAAAACGATTAACCCTGCTACTTAACATTTTTCATCAAAAATAATTGCATTGACAGATTTTTACCAAAAGTAAAATTTACAGAATATGTACCTATAAGAAAATTAAAAGATAGTAATATTCGGTATCATAATCTGCGGTTTTTGTGTATAATCTGCGGAACGTTTTATTTTATCCGCAACGCCACTGCGCACTGAATGTGAACGGCTTACGAAACCGTCAAAAACCACTCAGATACTTAAAATCTTTGACATTGATTCGAGATTTGCCTTTTGCAATCAGCTATAAGGGATACCAAAGAAGTTATACCATCAACTCACTGTGTATAGTGCCCCAGCGGCTCGTACGCCACATAATGCCCTCGCTCCCGCGCGGCGGACGCGTAGATGTCGCCGCCCGGCCCCACCGCCACAAGTTATACAATCAACTCACTGTGTATAGTGCCCCAGCGGCTCGTACGCCACATAATGCCCTCGCTCCCGCGCGGCGGACGCGTAGATGTCGCCGCCCGGCCCCACCGCCACAAGTTATACAATCAACTCACTGTGTATAGTGCCCCAGCGGCTCGTACGCCACATAATGCCCTCGCTCCCGCGCGGCGGACGCGTAGATGTCGCCGCCCGGCCCCACCGCCACAAGTTATACAATCAACTCACTGTGTATAGTGCCCCAGCGGCTCGTACGCCACATAATGCCCTCGCTCCCGCGCGGCGGACGCGTAGATGTCGCCGCCCGGCCCCACCGCCACAAGTTATACAATCAACTCACTGTGTATAGTGCCCCAGCGGCTCGTACGCCACATAATGCCCTCGCTCCCGCGCGGCGGACGCGTAGATGTCGCCGCCCGGCCCCACCGCCACAAGTTATACAATCAACTCACTGTGTATAGTGCCCCAGCGGCTCGTACGCCACATAATGCCCTCGCTCCCGCGCGGCGGACGCGTAGATGTCGCCGCCCGGCCCCACCGCCACAAGTTATACAATCAACTCACTGTGTATAGTGCCCCAGCGGCTCGTACGCCACATAATGCCCTCGCTCCCGCGCGGCGGACGCGTAGATGTCGCCGCCCGGCCCCACCGCCACAAGTTATACAATCAACTCACTGTGTATAGTGCCCCAGCGGCTCGTACGCCACATAATGCCCTCGCTCCCGCGCGGCGGACGCGTAGATGTCGCCGCCCGGCCCCACCGCCACAAGTTATACAATCAACTCACTGTGTATAGTGCCCCAGCGGCTCGTACGCCACATAATGCCCTCGCTCCCGCGCGGCGGACGCGTAGATGTCGCCGCCCGGCCCCACCGCCACAAGTTATACAATCAACTCACTGTGTATAGTGCCCCAGCGGCTCGTACGCCACATAATGCCCTCGCTCCCGCGCGGCGGACGCGTAGATGTCGCCGCCCGGCCCCACCGCCACAAGTTATACAATCAACTCACTGTGTATAGTGCCCCAGCGGCTCGTACGCCACATAATGCCCTCGCTCCCGCGCGGCGGACGCGTAGATGTCGCCGCCCGGCCCCACCGCCACGGGACCGGCCGCGCCGCACGCCGCGCCCAGCGGACACGAGCCTGACCCGCCTGGCAACATAAAAATAAATGTTAAAACAAATTGGTATACAATCAGGCTCTAACATCTAACCCGATATATTACTCTCCTCTATGATCTAACATCAATGACAAGAAAAAATAACGAAACAAAAATACGCCAACAATAAAGAACCGCAGCGCCAACTGTTCCGCCACCAACGAACTACTGAACGAAATCCTGCATCGCGGTATCAGTTTACCATACTTTTTGATCAGACAACAATCCGAACATTAACTATAGGGCCCTCCATTTTCAATGGAGGTTTTTGGGACTTTACTCTCTGTTCTGCATGCCTCTATGACCGTTACAAATTATGATAATAGGAAACAAACTAGGCTCACTGCATTTTTTTGTTAAATAACTACCTATAATTATGTAACATACAAAAGTAACTTAAAAACATAGCTTAGTACATTTTTGTCTCATCCTAATCTGTCCCACTCCTTAACCACCCCAATTCCTTCCATTCCTCTCCTAGTTAGCATTCTTCACGACAGATCACTAAAAAGCCATCCAAGGCGTCCCGCCATCTTTTCCCCTGTATGCTGTGACCTCGTCTTGCTGTGTCATTTCACACCCAGCCCACTGCTTTGATGAAATACAGGTCCACAGCTTTGACAAAATACGGGTCTACAGCTTTGACGAAATACGGACCCACAGTTGTAACGAAACACGGACCCATAGCTTGACAAAATACGGGCCCAAACCTTTGACGAAATACGGACCCACAGTTGTAACGAAACACGGACCCATAGCTTGACAAAATACGGGCCCAAACCTTTGACGAAATACGGGCACACAGTTTTAACGAAACACGGACCCAAACCTTTGACGAAATAATAATAATAATAATACCCTGTTCCCGATATCGGTGGGCTACTATTTTTATATTTTTAAATGTTTTTTTTTTTCTAATGTATATATTGTATAAAAATGTTTAAAAATATATAAATAAGTAAAGAAAATAAATAAAGGAAATAATAATAAATCATTCCCAGCCCCACTTCAGTCTTGCAACTTTCTGAAATATGCGTGCGTCGTCAATATGTGTTCTGGAGTGCAGCGTGGTGTTCGTTACATGGTCAGACAGTAAACTCTAAATTTAACAGAGTTACTTAATTTATCATAAGCCAAGTACTACCCATCGCTATAAGATAAATTAAAAGTAGTTATTCTAGTTGACGGTGGCAGGAGTATTGTAGCGGCCCTAGCGATGCGATTTGCTAAATTGCATTTTTGAGATTGTAAAAGAATACAGAGAGCTAGCACGCTAGTCGCTTACATTCCACCGTTCAGCCACATCCTATTTTACTGTAACAATATAACCTGGTAATTGAAACCTTCAATGAGGAGCTCGTGGCTAGAAAATAACAGCCCCACGGGTCGATCTTCAAGGTTAAGCAACGCTTGCCAAGGTTGGTCTGTGGATGGGTGACCATCTTAACATACCGAGTTTCCTCCGTGCCTCGTTAAGCACGTTAAGCCGTTGGTCCCGGCTTTCATTTGTAAATCTTTGGCAGCCGTTACGGATAGTTAGAAGCCAACAAATCTGACTCCAGTCTTGCCATGAAGTACCGTGTTACCCAGTTAACAGGTTGTGGAGGTCTGGTAGGCAGCCGCTGCGCGTAAAATACTGGTATTCAGCTAAATTCGGCTTGACTGGAAGCCAACCCTAATATAGTTGGGAAAAGGCTAGGCAGATGAATTGAAACCTTCAATAAACTATGATCGCATTCAGAACAAACCAAAGTGCATATCATCTATTATGGACCCTAACCACAACAATATAAATTGATACGTACAGGGCGCAGGGGGCGGGTGCAGCGGCGCCAACGACGCGAGCGATGACTGCGGCGAGCCCAGCGGCGCCACGCCCGCCAGCAGCGGCGTGCTCTGTACACACACACACACACACACGTTTAGGATATAATACTAAAATATTAGAGGCTCTAGATGAAGTGGCATTCTATCAGTGACAGCGGCAGTCTGAAAGTGCAGTGATTTTCGTATGCAGGGTTATTGGTAAAACTTAAATTTTCATCGGCTAAGTGAAGAAACAGCTGATATTTTTTTCGATTTTTCAGGGTTGGTCTCAAACTAAAAGTTGTTTATTAGTTAGTTAGTGATTTTACAAATAACTCTGTTTAGAAAGACGAACAACTTATAGAACGATATATTGTCACCTAGTCTAGAGCATCAGGTATGTTAGTGCGGCTAAAAACGATTACCAAATAAAAAATAAAAAAAGACATTCTGCGCACTTACAATCGTTCATTAAAAAACTACTAATCGTATGAAACGCTCAAAAACTTATTTCAATATCTGCATGAAAAAAGGTGAAAATTCGTATGAAAATGCTTTCTATTTTTAAAATACTCAATAGTGCGATAGCTAACAATGACCACGACTGGTCGGACGACCGATCGTACGAACGGCTATCGTCTTGGTCGGACGACTCGCCAAAATTGTGTTCGTAAAGAATCATAAAACAGGTAAGTAATAAGCGGGTGAGTACGTACTCGTACCTGGTCGGGGTGCGGCATGCGCGCGTGCGCACGCCGCTCGCACGTGCTGGCGCAGCCCACGCCGCCCACGCCCACGCCCACGCCCATGCCCGTCATCGCTGCGGGTGAACATTGTTGTGTATTATATGTAACAAGGTAGGAAGGAGAAGAAAGAGTCCAGGGTGAAACTATGTACATTTGAATACTCTAGATCTGACTAAACTGGAAAGATGCTTATCAAAAACCTACCAATAAGGTAGATAACTAAAAAAATCTAATTAGTCCGTCAGATATATTTCCAAAACATATTGAAGACGATGTTTTTTAATTTTTTCACGTAAACAAACAATTAAGACGCGTGCGTTAAAAACTCGTGTGACGTCATATATAAGTACACTTTTTATAGAAAAGTGATGTCAAAAGGGAGTCTTTTGATGTCACTTCTCTCAGGAGTGGAGACTCCTGATCTGTGATGCGTTTTAACTTCGTCAATTTTTATTGATTTCTTTCTTTCCTTTTTGCTTTTTGACAAAAAATACGTTTACAAAAATTTTCGATAATCTAACTGAACGGACTAAATAGAATCGTATTATTTGTCATGAATCACGCTATGTGGAACTGTGGCCCTAATTTAGCAAAATTCAGCTATCGGTGCTAGATGTCTCACAAAACATAAAATGATAGGATTAGGTACTACTAGATTGTGGCAGATCCGTGACACGAGGCTAATATAAACGGTCAACCCGCACAAATTGATGTACTGTTTGAAGCTGTATTGCATTCCAAATTGTTTTTACTGTTCATCATGGATCAACCGCCATCTAGTGTGATAAAGAAGCAAAATAAAAATAAAATGTCAGCTGTCAGACTCTAGTGGGTAATCGGGTACCCGGATAGAACCGGGTGTAAGTAATGAATCACGTTTTAAGGCGTCGCAGCGGTCGCAGCGTCGGCACAGCTCCGCGAGTCAGGCGCGCATTACGACTGTGTCTACCGGGTGTGTATCCGTACCCGGGTAGAACCGGGTGTAAGTAGTGACTCACGTTTGAAAGCGTCGCAGCGGTCGCAGCGGCGGCACAGCTCGGCGAGTGACGCGCGCATTACGACTGTGTCTACCGGGTGTGTATCCGAACCCGAGTAGACCCGGGTGTAAGTAATGACTCACGTTTGTAAGCGTCGCAGCGGTCGCAGCGGCGGCACAGCTCGGCGAGTGACGCGCGCATTACGACTGTGTCTACCGGGTGTGTATCCGAACCCGAGTAGACCCGGGTGTAAGTAATGACTCACGTTTGTAAGCGTCGCAGCGGTCGCAGCGGCGGCACAGCTCGGCGGGCGAGGCGCGCATTACGACTGTGTTTACCGGGTGTGTAACCGTACCCGGGTAGAACCGGGTGTAAGTAATGACTCACGTTTGGGCATGTAGTCGCAGCGGTCGCAGCGGCGGCACAGGTCTAGTACGGGTGTGTGTACCCGTACCCGAGTAGACCCGGATGTAAGTAATGACTCACGTTTGCAGGCGTCGCAGCGCTCACAGCGGCTGCACAGGTCCAGTGCGGCTGTGTGTACCCGAACCCGAGTAGACCTGGGTGTAAGTAATGACTCACGCTTGCAGGCGTCGCAGCGCTCGCAGCGTCTGCACAGGTTCAGTGCGGCTGTGTGTACCCGAACCCGAGTAGACCCGGGTGTAAGTAATGACTCACGTTTGCAGGCGTCGCAGCGCTCGCAGCAGCTGCACAGGTCCAGTGCGGCTGTGTGTACCCGAACCCGAGTAGACCCGGGTGTAAGTAATGACTCACGTTTGCAGGCGTCGCAGCGCTCGCAGCGGCTGCACAGGTCCAGTGCGGCTGTGTGTACCCGAACCCGAGTAGACCGGGGTGTAAGTAATGACTCACGTTTGCAGGCGTCGCAGCGCTCGCAGCGGCTGCACAGGTCCAGTGCGGCTGTGTGTACCCGAACCCGAGTAGACCCGGGTGTAAGTAATAACTCACGTTTGCAGGCGTCGCAGCGCTCGCAGCGGCTGCACAGGTCCAGTGCGGCTGTGTGTACCCGAACCCGAGTAGACCCGGGTGTAAGTAATGACTCACGTTTGGGCATGTAGTCGCAGGCGTCGCAGCGGTCGCAGCGGTGGCACAGGTCCAGTGCGGCTGTGTGTACCCGAACCCGAGTAGACCCGGGTGTAAGTAATAACTCACGTTTGCAGGCGTCGCAGCGCTCGCAGCGGCTGCACAGGTCCATTGCGGCTGTGTGTACCCGAACCCGAGTAGACGCGGGTGTAAGTAATGACTCACGTTTGGGCATGTAGTCGCAGGCGTCGCAGCGGTCGCAGCGGTGGCACAGGTCCATTGCGGCTGTGTGTACCCGAACCCGAGTAGACCCGGGTGTAAGTAATGACTCACGTTTGGGCATGTAGTCGCAGGCGTCACAGCGGTCGCAGCGGCGGCACAGGTCGGCGGGCGAGGCGCGTAGTACGGCTGTGTCGTCACTTCCCGCCGCGGACACGGAGCGGGACTCTACGGTAACCGGGGAGGAGGGGAACCGAACGTAAGCGCAAATCATAAGGAATGGGCGAGGTGAGTTCATTTGATAAGGACACAGATAAGATTGGTCGAATAAATTATATTTTTGAAATTATTTTGGAATTGCCATTGTGATAGAGAATTCGTTGCGCTTGTTATATTTTATAATTCTTTATTTTTTACTCATAATTCACTAATAATTTGTTAAAAAAATAACTAATATATTTTATCTTCACCATTGTGAAAAAAAATATTTGGCTTATCAAATAAACTCATCCAGGTGTTTAAATTATTAAAAAAAATGCAACAAAATAACAAGGGTATCATGACGTGACGATAGATGACTAGATGGTTATGGAAGTATATAGATGTGTCTATCTACATGCAAAACAAGTGATGAAGTACTCTTAAACAAACTACAGATCATAATACAAGAAGGAAATAAATTTCGTAGCAAAACCACGAAAACATAAATCCTTAAAACTAAAATCACAAACATGTAAAAGTGCCAGTTTCCAGTATCACGTATGACGGTCCGTCAGTGGCAAAACGTACGTCTGTAAACCTGGATCCGTCCTTTTTCTCGGATCCACGGGCACATCTGCTTCTTTAGACGTAGGAACGGACACTAACCTACTTCAATGTCCATACAGAAGTGAAGGAGTGTGGTAAGAGTTGTCAGATTACGCAAGAAGAGCGAGACATCCTCGTTCAGCTATTATTTATTTATCAACTATAGACGACTTACAGCTGATGCAAACAGGATAAAAGAAAATAGCATGTGAGACTGACAGCCAGTTAAAAGTCATCACTTATAAAAAACAGCGTGTTGCGTTAGAGACTCACCGACGTAGGTGGGCACGTGATGGCGGCGGTCCAGCGAGGCGGGCGGCGGCGCGTGGCGCGCCGGCTCGTACTCCGCGGGCGGCGCGCGGCCCAGCGTCAGCGTCGACGACATCAGCGCGCCGCCCTCCACGCTGCCCGCCGACACTGGGGGGGGGGACGACGATTAGCTTCTGTCATCATCATATCAGCCGAAAAACGTCCACTGCTGGACATTGGCCTCCCCCAAAAGAGAGAGGTTTGCCATAATCCAAGCGGGTTGGTGATCGTAGCAAACGGTGTTGAGTTTTACAGAGAACGCTGCTGCCCACTCTCTTATTCTCTCATTCCTTAGTGGCCTCTTAGTCGTAAGAGGCTACTAAGGAATGAGAATGAGAATGACTGAGGAATGCTTGAAAGTTTCAGTTTGAGAAGAGGGCGCTTTCTACTCTATATCAACTAACCATTTCGAAAGTAGCCCCCCAGTAACTGATCGACTCTTACAATATATAGTTGCACGTTCTTGCTAATAATGTATAGCATGAATAAAAAAAACATGATTGTATTCGAAAATTGGAAGATCCATTTTGTTTGCTCTCATGTCTTGTAAACTGTGACAGACGCGGCTTGTGGCACAGGGGGGCGTGTGACAGGGGAGACAAGTAACAGAGGGGCGATCCCCTCTGTTACAAGCTCCCCTCGGTTACGGGACAGAGAGGGCATGTGACAAAAGGAGCTTTTATCAGAGTGGGCCCTTGTCGGTGCGGGCCTTTGTCAGAGTGGGCTTTTATTAGAGCGGGCCTTTACCAGACTGGGCATTTGCCAGACCGGGCATTTATCAGAGCGGGCATTTGTCAGAGTTGGCCATTGTCAGAGTGTGCTTTTGTTAGTGTGGGCCTTTGTCAGAGTTGGCAGTTGTCAGAGTGGCCATTTGTCAAAGTGGGTCTTTTTCAGAGTGGAAATTTTTCAGACAGGGCCCTTGTCAGAGTGGGCATTTGTCGGAATTGGTATTTGTCATTGTGGGCCTTATTCAAAGTGGGTCTTTTTCAGAGTGGAAATTTGTCAGAGTGGGCATTTGTCAGAGTTGGCAATTTTCAGGGTGGGCATTTTACAAAGTGGGTCTTTGTCAGAGTTGGCATTTGTCAGAGTGGGCATTTTTCAAAGTGGGCCTTTGTCAGAGTTGACATTTATCAGAGTGGGCATTTGTCAGAGTGGACTTTTTCAGAGTTGGCATTTGTCAGAGTGGAGTTTTTCAGAGTTGGCAATTTTCAGAGTGGGCATTTTACAAAGTAGGTCTTTGTCAGAGTTGGCATTTGTCAGAGTGAGCATTTTTCAAAGTGGGCCTTTGTCAGAGTTGACATTTATCAGAGTGGGCATTTGTCAGAGTGGACTTTTTCAGAGTTGGCATTTGTCAGAGTGGACTTTTTCAGAGTTGGCATTTGTCAGAGTAGGCCTTTGTCAAAGTTGGAATTTTTTATAGTGGGCATTTGTCGGAGTGGGCCTTTGTCGGAATTGGTATTTGTCATTGAGGGCCTTATTCAAAGTGGGTCTTTTTCAGAGTGGAAATTTGTCAGAGTGGGCATTTGTCAAAGTTGGAATTTTTTATAGTGGGAATTTTGCAAAGTGGGCCTTTCTCAGAGTTGGCATTTGTCAGAGTGGGCATTTTTCAAAGTGGGCCTTTGTCCGAATTGACATTTATCAGAGTGGGCATTTGTCAGAGTGGGCCTTTTCAGAGTTGGCATTTGTCAGAGTAGGCCTTTGTCAAAGTTGGCATTTTTTATAGTGGGCATTTTTCAAAGTGGTCCTTTCTCAGAGTTGGCATTTGTCAGAGTGGACCTTTGTCAGAGTGGGCATTTGTTAGAATGGGCATGTGAGACAGAGAGGGGCTTCTGTCAAACGGCTTCATATATCCGAGTGAGGCAAGTGATGGAGGTAAAGCGTACTCTTACTGGCGGAGCTGTGCAGCGACTTGTCCATGTGCTTGAGCTCCATCTGGTCGTGGTGGATCCACAGGTCGGGCGGCTTGATGCCTGCTGAGGCTGACGACTTTTGGTACGTGCTGGGAAGATAAAAACTTATGTTACAAAAGCAGATAAAATCGGCCAAGTGGATCATCATATCAGCCGATTGCCGTCCACTGCTGAACGTCAAAGAGCGCCAACCATCCCGGTCCTGAGCAGTCCGCATCCATCCGCTGCCAGACACCTAATTTAATTAATCGTTTCTTCATGCCGCAGGGCGACGTCCCACTCTACGTTTGTCCATATCGCGGTCTCCACTCTAACACATGTCTGTTCCATCGACCGTCTGTCCGTCTACAGACATGGCCACTAGAGAAACCGCGAGCATTGCAATCTCCAATGCATGCTGAGCAACCTTGAATATGGAAACCAGGCTTATGGTGTGCGCCAAGTGGATGTTAAACTGCCTCCGTGGTCGAGTGGTTATAGGTATTTGCCTTATGAATCGGTGGTTGTTGGTTCGATTCCCACGGGAAGCATTGCAGGCTTGGATCACCTGATTCGCTAATAAAAAGATGATTCGTCCTGGTGTCCGGCGACAGCGGCGGCGTGGAGCGGCGGCAGCACAGCGACAGCGCCCTCGCCTGTATCTGTCGTACCTGGTGTCCGGCGACAGCGGCGGCGTGGAGCGGCGGCAGCACAGCGACAGCGCCAGAGCGGCTGCCAGCGCCAGCACGGCGCAGGCGCCGCCCGCGCTCGCCCACAGCCACGCGGACGTCGCACTGGCGAGCCCGCCGCCCTCGCCTGAATCTGGCCGGAAACAAACGTGCCTTAGCTCTCACATGTATTTTAATAAATTTTGCAAGATTCACCTTAAGCGCTTATGCACCTTACACACACACACACAAACACTACACAGTATTCAGGTCCCTAAACTATTACCACCAAGGGAACCATGCGAACACCTTCCTGGGGGGTCCTACCTTCCGTGGTCTACTTGGAAGTCCCTGAACCACTTCAGAACGCAAGTAGGAAGGTGTGATCACAATCTCGCAAAATGGGGCTACCGTGACGGATCAACAGCAGGGATATTGCCCTCTGTGCCCCAAAACATGCACCCAAGAAGACCTTTGTACTGCCACTAGTGATGCCGTGGAGGTTGCAACGTTTTGAGCCACCAAAATATATAAAAAAAACCTGTCGTGCTAGCGACACGAAGATGTTCTGGTTTTATGGCTCTTCTTCCCTAAATCCAGATTTAGGGTGGTCTAAGAAGAGTGTAAGAGGAGAAACAAGATTTTGTGAGTTAGGGACCCCAATAGGGAACATGCAATATTTCCATTTTTGCTTTAATTTTAAAGAACTCCATCTAGAATAGACCACCACATAAATAAGAAATGAAAACGCTTTAATTTATTGCCAAAATTGCGTTTTGAAACCGACAGTTTAAAGGTTCGCGCGAAAACGGACGCTGACGTCACTCGTGTCTATCAATGGTCAAGAACTGTCCTAACTCAAAGACATAAGGTTGCCTTTTCGTTGGCATAACAGCAGATACGTCACTAAACGCTGATTGTTGTTTTTAGATACGTTCCGTTTCACGTTACTTTAATTCATTATTTTTGTTAAAAATCAATATTAACCAAAATAAAAACGTTGCAATGGCCTTTATTTTATACTTTTTTATCATTTTACTAACAAAATTCTCATAAATTCTGTATTTGTATCTTCCCTATTAGAGTAACCGGAGCGGCCTAGTCTAGTTAGCTCCCTAACTCCCTTACTACTGGGCTGGGAACGGGAGTTAGGGAGCGTTTAGGGCGTTAGGTTAGGTTCCCCGAAAATGCAAGTAAATTTCCCCAATTTGGGGACAAAAATCTACTGATTCCTCACAAAATCGATCATCATCATCTTCCTGCCCTTATCCCATGTTACTTGGGGTCGGCGCAACACGTTTTATTCTTCCATTCTGTTCTATCAGTCGTCACTCTATCATAACTCCCTTTTCTTTCATATCGCTCCTCACACAATCCATCCATCTTTTCTTTGGCCTTCCTCTCCCTCTCCATCCATCCACATTTATGTTCATAACTCTTCTAGTTATATGCGTTTCATCCCTCCTCTTCACATGACCATACCAAGACAAGCGATTCCCTTTTAACTTTTCCGCCACTGGCGCCACTTTTAAAGTGCCTCTAATGTACTCATTTCTCACGTTATCCACTCTCGTTACTCCACACATCCATCTCAACATTCTCATCTCCGCTACATGCAATCTATTTTCATCCGTCTTTTTCGCAGCCCAACATTCTGATCCATACATTACGACAGGTCTTATCACGGACTTATATATTTTCCCTTTTAATTTGAGGGGCATCCGAGGGTCACAAGTTGTTCCAGTGCCATACCTGTCGCCATTTCATCCATCCTGAGTTGATCCAGTGCGTTACGTCTCGGTCTACTTATTTATTTATTTATTTATTGATAGGAAACTCAACAGCTTTCTATATCGCCATCTCCCTGGACAAGCGACCCGAGATACCGAAAGTCGGAGCAAATCAGTATAGGCGTTCCGGTGAGAGCTATAGGTATCGGACTGGAGAGACCGCCGAAATCGCAGAACAGGTACTCTGTTTTGGTTCTGCTCAATTTCAGGCCAACACTCTCCAGTCTTTGCCACCACGTCTCCAATTTGCTCTTGACCTCTAGGCCGCTTTCTGCAACCAGCACAATGTCGTCAGCAAACAGCATGCATCAGGGAGCCTCTTCCTGGATGCCCGACGTCAGAGCGTCCATTATCATCAGGAAGAGATAAGGGCTGAGGGCCGAGCCTTGGTGTAAACCGACTGCTACACTGAAGCTGTCAGTGGTGCCCACTGTAGACCGGACTTGAGTACTGCTTCGACTGTACATCGCTCGGATCAACTGCACGTACTTCCCAGGCACACCTTTCTCCTTATGGGTCCACCACAAACTTCACGAGGCACCCGGTCATATGCCTTTTCGAGGTCAACAAATACCATATGCAGGTTTTTATGCACAGCTCTATATTTCTCGCACAGCTAGCGGATAGCGAAAATGGCATCCGTTGTACCCCGACCAGGCATAAAACCGAACTGGTTCTGTGAGATTTCACTCTCTTCTCTCAACCGCCTTTCAATAACTTTTTCCCAGGCTTTCACACTATGTGAGATAAGCTTTATTCCTCTATAGTTGTTGCACTCCAGCACATCACCTTTGTTCTTGAAGATGGGCACCAACGAACTGTTGCACAATTCATCAGGTATGGCTTCTTCCAGTAACAACTTATTGAAAAATAAAGCTAACCACGTCCATCCATCTACTCTTAATAACTGCTACACTTCAATTGGAAATCCGTCTGGACCAATTGCCTTACCATTCTTCATTTCATTCACTGCTATTCTCACTTCATCCACACTGATCATTCACACTAACCCCTCATTCACTTGTTTATTCTTTAAAACACCACTCCAGATATTTTCCTCATTCATAAGTCTTTCAAAATAGCCCTTCCATCTATCCTTAATCTTTTCATCCTCCGATAGAAGCATTCCAGCTTCATCCCTTACACATCTTATCTGACTAACATCCTTCGCCTTCCTCTCTCTGGCTCTAGCAAGCCGGTATAGGTCTTTTTGGCCAGCTGGACTGTCCAGTGTGTCGTACAATTGGTCTAGAGCTTTTGCTCTTGCTACTGCCACGGCTTTTTTAGATTTTTTCTTTAAAGCATCATACTCACTCTTTTTTTCAGCTTTTAAACTAACGCTTTCCAATCCCACATTCTGCCATTCCTTGAATATCTTCTTTTTTTCTTTCAACACTTTCTGTATTTCTGTCGAACACCACTATGTATCCCTCTCTATTGTGCCTCTTCCTTTTGTCTCTCCCAAAATATCCTTCGCTGCTTGCCTTATACATTCAGTCAAAAAAGGATCGGGAATGGATGATTTGTTTATGGTTCCAAATTCAAATTTTTGTTTTTTTGTAGTTGTTAGATTGGCACAACTGTTTTCCATTTTGGCGCGGAGTTTGAGTTGCATCTGTTATTTATATTAAATACAGTGCTGGTTTTAGTAATATCATATATAGTGTGTATTGCGAATTTCATAATGGACAAAAATATCGAACAAAGAGTTTGTCTTAAATTTTGCACCGCCAATGGAATTTCGTGTTCGGAGTCACTGAAAATGTTACAGAAGGCCTACGGTGAATCGACTTTATCAAAAACTCGTGCTTATGAGTGGTTCAAAGCGATCAAAAGCGGTCGAGATGTGATGGAAGATTTGCATCGCTCTGGTAGGCCGTCAACGTCTGCAACTGAAGTTAACATCGCAAAAGTGAAGGAAATAGTGACTGAAAATCCCCATTCAACTCTGAGAGAGATAGCCGCCGAACTTTCTGTATGTCACGAGTCGATCCGTACCATTTTAACTAATCATTTGGGTATGAAACATGTTGTTGCTCGGCTAGTCCCAAAAGATCTGAATTTTCTCCAAAAACTCAATCGCAAGAAAGTCGCTGAGGACATGCTAGAACGAGTCAGTTCGAACCCAACATTCATGAAACGCATTGTTACTGGTGACGAGACGTGGGTTTACGAGTTTGACATGCAAACTAGTCAACAAGCTTCGGAGTGGCGCCTTCCAACTGAACCGAAACCGAAAAAACCACGCCAAAGACGATCAAAAGTCAAAGTCATGTTGACTGTTTTCTTTGACTATCGCGGTGTTGTGCACTCTGAATTCTTACCGGAAGGTCTAACGGTAAATAAAGAATATTATTTGAGCGTTATGCGGCGTTTAAGACAGCAAATTCGACGAAAAAGGCCAGATTTGTGGAAAGGAAATTCTTGGATTTTGCACCACGACAATGTGCCTTCGCACAAGGCAATCATTGTGAACGAATTTTTAACCAAACACTCAACAAATACCATCCAGCAACCACCATATTCACCAGATATGGCTCCTGCTGACTTTTTTCTTTTTCCTAAACTCAAATTACCACTTCGTGGCACCCGTTTTCAATCGATAGAAGACATAAAGGAGAATTCGCGGCGAAAACTGAACTCAATTCCGGAAGCAGCGTTTAAAAAATGTTTTGATGAATGGATTATTCGTTGGCGCATGTGTATCGTTTCTAAAGAAGCATACTTTGAAGGTAATAAAATAAATTTGGATGAATAACAGACATTTTGTGTATTATTGATCTTTTCACGGTACTTTCTTGACAGAGTAGTACATCCAGCTATCTCATTCCAGCTTTCATTCACACTTCGATCTTTCATGTCTGCCATTTGTATAATTTTGTCTACCACTCGCTCTCTAAATTCTTTCGCGCAATCATTCTTCTCTAGCATATGCCATTTTAGTTTTGGAGGAGGACGCTCTTTGCTTGTCTTAAATTGTGTTTTTATCGCCAATACCATAACCAGGAGTCCGTGTTGTGAGACCAAGTCTTCTCCTGACAGCACTTTGCAGTCTCTGACTTGATTTATCTTATTGCGCCTAACAAGAAAATAATCTATTTGGGTCTTGTGGTTACCACTTTTGTATGTGACAAATCTGTGTTTCATCACATCCTACCTGCGGGGCATACATACTAACTACATTCAGCATCACACTATCCATCATAACTTTCCCAACTATCAATCTATCATTAATCATTTTTACTTCCATCACGCTTTCTTTCAATTTATTATCTAACACTATTCCCACGCCATTTCTTTTACCATCACTTCCACAATAGAAAAACTTTTATCCTTCACCAATTTCCCTCGCCTTTGTTCCCTTCCACTTAGTTTCCTGCAAACACGCTACATTTATTCGTCTTCTTTTTAATACGTCCGCTAACTCTCTGGCCCTTCCAGTGATAGTCCCAACATTCCAACTTGCATACCTCAATCTCACTTCTCGAGCTAGCTTCTTACGTTGCCCCCGCCCGGGGTGGTGCAACAACCTTTGTCCACTTCCCACAGGGGCCGGGTGCTGCCCCTGCGCGTCGCCTGTGGGGTACGCCCTAACCCTATCGCACATTCCATTTAAACCTAAAATGTTGCCTAGTGATTTGGCAAATGTTTTACAGTCGGCCACCAGCCTGACACTAACCCTCCTTGGGAATGCTGTTGCTGATAGTTTACCCGCCACCATGCGGGTGACCTAAGGTGCTGGATGAATATGCACGGTCTCAAAATTTCCCTTAGTCGCCTCATACGACACCCATCGGATGAAATGGGGTGGCAGTATTCTTTCTTAATCCGGAGCTACACAAAATCGATATTTAGAATAATATCAGACGAATAAAATCGATATTTAGAATCCCCGCATTACCCCCACATCTTGCCCATTACCAATAAATCCCCAATCAACTTCAAATAATTAACCTTGGAATTAAAAAATACGTGAGGAACTTCGTTCCTGACGGCGGTCCCCTAAATGTTATTTTTTGTTTTCTATAGGACTTTTTTGAGCTCAGATGTTTGAACAGGAATAAACTTGTTTAATAATATAATAAGAGTAATATAATAATAATAAAAATGTTTATTTTCTTCCACAAATAACACTTATAAAATAATATTTTAGGAAAAAAATTACAATTATTTCTATAACAATGTTCATTTGTGGGAGACTGGTGCCTAAACTAAGTCGTGACTTGTATTTCAGGACACCAGGGACTCCCCTCTACAGGCAAGATAGACATACAATGCTTTGCAATTATTACTTCTAGTAATAAAACAAATTTTGGAAGAGAAAAAAAAAATAAAAAATAAAATAATAATAAAATCTATTTGTATGAAGGGTTGTGTCGTAAGGTGCTTGTAGGATATGGATGAGGGGTATGTATATTGTGCTTTTCTGTGATGTGTGTGTATGTGTGCGTGTGTTCGTGTAAGTAGTGTCAAGAGATTAAGAAGCTATGTGAGTGGGTTACGTCTAATAAGATAAATTGTTGATAAAATATGGTACTTAATGGTAGAATTCCTAATTTGAAACCTAATTACGTTTTTATTACTAGCAGTTCCTCTGTTTTTATATAATTCAATTTTAGTAGCCAATTAGTTAATTTTAGTTTACATTTAGATTTATTGTAATAAAAATACCTAATACCTTATTTAATTTATTGTAGAGTACAGGTCCTCGGAATGAATAATTTTTTTGGGCAAAACCTGTTTTAGATTTAATCGTGCTACAAATTGCATAGTTCCTCCTCGTTGCTAATTTGGAAAGATCGAAAGACGATGAATTCGAATGTTGCCTCAGAATCGTAAAAAGGATGTTTTGTCAAACAGTTAAAACCTCAGCTTCCTGGTACAATTCAGCAGTGGGGAAGAGTCGTGGTTTTGAAAGGCCAACTTTAAGAATTAATCTTTGGGCTCTCTCTATTTCTAACATTTTAGTTTTACCGGTTCCTCCCCAAGTTGTAATACAATATGACAATATAGATTGAACAAGGGCAAAATATACCATTTTGAGTGTTTTACCATTTGCTACCTGACTAAGCTGTTTAAAAATATAAGTAAGTTTCCGTACTCTTTTAGATAAGTTGTGAATGTGTTTTTTTTTTACTATTAATAGGCACGCGCTTGACCACCATCTCACCTGATGGTAAGCGATGATGTGGTCGAAGATGGAACACGCTTGCCTAGAAGTAACCTATTCACTCTTGACTTAAAGACTTCCAGGTTGTAGCTATCGGGAAACACAGACTCCGGCAGGGAATTCCACTCCTTAGATGTACGCATTATGAATGTGTTCCCAAAACACAAAAGAACAATCTTTTATCAATAGTTACACCTAAATAACGAATAGTTTGCGTCGGCTGTATAGTTGGGCAGTTACAATGATTCACAGGAGGAAATGAACACTGATGAAAATATATATAAGAAGCTTATCTTGTAAGAAGGTTTTTGTGCTCCTGATTGCAAAAGGAATGTATTTTGTTTTATCTGCGTTAAGTGTGAGCGAGTTTGCAGCAAGCCACTGGCAAACAGTGTTCAGACCTGATTGAGCTAAGGAATATACTTCCTCCCATTAATCCCCCTTGAAAGTAAGAGTAGTGTCATCTGCATAAGATATTATTTTGCAGTTAACAAGATTAAGTTGACACAATTCATTTATATAGCATAGAAACAAGGTGGGACCAAGAATACTTCTCTGGGGCACCCCGTATTCGATAGGAAGTTCATCACTCAAGTGGTCCACGATTCTTACATGTTGCGTGCGATCGGATAAATAGTCAACCATTAATTTCAATTCATTTCCCCGTACTCCCAGATTAGTTAATTTATGAATTAGGGTAGGGATACAGACTGTGTCGAAAGCTTTAGCAAGATCGAGGAAGATGGTTACACATTTTTTGTTTTCGTCTAGATTTCTTACCACAAAATCAGAAAAAGTGTGAACCGCCTCATCAGTGGATTTGCGTGCTCGAAAACCATACTGTGTATCAGCAAAAAATGTATTTGACTTTTATTATGAATTTTGTTAGTCTATTATTAATGGTTCGCTCGAACACTTTCGATACTGAAGAAAGGATAGAGATAGGTCTATAGTTGTTGACACAGCCTGTATCCGCTGCCTTATATATGGGAATTACAATAGATTTTTTTAGTGCTTTAGGAAATACACCTGAATCAAAGCATCGATTTATGAGATCAGTAATAACGGGAGCCACAAAATCCACAACACTTTGCAATAGCTTAGATGAGATGTTATCCCACCCAGGTGAGCATTCCGTCTTTAAATTTAGGATAGCAGTTTTAACTTTAACAATATCTACTCTGAGTAATACGAATGAGTTGCTAGGGGAAGCGTTTTTGGATGCAGCAGTGTTATTTAAATCAGGAATATTTGAGGGTATACGTTGAGCTAGTACCTTTCCGATTGTAGACTCAATACTCAATACTCAATATTTAGACAAGAACGTATTGACTTTATTAATAGATGATTGAGGGTTTTGATCTATATATAGTAGGTCTTCAGGAGATTCTCAATTTTTATTATAATTTGTTATAGTTTTAATGGAGTCCCATTCAGTTTTTTACCTTTAGCTATATTCAGTTGGTGCTGCTCATATTGTATTTTTAATTTTTTAAGAAGTTTGTTGCAATAGTTCCGATAACGTTTATATGTCACACTTAAGATTTCATTTCTCGATTCTTTTTTGGTTTTAATATGCATGCTGTCTCTATTTTTAATGCACCTCAGTAGTCCTGACGTTATCCAGGGTTTAATGTAGTTTTATTTCGTGACAACCTAGATTAGACAATAATTCGATCAGTTTATTGGTTGCCAGATTTAAGTTATTTTCAGCATAAACTTGACTAAAATCCAATTTTGAACAGTCAGCGATGACTTCGGACCAGTTGAGCTTCCACTGAGGTGTGAAGGTTAAATGTATAGTCTTGTAATTTGCTCTTAACTAAAATATGATCCAGACAACTATTTCCTCTAGTAGGTAGGCTATGAGCCGGAAGTAGACCATGAAATGAAGTAATATCTAGATATGAAGAAACATTAGAATCCACATTCAATATATTTACATTAATGTCACCCACAATTATAATATTTTGAAATGATTGCAGCTGTTCAAGAATGTTGTGGAGTGACTGCAGAAAGGTATCCAAATTTTTAAAAGATGGTGACCTGTATATTGCTACAATAGCTATGTTACTTCCAAATTTAATTAGCAAACAGTTGCATTCACATACAATTGGTTCTTCTATTGTGTAACAATGTTCATTACCATGGTCAGTAATGCTAATGTAAACTACCACTCCATCGTTTTGATTAAAGGTTCGGTTAGTTTTGTAAGATTTATATCCGTTTAAAATAGGGAGATCCGATACCTGACGGAGCCAGCACTCGGACAACACTATAATGTCACTTTTGAAGCTCAATCTAGACAAAAGCACTGTAAGTTCTATTCGGGATCGCCCGAACTCCGTAAAAGAAACAAGATAGTAAAGGAAACAAGATAGCAAGTGGAGGCGACGGCGGCGGCGAGGATCTGATGCGGGAGCTGGCTAGTCAATCGGGCAGAGGTTCGCCTTTTCTTGTTAGGCTGCTGGAACTCGAGTACGCTGCGAACTATGCCCGTACCTATTTTATATTATTCTGTTTTGGCTGGCCAGCGGACCCTTCCTCACCCCCGCTATCACATATTTATTAAATTCAGTGTAAATACATGCCATGAGCTGGCGCGTCTCTTATTATCTAATACCTAAACCTAATACCTAACTAATGACATATAGTTCTTACCTCTGCGACGTCCCATTACGCTATGGCGTGAGGATAAAGCGGCGCGCATATTTAAATGGCCTCTCCCCCCGCCTCACCACTATAAAACCGTACGGCACCGCCGCAGGCCTGTTTATTGCTATTGCGGGCGTCGCAGAGATAAGGTGAGGAAAAAACAGGTGGTAATCATCATTTAATTACATAACCTACCTATTTACATAACTGTTATCTTTTATAAACTTATTTCTAATTAGACAGTTTCCTAAAAACATTGTTTACTTAGTAATTTGGGGTTCTAAGTGATTTATTTTGCATACTACACGATTATTCTAATAAGACATACTCCAATACATTATTCTAATTACTAATTAACAATTCTTATTAGACATAATCTTCACACATTGAATAAGAACATTTTACAACAACTATTTTACAATAAACTCGTAGGAATCGCGTTATGCTATTTGACGCTCGGTAGCTTGCGGTCAGTTGCGGTCCTCACTACTTGAGCCTAGGTGTGAGTTGACCTCAGGGCGTCGTGCACATTCTCCCGCCGTCGCCACGCTGCGACTCCGTTGGTAGCACGACGATCTTCCTGGTGGGGCGGCGCAGAACGTGGCCGCTGCTGGTGGTGACGTCCACTACTCGTACTTCTCCGTCGGCGCCTGGATACAGCTGGCTTACTCGTCCGCGGGGCCAGATGTTGCGCGGCAGGTTGCTGTCGCAGATGATGACGAGGTCTCCGACCTTGGGCTGGACTCCTGTGCTGGTGGGCTCCCGCCGGTGTTGCAGTAGGGGCAGGTACTCCTTGACCCATCTTCGCCAGAAGACGTCCGCAAGGACTTGTGCTCTCTTCCATTGCTGGCGGGCTGTCACGTCCTTGCCCTCGAAGTGACCTGGCACTGGTACGTGGGAGTTGGGTCCGATGAGTATGTGGTTCGGTGTCAGGGCCTCAGGTTCTGATGGGTCGACTGAGACGTGGGTGAGAGGTCGAGAGTTTACTGTGTTCTCAACCTCTGTCAGTAGGGTCATCAGCGTCTCATCACTCGGGTACCGCTCGTTCAGGGTGATCTTTTGCTTCGGTTTTCTTCGTACGTTTTCGTTTAGCGGTGACTGTATTCTTGTTCGGTTTACACAGGTTAGTGAACTGTAGGACTCGTGCCGTTGCTCTTATCAGTCGTAGCCACTTAGAAAATCGTTCGATTTCCGGTAGGCAAACTCTGTCGCAGCCGTTGTGTTGTTGACATGAGTTACATTTTTCTCTTTCTTCTCCCGTATCGTACTTCACCACGCTCTCTTCTCGGGGCCACTGGGACTCTGGTGACTTCAAGAATGAAGGTCCGTGGAACCATCGATGGGTGGCGCTGAAGGTGTCCGGCGTGTCTCTGGTCGCGTCGTCGGCCACGTTGTCTCTGGATGGAAGCCATCTCCACTCGTCTTTCTTGGTGGTTTCTTCTATTTCGGCCAGACGGTGAGCCACGAAGGATTTGTAGACGCGGGGCTCTGACCTGATCCATACCAGTGCAGTGCGGGAGTCACTCCAGTAGGTTTTGCTCGTAGGTGTGAAATCATGCTCTTCCACGACGGTCTGTGCGAGTCGCGCACCTAATAGGGCTGCCTGCAGTTCTAATCTGGGCATGGAGACGGGTTTCAGTGGCGTGACTCTGCTCTTGGCGGCTGCCAGCGATACGTGCACGCTGCCATCTATGCGCTCCGTTCTCCAGTACACTGCAGCGGCGTACGCTTCTTCACTCGCGTCGACGAAGGTATGTAACTGACTTGATACGATCTGTTGATAATCGTAACATCTAGGTATTCTCAGCTGTTTGATGATGTCGAGTGACGTAATCCACTTGTTCCATCTGTCGATCAGCTCTACTGGTAGTGGGTCGTCCCAGTCGGTCTTGTAACGCCATGTGTCTTGGAATATTCTCTTTGCTGGGGTGGTCACGGGTGAAATCAACCCCAGTGGGTCGAATAGCGCCATGATGATACTCAGCGCTTCTCTCTTGGTGGGAACGCGCTTGTTCTCTTCTAGTTCTGATGGGATCTTCATGGTGCCTGTGTTGAACCCGATGCAGTCTTCTCTGACATGCCAGATTAAACCTAATGTCTTCTCTTCTTTGCCTCCCAGGTTCACGGTGGTGGTGTCTTCGATGGGCCCCAGCCCTTCGATGGTTTTCATGTTGTTCGATGTCCACCCGTTCAGCACGAAGCCTGCCTTCTTGTGGATGCCATCAACTTCTCTGGTGATCTTGCGTGCTTGTTCGATGTCACGGAAGCTTTGGAGATAATCATCCATGTAGTGATTCTTCTGGATGGCGGCTGCTGCGTCTGGATATTCAGTGGCAAAGTCTCTTGCATTCTTGTCCTTGATGAACAGTGCGGTACATGGTGACGAGGTGGCTCCAAAGATGACTGAGGTCATTCTGTATTCCTCTGGCGCGCCCTCCCGCCGTTTGCCCCTCCACAGGAATCGTAGGGCATCTCTGTCTTCTTTTCTTATCTTTATTTGCATGAACATTTCTTTGATGTCTCCGCTGACGGCGTATGCGTGCTGCCTGAACCTCATGATGACACCTGGGAGTGACTGGAGTAGGTCTGGCCCCGAATGTAACATGTCATTGAGGGACATGCCGGCTGCTCTTGCTGATGCGTCATGGACCAGGCGAGGCGGCTTGTGGGGCTTCGCTGGGTTGATGACGGGAAAGTGGGGCAGGTACCAGGTCTTCCCTGCTGGTGCTGGTGTTGGCGCCTTCTCTGCATAGCCTGACTGGAATAGGTTATCTATTCTCTCTTCATACTTCTTTTTTAAGTCTTCATCCTTGTCTAATCTCTTCTCTAGTGAATGAAGACGTCGTTCAGCTTCTTGATAGTTGTTAGGTATTGCGAGCTCCTTCTCTTTCCACAGCAAGCCGGTTTCAAATCGCCCTTCTGGTAGTCTTCTGCTGGTTTCTTCGAGGATCTGGAGGGCCTTCTGGTCAGGATCTTCTCTGGGTCTTCTTGGTTCGATGCATAGTGACTCGAGCTTGAAGTGATTCTTAACCAAATCTTCTAATGATCGTTCCTCTTCTTTTTGTTGAAGTCTGCCGCAGAACGCTACCTTAGCTGTGAGTGAGCTATGGCAGCCATGAAGAACCCAGCCGAGTTGTGTGAGTGAGGCGACTGGTTGGTTACGACGACCGGTGCGGAGCTTTCTTGACACGATGAGATGCCAGTTGTCTTGTCCGATTAACAACTTAGGCGAGGCTCGTTCATATGTTATCTGATCTCTAATGTCGATCAGATGTTCGCAATCTTCAATGTGGCGATCTTGCACTGTTTCTGGCGTGAAGCTAAGTCGGTTGACAGTACGCGCGGCTTCTATCTCGTACTCTTCGTCTGCGTACTTTCCCCTGATGCTGAGACCGACGACCTTGCTGTTGTCGTGCTTCATCTCATTGCCGACTCCTTGGATCCACATGGTGCTGCCGGGTCCATCAGCCCCAATGACGTCTGCTATCGAGGCGTCCAGCAGCGTGACTGTGCTTCCTTCATCCAGCAGCGCGTAGGTTTCAATGCTGGAGTGCGGCCCTTTCAGTATTACGGGCGCTATTTTCAAGAACGCGCGTCTATGGCCACCTGGTTGCGCTGCTGATGTGACTTCTACTGCTGGCGCGGCTGTCTCTCTCTTCTCGGAGTCGTCACTGGAGCTGCTTGGTTCCTTTTCGTGATGCAGCAGCTTGTGATGCTTCATTGTGCACCCATGTCTTCCACACGGCGGCGCCCTGCAGAGGAATCTTCGATGGCGACTTCGGAGACAGCGGTAGCAGATGTTGCTCTTCTTGGCTACCTCCCATCTTGTATTCGTGTCGAGAGCGATGAAGTGTTTGCAGTCGGTGAGCTTGTGTTCTTGCTTGCATTGCGGGCACAGGTCGTCTGATGTCATCTTCTTCCCCATAGGCATAGCGAATGTGCGCTCCACCTTCTTCTGTCTTCTGTCCCTCCCCCAGTTTTCATCAGCAACTGACTCGGGTAGGGCGTAGGCGCCGCACTTGTCCGCTGCTTCGTTTAGAAATGTGGACATTTTCTTTAGTTCTGGGGCATCTTCTCTCTTCGTAGCTGCATAATCGTACCACTTGTTCTTCAGGATAGGAGTGAGCTTCTCAATAACTGTTCGCGCCATCTCAGGACTGTGTAGGTATTGAGGTTTCTTCAGTGCTTCGATGGTGCCGACTATGTTCGCTATTCGCCCAGCGAAGATGCACAGGTCTCGGGGGTTGTCAGTGACCTTGCTCAGTGACTTCAGCTTCTCCATTTCGACGTGAATGAGTGCTTCTGGTCTCCCAAATCTTCTTTCTAGAGCTTCTACGATCGCTCTTGGGTCGGGTTGACTTAGTAATAGGCAACCGACAGCTTCTTTTGCAGTTCCACGTAGACTCCGACGTATCCGCGCTATATTCTCGTTGCGTGTGAAGTACATGAACGTCTCCTCAAATGCAGCCTTGAAACCAAGCCATTCGGCGCTAGCCCCATTGTAAAGTGGAAGCTCTTGTATGTACTTAGGCGGTTCCCTCGTGCTTCGTACCGCTTGTGAGAGTGCGGCGGCCAAGGTGGACACGTCTATCAGTGGCTGGCTGGTCACAGGCGTATCTTCTTTTTTCTTCTTAGATTCGACGTCTTCTTCTTTATTTTTCCTGACTTCTTTGCTTGCTGAGTGTGTCTGGTCCGCGTTGGGTTCTTGGAGCCACGTACTGATGCGTACGGAGGCCAAGTCATCTTCTATTTCTTCTTCTTCTTCTTCTTCTTCTTCGTCAGAGGCATCTGCTTCTGCTTGCAACCGTTGAATACGTAACTGTTGCATTTCTGTTTCTGCTTGAATCTTCGCTTGTTTCAGCTTCAGCTCGGCCAGACGCTCTTTCGCCTCTAGCTCCGCGAGGAGTTTCTTGCGTGAGGCTACGGAGCGACTGGAACGGGCGTCAGCAGGCTTGAGGGTTCGCTGCGAGGTCTTATCTTGATGGGACGCGGCGCTGATACCCTCGGTTCCTGATGACGTCGTTGCCTCGGTGCCCGTCGAATCACTGGTTCCGCTTCTGGTGCCCGACGTGTCGGTAGCGGTGTTCGACGTGCTGGTGGTAGCTGTGTTCCCTCTTGAATTCTCTTCTGCAGGCTTGACGACGCCCAGCTCGTCCTGCCGGCGCTTGGTCTGCTCTCCATCTTTGCTTCGTGTCAGCACCATCTTCTTTGGTCTGGAACAGCGATCCGGCTTGCGAAGGACCAATAATATTCGGGATCGCCCGAACTCCGTAAAAGAAACAAGATAGTAAAGGAAACAAGATAGCAAGTGGAGGCGACGGCGGCGGCGAGGATCTGATGCGGGAGCTGGCTAGTCAATCGGGCAGAGGTTCGCCTTTTCTTGTTAGGCTGCTGGAACTCGAGTACGCTGCGAACTATGCCCGTACCTATTTTATATTATTCTGTTTTGGCTGGCCAGCGGACCCTTCCTCACCCCCGCTATCACATATTTATTAAATTCAGTGTAAATACATGCCATGAGCTGGCGCGTCTCTTATTATCTAATACCTAAACCTAATACCTAACTAATGACATATAGTTCTTACCTCTGCGACGTCCCATTACGCTATGGCGTGAGGATAAAGCGGCGCGCATATTTAAATGGCCTCTCCCCCCGCCTCACCACTATAAAACCGTACGGCACCGCCGCAGGCCTGTTTATTGCTATTGCGGGCGTCGCAGAGATAAGGTGAGGAAAAAACAGGTGGTAATCATCATTTAATTACATAACCTACCTATTTACATAACTGTTATCTTTTATAAACTTATTTCTAATTAGACAGTTTCCTAAAAACATTGTTTACTTAGTAATTTGGGGTTCTAAGTGATTTATTTTGCATACTACACGATTATTCTAATAAGACATACTCCAATACATTATTCTAATTACTAATTAACAATTCTTATTAGACATAATCTTCACACATTGAATAAGAACATTTTACAACAACTATTTTACAATAAACTCGTAGGAATCGCGTTATGCTATTTGACGCTCGGTAGCTTGCGGTCAGTTGCGGTCCTCACTACTTGAGCCTAGGTGTGAGTTGACCTCAGGGCGTCGTGCACAAGTTCATTGAAATTACAATTGATACTACGAATATTTTGTTGTAAAATTTTTAGGTAGTTGGTAACAGTTGGTATGAATTTGGAACAATTCTCTGGGTTACAACTTAAAGAGACAGACGCATTAAATTGATCTAAGTCATTTAATAAATCATTTACCATAGCGAATTTTGTGACATATAACTCTCACAATTTGAAAAGGACAAGGAAAGTTTTAGACTATTTTCAGTTTTGTATTTTATTAAAATTAGTATGCAAGTTGAATAGACATCGGAACTAGTGCACCCAAATAGCAAACAAGAACATAAATTCAACCAAACTGTACACAGAACATAACAGGTGACCCTTTGAAATATTTGTGTAACTCCACGGAACGAGAACATGATTTTATATAAGAAGAGGAAAAAAAAAATGAACTCCATTCCATTGGCCTTGATCTCAACCTCTCGAAATGTGAATTATTCTTAGCGGACCATACTGACAGACAACTGACACTTTCAAAATTTAAAACAGTAGCACCTTTTTTTTTTTTTTTTTTTTGTGTGGGGAAATCCTCATGGATATACTCCGTCTGGGGAGACGGATTATTATGTCGGACTCTTACCGACTAAAACCCCACAGTTCCTACCGTTACCATGACTGGAGGGCCCGGGATACAATAAAATTCACGCGCACCCCCGACTGGTATCAGACCGCCATTGCTAGCGGGCTCCACCTCTTAGTGTGGCCACTTCAAAGACCTCACATGCTCCATTAAAGGCACACATGGAACTGCGCACCACGTCTTTTCGGCCTGGCTGGTCAGGCGACTACTCAGCCCCAAGTTAGTCGCCCGCAGGGCCCTCCTTATGGTGGCCGGAGATCATTTAGCGCCCTTCGACGCCCAGGTGCCCTTCTGTTGCGGTTGGATTGAGAGGTATGCTCTCTCTCCCTCTCCGCCGCCTCCTTTGCGTGCATCACCTCCTCGCAGAAAGAGGCGATGGCATCCCACGCGTGTTCGCTTCCGACCATGGTTTTAACTACGGACGGAAGCGTGAGATCATCTACGCGAAGTGCCGCAACGAGGGCACAGCGCTGTTGTGCCCAAGCTGAGCATTCCTCCAATGTATGCTGCGCCGTGTCCTCGGAGCAGTCCGCGCAGTGGTGACAAATGGGCATCCGCTCCCGACCTATGCGACGCAGGTACTTTCCAAAGCACCCGTGTCCAGTGAGCACCTGCGTCATTCGAAAACTGAGCGCACCGTGCCGCCTCTCCAACCATGCTTCTAGAACGGGCCTTACGGCCACTATCGTGGCGTGCCCCCATCTGGGATGCGCCAGTCGCTGGCTCCATTCGGCTACCAGGTTCTGGTGGAGCTCGACTCTTCGTGCCTCTATTTCTCGCGGAACCGGCCGCTGATCGCAAGCTAGGTTTAAAAAAATTAAAGTTTAAAACAGTAGCACCTGAAATTCAAATTATTGAAAAAAGCTCTCTTCGTCTCCTGGGATCTACAATCTTTGATACTTCGTTTCCCGATTTTATTGCAGAAAATATCCAAAAATTCGATGACATTTCGGAAAGATTGCTCCAAATCAACATGCATTCGGCTATCACCATAATTCGTTTCTGCTGTTTCGGCCCTAAATTGACATATTTTCTTCGTGCTTCCCATTTATGGAAGCACACTCATCTTTTAGACCAAATGGATCAAATTATTCGACGCACTTTGTCATTAATTTTGAATGTGGCCTTGGACGACCGAGCTTGGGCACAAGCTTCCCTTCCCAACCGCATGGGAGGACTCGGCGTCCGCAAAGTTTCTAGTATAAGTTTACTGACTTTAATATCTTCGGTTCACGGCACTGAGGAATTAATCAGGAATATCCTGGCTTCCACACTGGTTAATTTTGATGTGCCATGCTTCACCGATGCTATCAATGCCTGGAAACTCGCTTGTTCGAATACTGACTTACCTGACAAACCATTTTCCCAGAGGCGGTGGGACGAGCCGCTCTGCAGAGTAGTTCAGAATAACTTACTGTACACGTCTGCTACTATTGCTGAGCGTGCACGCCTGCTGGCTGTGGGAAAATGGGAGTCGGGTCTTTGGCTTCATGCACTACCATCGTCGAACCTAGGCACTTTATTCGACGACACCACTTTTCGCCTCGCTGCTTCTTTGCGTTTAGGAGCCCCTTGTTGTTCTCCTCATCGCTGTCACTGTGGTGAAGTTGTCAACAGCCTCGGGCACCACGGCCTTTCTTGTAGCCGCAGTGCAGGCCGTTTTGCACGACACGCTAATTTAAACGACATAATCCGACGAGCTATTGTCGGCGTTCCAGCCGTTTTAGAACCCAATGGCTTGGCACGAGACGATGGCAAAAGACCGGACGGCATGTCTTTGTTTCCTTGGAAGATGGGTAGGCCTTTAGTGTGGGATGCAACCTGTGTCGATACTCTTGCGCCATCCCATCTTCCTAGTTCATCGAGTTGTGCTGGCGCTGCCGCTGCGGCTGCGGAAAACCTCAAGCGGCGGAAATATGGTAACCTTATTGGTAATTATATTTTCGAGCCGTTTGGGGTTGAAACCCTCGGGCCGTGGGGCCCTTGTGCTCACAGCCTTTTCAAAGAAATTTCGAAACGGCTGGTTGACACTTCTCGTGACCCAAGAGCTGGCTTTTACTTTGGGCAAAGATTAAGCATTGCCATTCAACGTGGCAATGCCGCCAGTCTCTTGGGCACATTACCAGCTGACAGCGTTGAGGATGAATTTTTTGATGCTATATTTTAGTTTGTTTTTAGTTTAGCATATTTTATCAATTTAAAATAAAGTTAGAAGAGGAATGCATGTGTGTGTTGTTTGTTTACGTTTGTATACTTAATTTTAATTGGTGAGAGTAGGATAAAAGAGGTGGTGTGTATGATGTGCAGTGTATTAACATAAATTCTAGGACATATTTTAAAAACAATAACAAACGGTTTAACTGAAAACATGAACAGTAATATAATATTCTCTAAATCTTCAGTATTTTTAATGTGAATGGGTGCGTCACCCTCATTCTTCCGTATGTATATTTTTCCGAAAGAAATCCAACATCCATGAAAACCTCGTTTTTTAATGAGTTGTCTTGACAAGTAGAACAGTTGATGTGTCTTTACTGTCAGAGAATCAGATACATAAGTTTGATCAGCTACTACACATTAGTTTTTCTCACCCATAGCCGTAGTGTAAGTGACGGGCGCGGTGAAGGGGCCGAGTCCCTTGCTGTTCCGAGCCTGCAGCTTGAACAGGTACGTGGTCCGGGGGCGGAGCCTCTCGACTCGGGCGCGGGTGCGCTCGCCCAGGGCGGCGATGGCGGTCCACTCCTCGCTGCCAGACGCGGAGGAGCCAGATGAACGGGATACCGCGTACATTATGACGTAACCTGGGTACAAGTTCATATTTAAAGAAACCGTAGATCTTATCGCATTGATTGACTCTTCAAATTCTGTCAGCGTTCTGTAGCGTGGTCAAGCAAATATCAAAGCGTCAAAGTATATGGGATTTACAAACGCTGTCGACATGCCACGTGATTAATCCCTTATATTTTGACAATAGCCATCGTCAGTTTTGCACTAGACTTCTAGCTCAATATGTGTCCACTTGAAACGCTGTCATTAGCCACTTTCATGTCCTGGAAGGTGCGGTAGTTGGACATAAAAGGCAGGAGAGTAGAAGGGGTACATCTTGTGGACAAGCTCTACACTGGCACTGAGTTTGGGATGGGAAGAGATGTCAGCATAATAGACGGCGCCTACTAGGGATTGTGTATTTGGTATACATATTAAAGAGTCAATGTATTCAATTGTAAAAAAGATTAATGTTAAAAAATCGGCATGGTAATAAAAAAATAAATAAAAAAATGTTCTTTAGCTTGGACGCTCGCTGGTTCAATCTGTCTTTGGATAGACCTCTAGAAAAGAAACATCCATACAATGAGAGTCGTACTGAGGAGCACTGTCCTCTGTATCTGGAATTACTTTATTTTTATTATTTTCGCCAGTTCTGATACCTTCAGAATACGTACAAATAGGTTGGTCAAGTCCTGTGGACTCAGCGTCAAATGAACTCACCAGTAATAACTCCATTAGGCTTAGCGGGCGGCTGCCACGTGAGGTCCACGGCGCGCGCGGGGGAGGCGGGGGGCGGCGCGGGCGCGGGGCGCAGCTCGCGCGGGGGCGACGCGGGGGGGGACTCCAGGGTGGTGTTGGACACCAACATCGACCACGCCGACTCGCGCCCGCCTGACAAACAGAACATACACATTGAAAACAATAGGGAACATACACAGCGTTGACTATGCCATCTAGCCATCAAAAAGATTTGCGCTATTGCTAAATCGTAATTCTTAAGCGAAACTATACAAAATTCGAACAATAAGGTAAAAGCTACTCTGAAAATCATTAACAATGAAACAGGTAAGTCTGTTAAACAAGAAAACCAAGTAGAGATAACTGTTGATAGTAAATTAGTTAGTACAGCAGCTGACGTAGCTAAGGCATTTAATGAATTTTTGCCAACATATCTACAACTATGTACTACTCGCTCCTTAAACTCGTCCCCGTCTAATGCTGAAAAGCTTTTACATTTAGTGTGCCTAAATGTAGTCAATTATTTAGTTTCGATCATGTAACGCCAAGTGACGTAGTTAATGTTTTTAATACACTTAAGTCTAAAACCACTAGTGATAACTGGGACATTTCTATTAAACTTTTGAGTAACATAATTGACATCGTAGCCCATATCTTGCTGTTACTTTTAACAAACTTTTCCTGACCTCATGAAAAGTAGTAAAGCCATTCCTTTGTTTAAATCAGGTAATAAGAATGATATCGGTAACTATAGGCCTATTTCAATCTTACCTACTTTTTGTAAAATATTTGGAAAATTGATACTCAAGCAGTTACTAAGATTTTTTAATATTAATAGCCTCCTTCATAATGATCAATTTGGCTTTACAAAAGGTCTATCAACTACAGATGCGGGTGTTACTCCTTTAGCACATATTTAATGCACGGGAAAACTCACAAAATAATAATAATAATAATAAATCCGCAAGGCAGTTTTGTGGCGAACTGTTGGGCACTGGCGACCCCACGGACCTGATCTCTAGGGAGAATTCTTGTTCCTCATTTCCGGCTTGCCTTTATTGGCTGGCCGGGGTGAAAACTGACGAGGAACAGAGCTCCCACCTCTTTCTTGCCTTAATCGGCCGGTCTGAGTGGAGATTCGCAAGAGCAAACGTGCTCGGGAGAAGGATGTATAATCCAGTAAGGTGCTGGTAGGGATCTTGACCGTACTTCCGGGATTGTCCTGATAGCCGTGGTATACCTCTCCACTCCTCTAGCACCTCAGGATATGTTGCCCCCTTGGCGCTACGTTACTTTGTGCTAGCGACCCTTTTCGGGGGGCCCATTTATTGAGTGTGCAAGTCACCTCCTGCCATTTTAAAGCCGTTTTAATTGTCAATGGTCAGGCAGGGGCCAATAGTTCTTCCATAGTAAACGATTATTAGTCCACTAAACCAGCCAAACCCATAGCGTTTCATCTTTTGTTTCCATATTCTGCAATAGTCCTGCTCCAACCGGGGATTGTCCTTGGGTATACTTTCACAGTGCATACAGGGATAATCGTCGGTTGGTGTCCCGTTCCATTTAAAATGTCTAAAGAGGCCTCTGCGAGTTGGCTTCGGCCCCTCGTACGCCTACCAAAGGACCGGGTCTCTAAGAAAAGGGACCCGAGAAAGTAAAAAAAAAAAAAAAAAAAAAAAAAAAAATAATAATAATTCATTTATTTGCAAACATTATGTGTCACTTGAAAATGCAATTAGAGTTTTCTGTGATCTCTCCAAAGCCTTTGATTGTGTATACCATGACACGCTATTGCGAAAGAATAAATTGCTGGGCGTCAGACACCCAGCGCTGGTTTTCTGTTGGCACCCCGCTGTGACACGGACGAAGGTAAATACAATAAACATAATACTGAATTTGATTTATCTGTAGATATTAATCTTTTTACAAGCTTTGATACTATATTTACATAACTTACTAATTAACAAGAAATTATGTACAAATGCGTATAAAAAAATAAAAATAATCATTGGGCATCAAAAAAATAATCCACATCGCTGTCAATGGCAAAAGTGCCCAGAACACTAGCAGCATTGCCGCGTTGAATCGCAATGCTGATTCTTTGTCCGAAGAAAAGTCCAGCCCTCTGGTCACGTGAACAGTCGACAAGTTGTTTACTGATATCCCGAAAGACTCGATGCGCACTTGGACCCCATGGCCCTAATGTTTCAACCCCAAACGGCTCAAATATGTAACTCCCCATTAAGTTGTTATATTTGCGCCGTTTGAGGTTTTCTGCGCCTGCAGCGGCCGCCCCAGCGCAGCCCGCCGTGCTAAAAAGATGGGATGGCGCAAGGGTGTCGACACATGTTGCATCCCACACCAAAGGCCTACCCAACTTCCAAGGCATTATGGTCATCCCATCTGGCCTCTTCCCATCGTCGCGTGCCAAGCCGTTGGGTTCTAAAACAGCTGGCACCCCGGCGGTGACAAGAGCCCGACGGATGATGTCATTAATGCTGGCGTGCCGTGCTAACCGACCAGCGCTCCTACTGCAAGACAGGCCATGGTGTCCGAGGCGGTCGACTGCTTCACCGCATTGACACCGATGTGGAGCTCCGCTAGGAGCACCCAAACGCAGACACGTAGCGATACGGAAAGTACTGTCACTCAGCATAGTACCTATGTTGGGTGACGGTAGTGCCTGTAGCCAAAGACCCGACTCCCATTCACCCACTGCCAACAGGCGGGCACGCTCCGCAGTATTGGTGGACGTATTTAAGAGGTTATTCCGTACCAACCTGCAGAGCGGCTCATCCCATTGTCTTTGGGAAAATAAGTTATCGGGCATAATACTTAATTAAATATTCTAAAATAAAAATTAATAAAAGCTACGTCACTACGGTCGCCAAAATGAAGCTCTTAACGTAATAGATTCTTATTTGCATAATAGGTTCCAATGTACATTCAGTCAAAAAAGTATCGGGAATGGATGATTTGTTTATGGTTCCAAATTAAAATTTTTGTTTTTTTGTAGTTGTTAGATTGGCACAACTGTTTTCCATTTTGGCGCGGAGTTTGAGTTGCATCTGTTATTTATATTAAATACAGTGCTGGTTTTAGTAATATCATATATAGAGTGTATTGCGAATTTCATAATGGACAAAAATATCGAACAAAGAGTTTGTCTTAAATTTTGCATCGCCAATGGAATTTCGTGTTCGGAGTCACTGAAAATGTTACAGAAGGCTTACGGTGAATCGACTTTATCAAAAACTCGTGCTTATGAGTGGTTCAAAGCGTTCAAAAGCGGTCGAGATGTGATGGAAGATTTGCCTCACTCTGGTAGGCCGTCAACGTCTGCAACTGAAGTTAACATCGCAAAAGTGAAGGAAATAGTGACTGAAAATCCCCATTCAACTCTGAGAGAGATAGCTGCCGAACTTTCTGTATCTCACGAGTCGATCCGTACCATTTTAACTAATCATTTGGGTATGAAACATGTTGCTGCTCGGCTAGTCCCAAAAGATCTGAATTTTCTCCAAAAACTAAATCGCATGAAAGTCGCTGAGGACATGCTAGAACGAGTCAGTTCGGACCCAACATTCATGAAACGCATTGTTACTGGTGACGAGACGTGGGTTTACGAGTTTGACATGCAAACTAGTCAACAAGCTTCGGAGTGGCGCCTTCCAACTGAACCGGAACCGAAAAAACCACGCCAAAGTCGATCAAAAGTCAAAGTCATGTTGACTGTTTTCTTTGACTATCGCGGTGTTGTGCACTCTGATTTCTTACCGGAAGGTCTAACGGTAAATAAAGAATATTATTTGAGCGTTATGCGGCGTTTAAGAGAGCAAATTCGACGAAAAAGGCCAGATTTGTGGAAAGAAAATTCTTGGATTTTGCACCACAACAATGCGCCTTCGCACAAGGCTATCATTGTTAACGAATTTTTAACCAAACACTCAACAAATACCATTCAGCAACCACCATATTCACCAGATATGGCTCCTGCTGACTTTTTTCTTTTTCCTAAACTCAAATTACCACTTCGTGGCACCCGTTTTCAATCGATAGAAGACATAAAGGAGAATTCGCGGCGAGAACTGAACTCAATTCCGGAAGCAGCGTTTAAAAAATGTTTTGATGAATGGATTATTCGTTGGCGCAAGTGTATCGTTTCTAAAGGAGCATACTTTGAAGGTGATAAAATAAATTTGGATGAATAACAGACATTTTGTGTATTATTGATCTTTTTCCGGTACTTTCTTGACAGAGTAGTATAGATGTTAATGGTGCGAAGTCTTCCGGGCTGCGTATTGCCATTGTGTATATCAGTACAGACACCCATAGTCTGTACTCGATCACTTTGTGCTCTTAAAAATAACAAATACTCTAAAGCAAACTACGTATGACTACAGACCAGTCTGTATAAGTATACAGTTTGCTTGCATATTTTTAAAGCAAACTACGTATGACTACAGACCAGTCTGTATAAGTATACGGTTTGTTCGCATATGTCTAAAGCAAAATGTGACCGTGTTATTGTTTGTATTGTAGGGTATGTGGGGTCATAAGACTTTAATTATATGTTGCAGTGTACTACGTAACAATATTGAACATAACTATGTTGTACGTGTTGTATATTCTGAGGGAAGCTTCGTGCGATCCCCTCCATAGAAAAGGATACAACCTTTTTCTTCTTCTAAAGATTTTCCGATCTCTATGCTATTTAAGTATGTTTATCAACATAATTAAAAACTAGGTTTAAACGTTTTATTCTCTATATAAAACGTATAAGCCTAGGTATTTATTATGATAATAACATTCATAAATATAATGGAAATGGGAAAATATTTAGAAGTAGAAAAACGTTTCGTTCTTTGGTATCGAGGGCTCCGCAAAATAATTCCCACGTAATGACTGATGAAAAAAAAATGCAGTAGCTATGTAAATAAAACAATATTTAAAAAACATTAAAGTATTTATTTTTGAAAGGATAAATCAACATTATTAACTATTTAAAACGAAGCCTTATTTATTGTTTTTTTTTTTGCATTTGGCTGATTTTTATTAACATTTTCAGAGAGATTATGTTGTTTTTTCTTTCTCACATCTCTTCCACTTTGTATGCGCCCTTTTCCTTTAGAGATCCCTCTGTCCGTTCTCCTCGAAACAGATGTTGGTTGAACGCCTATTTTCCTAGATCTAGACATCTTTATTCTCTGAATGGCAAAATTTTTGGCTTGGTCTACGGTTTCTATGGTACATAAAACTTTATTCAATTTTTTAATTATCATTAAATTATTAGTTGATGTGTCGGTTTGTAATATTTCAGACAAGCGGTTGAATTGTAATTTCATAACATCAATTTCTTTTTTCATATTTTCTTCATTTTGATTTTCGGTATAATTAAGTACTGTTTCCGACGAAACAAGTGGCAAGGGTGGTGTGGATGGGCCAGTAACAGACTCTTCAAATGAATTTTCGGTGCTCTTTAGATTGACGCTGGAATAGAAGTCTCCGGAAATATTGTTGCCTAATACTAATTCAGCAAATCTTTTTCTATCTTGCGATGTTTTGCGGGGGGATTTGGGGATGTTTTGATAAGAATGTTAAAATTCTTTTCTATATAACATAGATGTTTACAATATTTTCCACTCGTACCTTGAGGGCAATTACAACACGCAATATCTACAAACACTGTATAAAAAATCAGTGGGTCAGTTTCTGATTGAATTTTGTACTCGTTTTCATTAATTTGATAGTATTCATTCAACCCTTCCGTTTTTTTAAGATATTTCATGTAAATAATGTATTTGTTGTTATTTGTAGTTTATGGTAGTTCTCAAAATTTTCCGTAATGAACTTTACAAGCGCACAACTATTAAACACTTTAGATCTTTGTAACACTATATCTTTAAATATGCGGATAGAGGATTCAACATAATTATTTGTATTGTTACCTCGAGTCATCAAATCTGATCTGTTTTTTTTTTTTTTGTACTATCGATAGGCACGCGTTTGACCACTATCTCACCTGTAACAGAGACACCATTCTGCTCGTCTTTCCCATAAATTGGTCATATTATTTTTCAGCATAGCATTATCTTTAACATCTTTAATCAAATCAGAAAAAAATGCGGTCGCCGTTTCTTCACTTTCAGCATAGAGGACGCTTTTGAAATGATTTCATTACAACTTTTCTCTGAAATCCTTTTCTACTTTATGATCAGAAAGCCAAAGCCATCGCCAAACTGCTTGACAGACATAAAAGTGACACAGTGATAAAGTAGCTCGGGGGAAAACGCATTTCAAAGCATTACGCTCTGCGTCGGCATCATCGGTCATTATTACTACGGGCTGAAATTTTTTGTAGTATCATTTTCCAGAGCTTCCTTGGCCGCCATAAGAGTGTAATTGGCTTCACTCGCATGTAGTTTGCTCACACTAAAGCATGCCATTGTACATACCACGGCAGCCAAATTGTCTGTACTCGTATGTGTTTTGCTCTCACGGATTAGAGCAAAGTGTATTTTATTTCAGTCTGTCTCTGTACTGATATGCAGTATGCTCTCTAGCTACAAGAGCATATTGCGTGCGATTACAGAGCAACCCCTGTCTGTGCTAGTATACATTATGGCAATACGCTTCCGGGCTACCCGTTCAGTTAGGTGTACCCCAAAGGTCAATACTGGGTCCATTCTTGTATATATAAATTATTTACCATTCTATTTAATGGGTATATGTGATGTTGTTCTCTTTGCTGATGGATGATGTCATATTTTTTTATATTTTGAAGGGAACATAATCTAAATAAATTAACAAATACTTAATTATCATACACTAATTAACACGAAATTATGTACAAACGCGTATATTAACAAAATAAATCATTGGGCATCATTAACAAAATAATCCACATCGCTGTCAATGGCAAAAGTTCCCAGAACACTGGCAGCATTGCCGCGTTGAATCGCAATGCTGATTCTTTGGCCGAAAAAAAGCCCAGCCCTCTGGTCACGTGAACAGTCGACAAGTTGTTTGCTAATGTCCCGAAAGACTCGATGCGCACTCGGACCCCATGGGCCTAGTGTTTCAACGCCAAACGGCTCAAATATGTAACTTCCAATTAAGTTGTTATATTTGCGCCGTTTGAGGTTTTCTGCACCTGCAGCAGCCGCCCCAGCACAGCCCGCCGTGCTAAGAAGATGGGATGGCGCAAGGGTGTCGACACATGTTGCATCCCACACCAAAGGCCTACCCACCTTCCAAGGCATTATGGTCATCCCATCTGGCCTTTTCCCATCGTCGCGTGCCAAGCCGTTGGGTTCTAAAACAGCTGGCACCCCGGCGGTGATGGATGATACTTCCCTTATTTAAAGTTGATAGGAATAGACACGATTTTGATGACGTAAATAGTGCACTCACCATGGTTACGAATTGTTTCACCACAAACAATCTAGTTCTAAAGAAAACAAAATGTATTAAATTTGCCTTACATAATGTTAACAATCTAGGACCCAATATCATCTTAAGTGACGAGGTGCTTGAAACTGTAGACTCTCATCTGCCTAGCCTTTTCCCAACTATATTGGGGTCGGCTTCCAGTCAAACCGGATTTAGCTGAATACCAGTATTTTACGCGGAGCGGCTGCCTACCAGACCTCCACAACCCAGTTACTGGGTAACACGGTACTTCATGGCAAGACTGGAGTCAGATTTACTGGCTTCTGACTATCCGTAACGACTGCCAAAGATCAACAAATGACAGCCGGGACCAACGGCTTAACGTGCTTTCCGAGGCACGGAGGAAACTCGCTATGTTAAGATGGTCACCCATCCACAGACCAACCTTGGCAAGCGTTGCTTAACCTTGAATATCGACCCGTGCGGCTGTTATTATTTAGCCACGAGCTCCTCTTGAAACTGTAGACTCTGCTGTTGCGGGAAAGCTTAGCTCTGCCGTCTATGCCGTCAGAAAAGTTAGACAATTTACTGATGTCGACACAGCTCGGTTAGAGTATTTTATTTATTTCCATAGTGTGCCTATGGTATGCTACTGTTGGGAAAAGCTGCTGACATACAAAATATGTATATTTGTTCTACAAAAGCGAGTCGTACGAGCGATATACCAGCTAGGGTCCAGGGTATCTTTAAGGGAACTTTTTAAAGAAATAGGTATTCTCACGGTTGCTTTGCAATTCATTTTTGCCCACATACTGTTTATCAGGCAAAATATACATTTATATGCCAAAACTAGTGATATAGCATTAAGCTTTAACACCAGAAATAAGCACAAACTACATGCTCCTTTCTACCGTCTTCGTAAGGTGGAGCCACTTTGTAGTGCTCGGTATCCGCTTTTAATAAGTTACCTGTTTTTTTCTGGACTTGCATTTTAATGTTTTTAAAGCGAAAGTGAAATCTTACCTTATTAGGCATACTATACTATAAATTACTACTTAAACGATGAAAATAGTTGGTCGTAGTTGGTAGTGCTTAAGATGACATTGTTTATTATTCTGACCGTATGGGTCATTTTCGTTTGTTTTTTACTTATTCATTGACTTAATCTTCTTTTTTTTATGAGTTGTATAGCATTAAGTGGTTACCTAGTGACCTCGACAAATTGATAGTGGTGACTGGTCGTCTTGCTGACCGATTTTTTTTTTTTTTTTTACTTTCTCGGTTCCCTCTTCCTAGAGACCCGGTCCTTTGGTAGGCGTACGAGGGGCCGAAGCTAACTCGCAGAGGCCTCTTTAGACATTTCAAATGGAATGAGACACCAACCGACGTTTATCCTTGTATGCACTGTGAAAGTATACCCAAGGACAATCCGCGGTTGGAGCAGGACTATTGTAGAATATGGAAACAAAACATGAAACGCTATGGGTTTGGCTGATTTAGTGGACTAATAACCGTTTACTATGGTTTATTATTGTTATATCTTTTAAGTGTTATAACCAATGGTCCTAGTTTATCACTTGTGACTATGGGTCACAGCTTGTGATTAAATTCACGCTATTTATCCCTGGAGGCTCATTTTGATTAGTATTGTTTGCTTAAGTACCTATATAATTAGTTTTATCTTTGTTCATATTTAGTTGTTCGGATAATTTGGTGTGCTAGTTGACATGTGTTACTCGTATTTAATTTAATTTAATGTTCGATATCTATCATAAAACGTTGAATAATACTTTTATCTAAATTCAAGTTCTAACTGAACAGACAGTTGTGTTGCTGGGAAGTTTGTTGGCCACTTCTTCTTCCCAGCTAAAACACTAGGAAGTGGTGACGGGCGGGCAATTTGGGGGACTGTCATCATGTAAATATTGACGTTCAAAAAGTGCTGATTTTCAGCCTAGTTTGAATAAATACCTTTTGATTTGATTTGAGTGTCGCATTTTCGGAATTTTTAAGGGTCAGAATACTTGACATTGACACTTCTGTGCTGCCACCTGTGGTTCCTGCACGCTCAGTTTAGGGGAACGTGCGCGAAGTAGACTGTGCCATCTAGCGTTGCCATTACATATATAAAATATATTTGACACTATATTTCTGTGCTGCCACCCATAGTTTCTGCACGTTCCCTACAGCGTATTTTCCTGGATGGTATGCGGAACAGAGTTTAAGGTCCCGCAAACCTCCATTGGAAAGGGAGTATCCTCCGACCGGACGGTTGCGTTGTCCAGTAGACAACTGCCCGTTAGTTGATATTTAAGGTCCCGCAAACCTCCATTGGAAAGGGAGTATCCTCCGACCGGACGGTTGCGTTGTCCAGTAGACAACTGCCCGTTAGTTGATATTTAAGGTCCCGCAAACCTCCATTGGAAAGGGAGGATCCTCCGACCGGACGGTAGCGTTGTCCAGTAGACAACTGCCCGTTAGTTGATATTTAAGGTCCCGCAAACCTCCATTGGAAAGGGAGTATCCTCCGACCGGACGGTAGCGTTGTCCAGTAGACAACTGCCCGTTAGTTGATATTTAAGGTCCCGCAAACCTCCATTGGAAAGGGAGTATCCTCCGACCGGATGGTTGCGTTGTCCAGTAGACAACTGCCCGTTAGTTGATATTTAAGGTCCCGCAAACCTCCACTGGAAAGGGAGTATCCTCCGACCGGACGGTTGTGTTGTCCAGTGGGCAACTGCCCGTTAGTTGATATTTAAGCTGTTGGATTTCAAATCGCACGAAAATCTCTGTTACCGCGCTGCAGGATTCGCTTGACGTAGTCTGTTGATGGCGGTATAGATGTCACTGTGTTATTTTTGTGGCAGTATAGATTTTGTTACAAAAAAAACATGCGGGTCAGTCTTTGGGGACTGCCGATAGAAGTGAAAACGAAGTAACTTGTGAATTGTATCGAGCTCATGGAAAGCGTTCGCTGACGATGACGCGAGTTCTATGATTTTTGTTCACCTAAAAAGTGATCAACGCGCATAAAGAAGTGTGCAATAAAAAAAATGCATTATTTTGAAACAAAAATGCATTTCTTATTTATTTTTTTTTAAATCTAACGTATGGACCAAATAGTTTTCTTAAAATACCCTATTATAATAATAGCTGACGACACGGTTGGCGCAGTGGTTGAGCGATTGGCTGCTGCGCTGCGTGTCGCGGGTTCGATTCCCGCACGGAGCAAATATTTGTATGGCCTACAGATAGTTGTTTCGGGTCTGGTTGTGTGTGCATGTGAGAGTAGGTACATGTATGTAAACGCACCCACGATACAGGAGAAATTTCTAGTGTGGGGCAACGTTTTCCTAAAAACAAAAAGAAAACTACATTTCTATAAAACCGTTTAGAAAACACATTCTCACCTTTGATCAGTTTGACGGCAAACTCGTACTGCGTGAAGGGCTTGAGCTCGTCCAACATACAGTTGAGGTCGGTCGCGTTGAACGTGCGCACGCGGCCGCCGGTCGACGACCAGCGCACCACGTAGCGGCGGCCGTCCGTCGCCGTCTGGAGGGCAAAGGAAAATGGGTCCAGTGACACAGATGTCTACGTACAATGTACAACGTCATCATCATCATCACAGCCTCCGTGTCGAGTACCGTCTGGTGCCGTAAAAGAATAACACCATCCCATCACTTCCCGTGGGTGTCGTAAGAGGCGACTAAGGGACTCACCAGAGAATGGGCAGCAGCGTTCTCTGTAAAACTCAACACCATACACTGCGATCGCCAACCCGCCGCACAAGCGTGGCGATTATGGCAAACCGCTCCCTTTCGAGGAGGCCTATGTCCAGCAGTGGACGTCTTTCGGCTGTTATGATGATGATGTGATCGAGTGGTTTAAGCGTTTGCCGTCGTAGGTTCGATTCCCACGAGTTGTTTCCAGTTTGGCTAGGACATTGCAGGCTTGAATCACCTGATAGTCGTATAAAAAAGATGATTATATGCTTCGGAAGCCACGTATAATCCAGTGGTCCCGGCAGCCAATTAGTGGTTGTCAAAAAACCATATCAGAGACCCCTGAAGCGGTTTAGTAAACCTAACACTAGGGTTTGAGGTCGTTAGACATTATTGCCCACACGAGAAGGAGATCATCATCATATCAGCCGACTGCCGTCGACAGCTGAACGTAAGCCCCAAAGAGCGCCAACCAGTCCGCACCCACCCGGACCCGTCGTGCCACAAGGCGTCCCGCACTACTTTCTCATAGTATAACAGAATAAACACAAAACCTCTTAAAAGCTCATTATACTTATTATCACAAACTACTTTTGAAATGGGATCAACCCTCACTGAAAAAATATAATCAGTCCGTTAGTTAGAGTAAGCAAAAATATTTGACCTGTTTTTTTTTTCTTTTGTTACGTAAACCAAAATTGACGAAGATACGACGCTTTTAAAATTCTCAATACGTCTCGCTGTGGTATAATTTTTAGTGCGCTCTGACGTCACGAGCCCCCACTCCCGAGATTTGATGCGTTATATGTTTTTCAATATTCACTGATTTACAAAAACAAAACGTAAGTGTCCATTATTTTTTAATACTCTAACTGACGGACTAAATAGATTTGCTATTTATTGATGGTGGACACTAGCCTATTTACTTTAGCGCTTATTTACTGTTAATAAAAAAAATAATCTTATATTTCAGACAGAGTCCATTTTTTTGTTAGTATTCAAAAACTTAAAAACCTAGTGTTAGTACTTACATTCTATCGAACTTTAACATAAACTTACACCACAGTCACATGTAGGCCTACCCAATGCCCCACCTGTCCGCTATAGCTCTCGATGGCGCATGGCGGCAGCGCATCGCTTGCGCATGATGCAGTGAAAACCATCAATCTCCGCCTCCGCGAACACGCCGGATGCACTACAGTAGCGCGGCAACCCCATCAACACCCTTAACGCATTATTATATTGGACTCGCAGAGCGCTGTATGCCCTCCGCGTATAGTTGACCCACAGACTGCATGTATAAAACGACAATACGCTCTAAACAGCGTAGCATGTCCAGGTTGTCTTTAAGATCTTCGGAAACTCAGTTAATGAACGTTATTACTCACTTGTCCTTTCGGCAGCGTGGGGTCGGTCCAGTACACGACGGCTGTGGTGCCGCTCAGCATTATAACCTGTGCACAAAAACAAAGACAAGTGATAACATGTGTACTTGTACTTTTTTTATAAGCAGGGAGATTTATAAATATAGAAAAAACCGGCCCAGTGCGAGTCGGACTCGCACACGAAGGGTTCCGTCGCGTAAAACTTAGTATTTTATTATTTGTTGTTATAGCGGCAACACAATCTGTGAAAATTTCAACTGTCTACCTATTCCGATTCTTGAGATATAGCCCGCTGACAGACAGACGGACGGACGGACGGACAGCGGAAGCTTAGTAATAGGCTTCCATTGGTTACCCTTTGGGTACGGAACCCTAAAAACATGCGGGTCAGTCTTTGGGGACTGCCGATAGAAGTGAAAACTAAGTAACTTGTGAATTGTATCGAGCTCATGGAAAGCGTTCGCTGACGATGACGCCAGTTCTATGATTTTTGTTCACCCAAAAAGTGCTCAACGCATCTAAAGAAGTTGTCACTTCAAAAACTAGACATTAACGTCATTTAAATAAGGTTCATTTCAGTATGTAACACTTGCTTATAAGATCAGGATCACGTGAGAACATATTATAAACACTATTATATAATTATACTCAAGCTTAGTCCGAGATATCTTCTATATTCACTGTGTAGTTTCACAATCCTCGCATTGTGTGTGCCGCGAATATTTAGAGGAAGCGAAAAGCTTCGTGTCCAAAACGGAAATAAGATAGTCTGCTGTCAACTAGTGATGGGTCGTTGAAGGTTTTTCCGTCAACGAAACGTTAACGTTGAATTGCGTTTGTCAACTAGTTGATCAACTAGTTAATTTCGTCAACGAGTTAACGTGTTACGAACGTCAACTTGCATGAACGATAAACGGCTTTAACGCTTTTATTAACGTATGCTGTTGTAATGTTAATTTACGAACAATTTGATGCAGTTTACCTAATGAAAGATTTATAAGAAATCTTTTCTTTACATATATTACGAATACAACTAGCTTTCGTTAATATACGCGTTTGTACATAATTTCGTGTTAATTAGTGTATGATAATTAAGTATTTGTTAATTTATTTAGATTATGTTCCCTTCTAATAATAAATTCTTTCTACAAACTAGCTTTCCCACTATCATCTTTCTCAAAATGAAAGATGATAGATACTATTTACGTACGTTGAAAATAACAAAACGTTGAGTTCATTTTCTCGTTTCGTCAAACGAGTTGAATTCATAAACGTCGTTGTCTCGTAACTCGTTGACGAATTCAACGAGTTGATTTGTACACGGTCAACGTTAATCCCGTTGAAGAGACATCAACGTTGATTCAACTAGTTCGTTGATTCAACGCCCATCACTACTGTCAACACTATAATCTGTAACCCATTCTTTGTTTTCGCGCCGTGTGTGCTTGTCGAAATAAAAACGTATTTCTGTTTTATGAAGTTTTAAACTCAAAATGCCGAAAAGATAGTGTGAATGTAAAGAAGAAAGGTACCAAAGAAAGATTAAGAAGTTGAAAGAGAAATTAAAGAGAAATAAAACCAAGTGTAGTGAAAATCGTTCACCATCACCAGAGTTTTCATCGCCAACACCGGTATCATCGTGCGAGGCAGATAGTGATGTCGATGATAATCAAATACCCGTCACAGCGCCAGAGCCAACAGGCAAGTTTTTTCTACAAGAAATAATCATATCCTGTGATCGCCTGTTTTCTATGACACGTGGTACGTGTCATTACAGGCACTCCGGTGGAGTGAGATCACCACGGGGATGTTTCGCCGTGTATAATGTGTATACTATAAATTAGAACGGTGTTCTTGAATCACAGCCGCTGTCTGTCCTAAGTCGCTTGAAGCGTTTTAAAAAACGCTAACAACAACGCTCACGATGTGTCATCATACCTACCCACAATTTGATTTCGGTAAAGGAAAGTTTTCTTTACTAAACCGCCACGGGGTGGCAACATATGTACTCGTAGTATCATATAGTACATACAGCTGGTAGCTGTATAACTAAATAAAATAAGTGTTGGATGATTCCATAATTAGGGCTGTAGGCCAGACTTTATCCACAGGAAGGGAATATGGGCCAGAAATTCATATGTATTTGGTAAAAAGGGTTGAAGGGATTATTACCCAAGGCCTTAAACAGGATGTCAAAGATGAATTTATAAAGAAATATTTGATACCAATAAATATCAAAATTCTAGATGCACCAAAGCTTAACAAGGAGCTGGAGGGACTACTAAATGATGAATGCCAACAACAAATTGGTGTTGCAATAGCAGCCTTGTTGTCTGCTACAGACAATTTGATTAAAGGTGAAGTTGATAAAATAAGTATCATTTCAACAATCAGTGATGTCACACGCTTATTGACAGACCTTCACCATCAAGACAGTCACCAGAAAGAAGCTAGTAATTCCAAATCTTGATAAAAATATAGGAAAGACAGTCGAAAACCAAAAATGCTATGAATTCCTTTTTGGAGAAAAATTTAATGACAATGTCAAAACTGCCACAGCGATTAAAAAATCAGCTGGCACCATATTAAAGCAAAACAACCCTAATAGAAAAAATACCTCATCTTATCGACCAGTCCAGTCTCAAAATTATCCCAAAAAACAGGGACACTTCAGAGGCCCTCCTCGTACAAGTGCAACTCAGTTCAAACAGGGGGGGGGGGGCAGATATCACCACCAGACACAGCACTTCAAGCCGAGACCCCCACAGCGTCCTCCAGCCAAGGCGACTGTTTGACAATGTTAGAGGTAAAGACTTTTGCTGGTAGACTTAAGTTCTTATATTCCTGCTGGTTAAAAATAACACAAGACAAAGTTGTCTTATCTTGGCTCAATGGTTATAATATCCCCTTTATAGAGGCTCCTCACCAAGAATATGTTCCTATAAATTCAATTTTTTCTGAACCAGACAACCTTATAATATCGACAGAAATAAATAGACTCTTAAAACTTGGAGTACTTACAAAATGTGTAGCAGTTAAAGGACAATTCTTCTCAATTTTTTTACTGTACCTAAATCAAATGGAGAAGTTAGATTTATTTTAAATTTAAAATGCTTAAATAGATTTATTTCAACAGAACATGTTAAAATTGAAGACATGAGAACACTTTGTAAATTGATTTCAAAAAATAATTGTATATGTACCATTGACTTAAAAGAATCATATTTCTTGGTCCCAATGGGTGAAGATAAAAATATCTAAGGTTTTGGTTTCAGAATATAATGTATGAGTTCAAATGCTTACCATTTGTTCTAAGTAGGTACTGCTCCTTTCACATTTACTAAGTTACTGAAGCCAGTACTAAATTTTCTTCGAAGAAAGGTTATAAATCAGTTGTTTATCTCAATAACATTACATGTATTGGTAATTCTTACCAGGAGTGTCTAGAAAACTGCCAGATGACCATAAGTTTACTAGAATGCCTGGGGTTTATTATAAATAAGGAAAAGAGTATTACTGTCCCAACCAAGATAGCAGAATTTTTAGGTTTTATAGTAAACACCTTTTTGAGAAAAGGGAAGCAATTTCTTTATTGATAAAGAAATATGCAAAAATGGATAAAAGTCCAATTAGATAATTTGCAAAGCTTATTGGCACCCTTGTAGCATGTTGCCCAGCTGTGTCTTATGGTTTTTTGTACACTAAAAGATTTGAACAGCAAAAATATCAGGCTTTGTGTTCAGCAAACAATAACTTTGATGCAATGATGAATATCAATGATGATTGTAAAAATGATTTAAAAATGGTGGCATAACCAAATAAAAATTTCAAAAAATCTAATACAACAGTACAATTTTCTTTTGGAAATATATTCAGATGCATCAAGGACAGGCTGGGGAGCATACTGCAATGGTAAAGCAAATGGTTTTTGGACTTTAAAAGATAAGGAAAACCATATTAACTTCCTGGAACTTTTGGCTGCTTTCCTTGGTTTGCAATGTTTTGCCAAAGATTTACACTCTTGTCAGATATTGTTGAGAATAGATAATACCACTGCAATTGCATACATCAATAGAAGGGGGGTATACAATTTCCAAAACTTAATTCTTTAGCTAGGAGCATATGGCGATCCGTAGAATATGGTTGTTTGCCTCTTACCTATATTTAGTCAAAGGAAAATAAAGAAGCTGACCAAGAATCCAGAATAAAAAATATAGATTCAGAATGGGAATCGTGTAACAAAGCTTTTTGAAATATTACCAAGTCATTTGGAGAACCCGATATGGATTTGTTTGCAACCAGAGCAAATAAAAAATGTCATAGATACATATCTTGGCATAGAGATCTATGCATACATTTTCCCTCTATGGACCTCACAACCTTGGTATCCCTTTATAACCGAATTAGCAACTTCACAAGTGTTACAGTTCAAGCCATCAAAAAATTTGCTAACAAAAAAAAAAAAAAAAACAGATATAGTCATGGTAGCTTCATTATCACAGAACACTATTAAACAATACTGCACTACAGCACTCAAAAAATGGTGGTCATTTTGTAACGGAAAAAATGTACATGAGTTATCAATACCTAGAGTTTTTAAATTTCTCACAGAAATGTTATCACAAGGCGCTTCGTACGCTACTCTTAGTACATGCCGTTCAGCGCTCTCTCTATGCGTCCTAGATACAAGTTTAGGAACAGATATTCAAATTAAGAGATTTTTCAAGGGAGTTTTCAGCATGAAACCCTCTAGACCCAAGTATAACGACACATGGGATCCTTCTGTTGTCCTGAATTATATTCAAACTTGGGCACCAAACAGTAGCCTTAGCTTAGAAAAACTAACCAAGAAATTGGTAATTTTGTTAGCTCTCACAACTGCTCAACGCATTCAAACATTATCAGTTCTCCGATTGAGCAACATAGAGTTTACGGACAACGGTGTCAAAATAACGATTACCGATTTTTTAAAAAACAACATCTCCATGTAAGGATCAGGTCGTAATAAAGCTTCCTTCCTTGGATACGACTCTGGAAATTTGTCCCGTATCGGCACTTAAACATTATATAGACCAGACTAGAGCACTTAGAAAAGTAGACACAATTAACTCAGATAAGCTACTTATTTGTTATAAAAAATCTCATAACTGTGCCAGTAACCAAACCATTAGTCGCTGAATAAGGCAAGTTATGGCTGAGTGTGGCATTGATGTCAAAAAGTTTACCCCTCACTCCACGCGTCATGCGTCCACGTCTGTGGCGTGTAGACAAGGTGTAACATTAGATTGCATATTTAAATCTGCTGGTTAGTCTACAGGGTCTAGTGTTTTTGCCAATCACTACAATAGACCCTTAAATACAGTAAATGATAGCTATACTTTTTCGAAAGTAATTTGTAACATTAAGATTTATTTTTGTTACTTATTAGTATTTAAGTAACCCTTAAAGTAGGTACCTACCTATTGTTATAATTATTTGGATGTGATATCTCACATAAAATTGCTGATTCTTATATTTAGTTTTTTGTTTGTATATTATTTATGATTTCCAACAATTATCTAAACATCTACACAGTGAATATAGAAGATATCTCGGACTAAGCTTGAGTATAATTACATAATTAAACGAACTTACCTGAAGTGAAGTTCTATTGTAATTATACGAAGAGCTTAGTCCGAGATATAAATCTCCCACCCGCCCTTTCCATAATCATAGATTATAACAACCCTAGAGTCAGGTTGGAAATCATAAACCTTTATTTAAACTAATGCTCTGAAAAGAATGGGTTACAGATTATAGTGTTGACAGCAGACTACCTTATTTCCGTTTTGGACACGAAGCTTTTCGCTTCCTCTAAATATTCGCGGCACACACAATGCGAGGATTGTGAAACTACACAGTGAATATAGAAGATATCTCGGACTAAGCTTGAGTATAATTACAATAGAACTTCACTTCAGGTAAGTTCGTTTAATTATGTAAGAACCTGCCGCTCTACTTTAATTTGATGCACTATTGTCGAGACCCAACTTGACGCTGACTGGCCGTATTCGCGGCTAACATCAAGCTAATCATACTACAATGAACCTTACGAGTAAAAAATTAAGTCTACTTTTAAATGAACCACTATTTATAGCAGGTCCTTACCTCGACACTGACAGTAGCAATACTCGAAAATGAATCTTACACCTTAACAGACAAGGCCTACTTTCATTTGAAACACTTCCTGCAGTAATCTCAGACGCCTATAGACGATATAGCATACGCAGCTATAACTAAACGAATCAGTTGATAATGAACCTTATTCAAAAACTAATATGATGCACTATTGTTGCAGAACCATGACACCTACAAACGGTACAAACTGCAATCATACGACAATAAACCTTATAGATAAACACATAAGGTCTACATTCTTATGACACGCTTTCTTCCTATTGGCGTCGACTTGACCCCCACGGGCGGTATGAGCGGAGGCGGTTCATCCTCATCCTCCTCGTCATCATCGTCTTCAGGCTCGTCGTCATCGTCAGCGGGCGGCTTGGTGCGCACAGTGGAGGATCATACGATACTAACCCTTATCCTTATACAAATAAGGTTGACTTTCAAATAAAACACTATCGTTACAGGTTCTCAACTTAACGCCGACAGGCAGTATATACAGCTAACATCACGCGGTTCATACGACAGTGAACCTTACAGCTATAAAAATAAGGTCCACTTTCACAAGTCCTCACCTTGACGCCCACGGGTGGTATAAGCGGAGGCGGTTCATCTTCATCTTCTTCCTCATCCTCGTCTTCAGGCTCGTCATCATCATCAGCGGGCGGCTTGGTGCGCACAGTGGCGTACACTGCGGGGCCCAGGCCTCGAGAGTTTGAAGCGCGCAGGGAGATCACGTACTCGGAATTGGATTCTGGAGGAGAAACAAACATGTTATAAACCAAATTGGCACATTAAGACCGTAATACACGTCTGCCAGGGTTGCGAACTTCAACAGAAAAAGACGCCCCGGGCGTCGGGAGTCGCAGGACTCGTCCTGGCCACCTACTGCGCGGGACAGAAGACATAGAGCATTGGGTAGCTCGTCGTCCGGTCAGAACCAGGCCCGGCTCGACGGCGCGCTGATAGAGCTATCAGCATAGAAGACGGGGCTCGCTAGGGGCAGTTCCTGCTGGGACTGCGGACTTTGTTCGAAAGAGGCACCGTACCCTGGAACGCGGCGGGCACCGGGAGGAACATGGATGGGTTTTAGTCAGTAAGAGTCTGAGACTCCCTTCTGCTTCACCCAGAGCGGGAGGAGTCATTTGATGATTTCCCATCCTTAAAAAAAAGGGTTGCGAACTTGCGGTATTGTTCGGAAGAGTTACTGCGACCATGGATGCAAAGGCCATTTTTTGACGGGCGAGTTAAAACACGATTAAGGGCGTGTGTGGATTGATACAGGGGCGAGTTGACACAAGGGCTGATTGTAACGGGGGCTAGATAATAATAATAATGTTTATTTATTTTTCCTCACAAGAAACAGACCTTACATCTTAATTACAATGTCACTTATATCTATTTTAATACAGGTTCGTGGATAGTCTAAAATATGTGAGAAGTTGGTGTCTGAGGTAGGCATGAGAATGCCTGTAATTCAAACCACCAGGTCCCCACCCACGGAAGGAATAAGATCAGTAGTATTTGAGTGGTACTTATATTTACATATTTCCATTATTATTCCAATTTTATTGACATGGCATCACTATTATTATTGACTATGATTGACAATATCTTTAATACGAATATTTAATTAATATTTTAAATGAAAAGAATTGTGTTTAATTGTATTAATTGCATGGAAATCTTCATTTTAATGATGAAATTAATGTATATTGTTAATGCGTATGACTGAACGTGTACTGCATGCCATGTACGTATAGACGAGATGTAACATCTATTATAAATATTTGCACGGCGGAATTGCCGCATATAGTGATACTGATAGATTTTAAGAACTTAGCATAATCAGCTTGTAATGTTCCCACGGCTGGGACACAGGTCTCCTCTCGGTGAGAGGGAGTGGGCTATAACCAGCACGCGGGTTCAGTGCGGGTTGGTAGATGTCACATGTCTTCGAATTATTGGTTCTAGGACATGCTGGTTTCCTCACCGTTTTGAGAGCAGTGGTGATGAAATAATTTACACAAAGTAAAGCGCCTGCCTGGGTTCGAACCCAGGACCTACAAGTCGTAAGTCGCAGCCGTTAAGAAGATCGCTTTTAGCGAGAAGGCCACCCTATGTAATGTTTTCTTTATATATCTTTTCTGTAACTTATATGGTGTACATAATAAAGAGTATTCTATTCTATTACCACCAGGCCACCACTGCTCCTGAAGAACTTATGCTACCTATTTTCTGGCAAATAAATATCATTAATTCATTGAACAGCACTTTTAGATGTAAGGAGCGAGATGACACAGAGGCGTATTGGATCCGGCGGCAGCACCAGTACTCACCCAGCGCGCGGATGACGTGCGAGTGCAGGTGCGCGGGCAGCTCGCGCGCGGCGTCGTCGGGCACGCCCAGCCCCCAGCCCAGCACGTAGCCGCGCACCACCACGCCGCCCTCCTCCTCGCCCCACCACACCGAGATCCAGTCGCGGCCCGCGCGGGCTGCACGGGAAACAATCAATCATCATCTGCGTAAGCTTTTAGTCAAACCCGATTCCAGATCCGGAACTGAACATCAATATTTTACGTGCTGCCTATCTGGCATTAACCACCAACCATTAAGTTGGAAGCGCCAGGGTAGCCCGCGAAATTCAAATATTGCCCTCTAAGTTCATTAAGCCCTATCAAATGACTTTTTCATGAAATAACCATTCAATAGGGCTTAATGAATTTAAAGGGCGATATTGATGATTAAAATTATTATAATTCTTTGGATTAATACGCCTTACGGCCGCTGACCGACAAATTGCAAAAAAAAAAAAATTGAATTTCGCGGCTTACCCTGGCGCTTCTACCTTAAATGGGTAAAACGGTACTTTTTGGCAAGACTAGTGTCAGATTTTCTGGCTTCAAAGAAAATAATAAATTAACGAAAAAAAGCCACTTGAAGTCATTAGCACCTTCTGTAACCTGTCTCAGGCGTTTGATTGCGTCAATCACGACACATTACTCTTGAAACTTGGTCATTATGGACTGGAAAAAACAACTTCAAGCCTTACTAAATCTTACGAAAATGATAGATAGCAATTAGTTCAAATAAAAGGTGTCAATTCACTGGAGTTAAACATACAAAAGTTGTACCATGGGGCTTAATTATAGGTCCTTTCTTATTTTTCATTTACTCAAACGTGGTATAAATCATTTGTATAAAACAAATGATTTATACCACGTTTGCAAAACAAAATAAACACGGTCTTGTTTGCCGACGATATCTCTTTGATTTTAGAGATAAATAGACATATTTATAATCTAGACGACGTAAATAACACCCTTCTGCAGACTCAAAATTGTTTCACTGATAATAGTTATCGGACGCCGTCACCCACTCGCTGAACGGACCCGAGCCGTTCGCTTTGTGTCAGTATACATTCAGTCAAAAAAGTATCGGGAATGGATGATTTGTTTATGGTTCCAAATTCAAATTTTTGTTTTTTTGTAGTTGTTAGATTGGCACAACTGTTTTCCATTTTGGTGCGGAGTTTGAGTTGCATCTGTTATTTATATTAAATACATTGCTGGTTTTAGTAATATCATATATAGTGTGTATTGAGAATTTCATAATGGACAAAAATATCGAACAAAGAGTTTGTCTTAAATTTTGCATCGCCAATGGAATTTCGTGTTCGGAGTCACTGAAAATGTTACAGAAGGCTTACGGTGAATCGACTTTATCAAAAACTCGTGCTTATGAGTGGTTCAAAGCGTTCAAAAGCGGTCGAGATGTGATGGAAGATTTGCCTCGCTCTGGTAGACCGTCAACGTCTGCAACTGAAGTTAACATCGCAAAAGTGAAGGAAATAGTGACTGAAAATCCCCATTCAACTCTGAGAGAGATAGCCGCCGAACTTTCTGTATCTCGCGAGTCGATCCGTACCATTTTAACTAATCATTTGGGTATGAAACATGTTGCTGCTCGGCTAGTCCCAAAAGATCTGAATTTTCTCCAAAAACTCAATCTCATGAAAGTCGCTGAGGACATGCTAGAACGAGTCAGTTCGGACCCAACATTCATGAAACGCATTGTTACTGGTGACGAGACGTGGGTTTACGAGTTTGACATGCAAACTAGTCAACAAGCTTCGGAGTGGCGCCTTCCAACTGAACCGTTTTCAATCGATAGAAGACATAAAGGAGAATTCGCGGCGAGAACTCAACTCAATTCCGGAAGCAGCGTTTAAAAAATGTTTTGATGAATGGATTATTCTTTAGCGCAAGTGTATCGTTTCTAAAGGAGCATACTTTGAAGGTGATAAAATAAATTTGGATGAATAACCGACATTTTGTGTATTATTGATCTTTTCCCGGTACTTTCTTGACAGAGTAGTATATACGTACTAGTGAGCGGCGGCGGCGGGGGCGGCACGCGGCTCTCGTCGAGCTCCTGTCGCTGTGTGGACGCCGTCACCCACTCGCTGAACGGACCCGAGCCGTTCGCGTTGATGGCGCACACACGGATCTAGAAGCAAACAAACATATTACCCAAAAATAGAGAAAAACGAAGATGTTGAATATTCAGGAGTTACAATAAAAAAAAAAGAAAGGCGGTGGCGAGCGTTTCAAATCCTTACTATTCCTTACCAACATTATATGCGAAAGTAACTGTCTGTATGTTTGTCGCGCTTTCACGCCAAAACTACTGAACCGATTTAAATGAAATTTGGTACACAGATAGTCTAGAGAACGAGAAAGGACATAGGCTACTTTTCATCCCGGGAATATGTTCCCTGGGGATCACGCGCAGAAGGTAGTCTATAACAAACGGAGATAGCACTAATTGCACGTGACCTTATTCGCAAGTCACGCCATAGTGAATTTTTGCGATTAATTATAAACGACGTTTTGTGTGACAAAGACAATACCTTGAAAAACGTGCAATTACCTTATGTACTTTTCTACCGACACTATGTCAGTGTTCTTTTCTTTCAAATCGATTCATGTAGTATGTTCGATAGTAGATAAACGAACAATTTTAAATGGAGAAACAAGACGTCTTTGCTTTTAGTCTTTCTGAATTTTACTTGATATGTTAATTTATTAGTGTCGAGTATTGATGTGACCATGTACCTATACAATTTATAAACATCTTATATTATACCTACACTGAAAAAAACCGTCTTATCACTTAAAACAATTTTTAGGACAACTTTTGGAAAGAAAAATCCGTCCTACCTGATACGTAGTGGCAGTATCCAGTCCCCTCAACTCGGCCCTCTTCTGGTCGGCAGGCGTGGTGAGAGAGTCCGCCTTGCGGCGCGCGGGCGCGGGGCCGGGCGCGGGGGGCGCGGGCGCGGGCGCGGGGGGCGGCACGGCGCGGTAGCGCACCTTGTAGCCCGTCAGCGGGCCGCGGTGCGTGCGGGAGGGGGGGGCCTCCCAACGGACCAGGATCGACTGCACACAGAGGAAAGGTTCATAGTATCGGGTGTCTTATGGTGGATCCACACGATACTGACTTTTGTCTACACAAATTATCATGATCTGCCTGCCTTTTCCCAACTATATTGGGGTCAGCTTCCAGTCAAGCCGGATTTAGCTGAATATTTTGCACAAACCATGAACTACTAACAAAAAACCGGCCAAGTACGAGTCGGACTCACGTTTTCCTGTAATCTGTAGGTAAAGAACTATTATCAGCATTTTTTTAATGTTAGGCTCAGTAGTTCTGGAGATAAATGGTCTAATGGTCATTTTTGGTCTCATTTCTTGATTTACTCTAAATCTATTGTTTAAAAATTATGAAAAAAAAATATTTAAATACCTCATAGTAAGCCCTTATGGGGCAATTTGTAACAGGGGTGAGTTGTCGTGGTCAAATTGGTATAGGATCGAGTAGTCATGGAGCGAGTTTTTGAGGTGAGTCTTATTATTATTTTCTTATTAACGCAACGTCAAAAGTCCACTCTCGGGGTCTGCCAGCGAGCTATGGAACGAAACATCCTCGGAGTCAGGATAACAGACCGTATAAGGAACCGATATACTTCGTTCCAAAACTCAAATCGCAGATGTAGGCAATACAGATGCCAATTGAAGTGGAACTGGGCAGGCCATATCTGCCGCATGCCACATGATAACTGGACGAAAATAACCACGGATTGGGTCCTAAACATCAGAAACTGGCGACGCGGTAGACCCAAACGGAGATGGCAGGACAAAGTGGACAGAGGGAAGGGAGGCCTTTGCCCTGCAGTGGGACACCACGGGCTTATAATAATTAGGTGCCTAAGGGAGACATGTTTTGTATCAAGTTTTTTTTTGTTATCAGCGATCAGCTTTCTGGGTTAAGTTTTTAGGGCTGAAGTGTCTGTCCTGATTCTAAGGTGAACTTTTTTGGGGAGAGTTGTTATTATTCAGTATATAATGATTTGTTGTAAATGTTGTGGTGTACTCATTGTTGAGGAGCCAAATAAAATAAATAAATAAATTAGTGGACGAAATATCAGGATCAAAATTTTAAGGCTAATATATTAGTGACTAGTGAATAATGATTGATTAGTTTTAGTCAACAATTCATGATTGATTTATTATGATTTGTTTTTTCAACGACAGAGATTCAAATAGAAAAGTGTTGTAAATTTAATTTACAACGGATGGCGTACTTAAAATAATGGAGTACCTAAGCGCTCTTTATCCATTTGCGCAATTTTATGAACATATTAGTTACAAAAGTTAAAATAAGAAACCGCTGGAAAAATCATACATGACTTTACGCTTTTATGTTTTTAATCAATTTCAAATAAAACTATAATTAGTATTTAGTACAAAATGTCGCTTTAAATAAATAAAATCAAAAAGTCCAGTCCACAGTTCTGTTTTCTCTCAATCATAATGTCACGATTGAAACTAGCTATTAAATGATTAGTAACTAATTGATTTAGTCATGATTATGAGTGAGCTTGTCAATCATGACTACATTAGTCATGATTGATCAGTTGTTGATTGAAAAATTTTGTTGATTTGCCCAACACTGGTTGTGGAGGTCTGGTAGGCAGCCGGTCCGCGTAAAATACTGGTATTCAGCTAAATCCGGTTTAACTGGAAGCCGACCCCAATATAGCTGGGAAAAGGCTAGGCAGATGTTGCTGATGATGACTCACCGTAGCACTAGTGGCTAGTGCAGTTACGTTGTTCGGGGGTGCAGCGGGCGCGTCGGCCGGGGTGCGCAGCCGGGTGGCGGCGGGCGCGCCCCCCTGCGCCGCCACCCGCACGCTGTAGGCGGCGGCGGCGCGCAGCCCCGACAGCGTCACGCTCACCGACAGGGACGACGGGTCCGCCTCCACCCACTGGAACTGCTCGCGACCACTTTCCACCTGTTCAGGGGCAAATATGCAGGATGTTACAGATTTTTGCGGAATAAGTTCGAAAGAGTCACCGCGGCCCCAGAATACAAAGAGCATTAGGAAGAACACGGATGGGTTTTAGTCAGTAAGAGTCAGACACTCCCTTCTGCAATTTGATGATTTCCCATCCTTAAAAAAGGATGTCACAAATTAAGTGAAAAACCTGGAAAGTCAATATGTTCAGAATTATTAATTTATATTTATAACTTTCACTACGGAAACAACCCTGTAAACACGATAAAAGTACGTTTTGTACACAAACATAAATGTATGAGCTGGTTATTTTTTCTAAGCGATTCCCGGTCATGTAATTTAGCTGACTGATAACTATCTGCATTGTAGCCTTTGCGGCACTGTAGGTAACATTCTAAAGGTCAAGAGAGTCATACAAAATTGAAGCTGTGTCATTAGCGTAAGTCGATATTTGTACAGAAAAAAACAAAGTGGAACCAAAGACACTCCCCTGAGGCACTCCATATACTACCCTTGCAAAGGAACTTTGGTCCCGTTCTAAGTAACTTTCAGTTTGCGTTCGGAAAGATAGGAGGTGAACTTTTCCAAAGCTACGCTCCTGATACCTAAGCGTTCTCTTCTTGATCGATATGGGCCTTGACATGGTATCAAAGGCCTTGGAAAAGTCGAAAAAGAGTGTGCGTCAAATTCCGCTCGTTGCATGTAGCCAAATTTTTATACTTCTGCTAGTTTTGCCGGCAGAATATAATCTATATCTATACCAAATTTCATAAAGATTTGTCCAGCATGCATCCATCCATCCAAACTATCGCGTTTACAATATATTCCGGTCAATTTAGACATCCGAGGGTACAGTAATTCGTACCCAGCTCAAAATCGGTAGTATTCTTCAAAACATTATCATAAATGATGTCTGAAAAGTCCTCATTGATCCGATACCTGAAAAACAAAGTACTCGGGGTCATAGGTCACAAAAACGGGTTTATCGCGATTTTCAGACGACAAAAATGTAGATCAGATAATTATCTATAAGAAACTGTACCTTCACTCCTATTTTTTGGTCTAATTTGAACGGACTGAAGTAGTAAGATAAGTTTGTGCTTGAACTTACCTCAGTGTAGTGCACGGAGTACTTAGTAGGCGCGGGCGCGGTGTCGGGCGGCGCCCACGAGAGGCGCAGCGCGTGCGCGCCCACCGCGTCGCCGCGCAGGTTCACGGGCGGCCCGTGCGTCACCTCTTCCTCTGACGTGCGGACTTCAATCAACTGGTAAATTAAAAGTTTTTATATTGTTTAGGGCTCCATAACCAAAGGTTAACCAACGGAACCTTGCTACTAAGCCTCCGCTGTCCGTCCGTCCGTCTGTTTATCAGCAGGCTGTATTTCAAGAACCGTAACAGGTAGACAGTTGACATTTTCACAGATTGTGTATTTCTCTTGCCTCTATAACAACAAATCATAAACATAAGCTAAGGTTAATGGCTCGAAACATTTCGCGTGCGAGTCCAACTCGCACTTAGCCGGTTTTTTTTTATGACTGTGTTCCTTAAGAAGACAGCCATAAAACAAAAAAAGAAAGCCGTTGAAATTCGGGCAAAATTGGTTTTAGGTCTTTGTTTTACTGTGAGTTAATCAGTGCCATTGAATTATGGTGTGCATCATGCTCACCTAATCGAATATCTAAAGCAGGGTTGACGGTCTTGTCACCAGTGGACATCACACTCGACCGCGATAATTGTCACCCATGATTGAACTCACACTTGGACTGTTTAGTAAAAGAGTTGTTAGGGTCAAGTTGTCGTAGATTTGCACCAATGACAGAAAAATTAAGGTGGATGCGCCGGGGTAGCCCGCGAAAATCAAATATTTTTATGTTTTTTTTGCAATTTATCGGTCAGTGTGAAGCTGTATGTTGAACAAAATACGATTCGCGGCCGTAACACATATTTATCTAAAGAATTATAACCATTTTAATTATCAGTATAGCCCTCTAAGTTCATGAAGCCCTATAGAATGGTTATTTTCTTTCGTAGTACTCACATCAGTGGGCGGCGAGGTGGCGTGCTCAGTATAGGCGATCACGGCGAACTGGTACGTGGTGTTGGGCTGCAGCGACGCCACGTTCATCTCGTGTCGCGTGGGACCGCCGCGCGACACGCGCTCCCTGCGACACGACGTGTACATGCTTTATACGACCCAATCAAATTATACATGCGCAACACTAGGAAGAAAAATATCAGTTGTAGGACTTTTTAATTAAGGAGCCATCTCGGTAACTTTCTAAGGATTTCACGTCAAATCTGCTAATTTGCTACGAAATTCTCGTAGTATCTGCTCTTGACTATGAGATATGGCTTCTTAATTCTCACACAAGGTGTATTTATATTGTTACGTTCTTGTCTCAATAAAATACGTGAAAACCAAATTGTACACATTTTTTCTTTTGACACGTAAACAAAAATAAAAAACAATATGTATTGAAATTTCGCGTGACGTCACGCCTTGGTACACATTTTACCATCAATGACGTCACCGGCTCCCACTTCTGAATTTCGATACGCTTGACCTACGTCAATTTATATTGATTTAAAAAAATACGCGTCCCATATTTTAAACTAACTGACGGCCTAACATTAGGCAATACGCTAAAGAGGTAATTGCGCAGTGGTAGCTAAAAAGTTCGTAAAAATATTCAAATTTTAGTGGAAACTAAACTCTATATCATCGAATGCAAAGTTTCTTTCCCATTAAAAACAGGAACGTAGCATCAAACTCACCTCTCACTCCCCTTCACTTTATAAATGACCGCGTATCCGGTGACCTCCTCGCTGTGATGCGCGGGCGCCTCCCAGCTCAGCGTCACAAAGCGATGCTTCACGATGACCGCCTTCAGTCCCCGCGGAGCCGACACCACGCTCGCGTTCCTCTCGGGGTCCAGGTCCACGCCTTCAGCAGCATGAAACGAATCGTCACCGTCATACGAGTCCTCATACTCCAAGTCTGGCCCCGATGTGTAAGCCGAGGAAGTCTCTCCTAGGAAGTCGGGGTCTTCAGGCGTAGGGTCCATGGTGTGCTCGTGGTCGGATGAGAGTAAGCTCGTGAATATGTCGTGTGATGGGCTGCTTTCTATCGTGATGTTGGAGAGCTCTGGAATGTAAGGGGTTAGGGAAAACGGAAAATAAGTTAAACGAAAACAAAAAAGAACAAAAATTAAACAATGGGAACGAAATTAAACAATTGCAACGAAATAAAACAAAGACATAAACATAAAGAAAATTATAAAAATAATTAATAACAAAGTCATAATGAAAACAATAAGGACACTAGACAAAATCTAGAGAAATGGTGTATACCGACATTTTATTTGAAACATTTTTATGTAATCTGAATACATGCGAAGTGTTTAGCTGAGATACAAAAGGTTGCTCTTGAGGATCTCTATGACCAACGATTTTCTGGCTAAAAATACCTTTTGAAGCTATACGAGCTACTGATAAAGAAACCAATCAATGTTATATTTTTTTTTCGAATTTGTTGGCAAGCACATAAATACTATGAGTAGATGGTTATGAGGAAGTATTCGTTCGAGCGAAGAATAGAAAACGTGTTTGGGCTCATTGAATCCATCTGTTGAGCACTATTCACAGTTGTTGGGAAAAAGGATTCTATGATGAAGACCAGAAAGGTGGATAGTGGATCTCTTAGTTGGCTACTAGTTCAGCCATCGTGTTTGGGCTCCTTATATATAATGTTGTTGACACCTTTTTTAAGGATAGGAAATCATCAAATGACTCCTCCCGCTCTGTGTGAAGCATAAGGGAGTGTCAGACTCTTACTGACTAAAACCTATCGGTGTTCCTCCTTGTGTCATTTGCTTTCCAGGACCGCGGTGACTTTCTCGAACAAATTCCGCAACCCTTGCAGTGCCTCTGACACCTACTTTATTGTTTGTTTTATCCTTGTTTGTGTGCTGCTAGTACACTAGTTACGAGTTATTTTTAATAACAAAATGGACTTTGTACGAAGCGAATAAACATGTCAAATAAAATTGCACGACTAAAATTCAGCACACGTGTTTAGCCTTACGTTTTAATTGATAAGTACATTAGTTAATGATAATATGACAAACAGGAAAGTCTGGACCAAAAACAAATCCATGGAGTTCGAATATAAATAACTATTGTTGCATCGACAGTATTCGAGGCAACAACTGTACTAAGATCGCGGTAGTGCAGTGTCAAGACGTCCATTTAATATTTCGTCGTCAACTCCTCAAAGTGGTCAGGTGCTCCTGAAGAAGAAATCCCAATAACTCTGCCTGTCCTGAGAATCAAACCCGGAACCTCACGAGAACAGTTTCTCAATGCCGCGGGAACAATGAGAGAGTTACATATATTGATTTAATACGTTTTGGTGTTAGGAGACTTAAAACTATAATCCTGTCGACAGCTGTTCTGGAGGCAACATCTGTGAAACGTCAGTGCTGTGAGAAGTGTCGAACAGTTCACAAATCTTGTTGTTACAAAATCAAGACTGCGCCAGTGACAACAACATGGGAGATGTAACTTTTACATTAGTTCTACATTTCTTTGGCCATGCGGTGATAATATCTGCATTGATATTTGATATACGGATTGACGTCTTGGTGTGTCATTCCGAAGTTTCGCAATTACAGGAATTACGTGTACCTGAACACGATATTGGCACAGTTTTTAAGCATTTTTCTTGAGGATATTTTTGAATTTTTAGATCAATATTTTCTCAATGATCTTACGAGTGGTACAATATTTTATTTAATGTTAGCGAGAGGTTTTTGGTTGGTAGTTATAAGTCATATATTTTACATTGACTTTGTAAAAGTATTTAATGCGCACATCCAGAGAAGATATTTAATAAGTGGTATGTTGGTTGGGTAGCGCCTTTAGTAATGACTCTCCTTGCAGGTTTTACTACTGTCAATATATTTATTAACTTTTTATTGTTACCAATCATACTAAACAATTTGCTTTTTGACGTGACAACGTCTTATAAATTGGTGGGGTTTGCCGGGTGACACTTCAAGAAACTGCGTTACGCTCCGCTCACGTTATGCGCTCACAATGAGAGCGAGTGAGAGGCACGCGTCCCTTCCACTCGGGCATGGTTAGCCCGCCTAAGAGCGAGAGAGACAGACATAAAAAGTCGTTGTCACGTAAAACTTTCGCCCGTATACCGAATTTACAGGCAACCAATTTTTTTTTATTATAATTATTATACGCTTATTCTGTGGTAGTTCCAACTCGAGCGCTCCTACGGACGGTAACAAGTGTCGTGGCCTGTACATCGCACTTTTAATATTAATTTTAAGTGACTTCTCATTTTTGTTTACTCTTATTTTAGTAGAATATTCGTCAAACGATAGGGAGTTGTATTATTCAATGTATTTCCTTCATCCTATACTATTGTCAATTTTTATAGTCGTAGTGAAAAGTAATCGAACGCTTTGGTATAATTTTTATGTGAATAAATTAAAACGAAGGCCAGGACATGAGGACCACGGTAAAAATATGCAGAGAAGAGACATTCGAGAGCCTGCTGATACCCAGCCACAAGTTTTTGTTGTATAATAGCAAAATCACTGAAAACACATTGGTATTGTATAAACATTGTATTCTTCTTCTTCGTATCGTGTGAGCAGTAAGATCTAACGACCCCACACACCCTACTGTCAGTTTATAAACCGCCTCTGATATGGTTTATTTGACGACCGCCATTTGGCGGCTGGACCACCGGCTTATACGTGCCTTCCGAAGCACGGAATCATCTTTTTACAGACAATCAGGTAATTCAAGCCTACAATGTTCTAGCCAAACTGGAAAACAACTTTACAAAGTATGGTTCCCGTGGGAATAGAACCCACGACCACCGAGTCACAAGGCAAACGCCTAAACCACTCGACCACGAAAGCAGAAATGTTGAAGCGGCACACCGAACATGCCCGCGTCCACGCGCAGCACTCCTTGGATGCGCAGTGACGTGCTGGAACCATCGTACACAACCGAGAAGGTCCCCAGTAGGTACTCACACCGAACATGGCCGCGTCCACGCGCAGCACTCCTTGGATGCGCAGTGACGTGCTGGAACCATCGTACACAACCGAGAAGGTCCCCAGTAGGTACTCACACCGAACATGGCCGCGTCCACGCGCAGCACTCCTTGGATGCGCAGTGACGTGCTGGAACCATCGTACACAACCGAGAAGGTCCCCAGTAGGTACTCACACCGAACATGGCCGCGTCCACGCGCAGCACTCCTTGGATGCGCAGTGACGTGCTGGAACCATCGTACACAACCGAGAAGGTCCCCAGTAGGTACTCACACCGAACATGGCCGCGTCCACGCGCAGCACTCCTTGGATGCGCAGTGACGTGCTGGAACCATCGTACACAACCGAGAAGGTCCCCAGTAGGTACTCACCGTCGTCGGGCGGCAGCACCACGAGCCGCACGGCCGCGAGCGCGGAGCCGGCCGCAGACGCGGCGCCGCACTGGAACATGCCCGCGTCCACGCGCAGCACTCCTTGGATGCGCAGTGACGTGCTGGAACCATCGTACTAACTTACTGATAGCTTTTTGAAGTGAATACTTCTTGAGGTGCGTTGAGCACTTTTTGGGTGAACAAAAATCACGGATTTCGCGTTATCATCTCCGAACGCTTTCCACCTACACTAATATTATAAAGAGGAAAGATTTGTATCTTAAGAACCACTGGATCGTTCACGTGTCCTGACGTCTTACGAATTTTCGATCAGTTCACGTGTCCTGACGTCTTACGAATTTTCGATCTGTTCACGTGTCCTGTCGTCTTACGAATTTTCGATCAGTTCACGTGTCCTGACGTCTTACGAATTTTCGATCTGTTCACGTGTCCTGACGTGTTACGAATTTTCGATCAGTTCACGTGTCCTGACGTCTTCCGAATTTTCGATCAGGTCACGTGTCCTGACGTCTTACGAATTTTCGATCAGGTCACGTGTCCCGACGTCTTACGAATTTTCGATTTGTTCACGTTCCTGACATCTTACGAATTTTCGATTTGTTCACGTGTCCTGACGTCTTAAGAATTTTCGATCAGGTCATGTGTCCTGACGTCTTACGAATTTTCGATCAGTTCACGTGTCCTGACGTCATACGAATTTTCGATCAGGTCACGTGTCCTGACGTGTTACGAATTTTCGATCTGTTCACGTGTCCTGACGTGTTACGAATTTTCGATCAGTTCACGTGTCCTGACGTCTTACGAATTTTCGATCAGTTCACGTGTCCTGACGTCATACGAATTTTCGATCAGGTCACGTGTCCTGACGTCTTACGAATTTTCGATCAGTTCACGTGTCCTGACGTCTTACAAATTTTCGATCAGGTCACGTGTCCTGACGTCTTACGAATTTTCAATTTGTTCACGTGTCCTGACGTCTTACGAATTTTCGATCAGGTCACGTGTCCTGACGTCTTACGAATTTTCGATCTGTTCACGTGTCCTGACGTCACGAATTTTCGATCAGGTCACGTGTCCTGACGTCTTACGAATTTTCGATCAGTTCACGTGTCCCAACGTCTTACGAATTTTCGATTTGTTCACGTGTCCTGATGTCTTACGAATTTTCGATCAGTTCACGTGACCTGACATCTTACGAATTTTCGATCAGTTCACGTGACCTGACATCTTACGAATTTTCGATCAGTTCACGAGTCCTGACGTCTTGCGAATTCTCAATCAGGTCACGTGGCCTGAAGTCTTACGAATTTTCGATTTGTTCACGTGTCCTGACGTCTTACGAATTTTCGATCAGTTCACGTGACCTGACGTCTTACGAATTTTCGATCAGTTCACGTGACCTGACGTCTTACGAATTTTCGATCAGTTCACGTGTCCTGACGTCTTACGAATTTTTGATCAGGTCACGTGTCCTGACGTCTTACGAATTTTCAAACAGACAGATTTTTTTTACCCATCACAAAAAAAGTGCACATCGCCGCAAAAGAAGTTTTATTTCAAAAATAAAAAAAGCAATGCATAAAAGCAATCAATGCGCATTTCCGCAAACATCCCAGATGCGCTACAGAAGCGAGGCAGCCCATCAGCACCCTGACTGCATTGTTATAGTGAAGGCGAGGCGCGCAGCACGTGACATGGGCTCACCCGTCCACCAGCGCGATGTCGTGGTTGTTGGGCGTCAGCGGGTCGCCGTCCTTCAGCCACGTCACCGTGGGCACAGGCCGCCCGCGGACCTCGCAGCGCAGCGTGACGTCACCGCGCGCGCGGGCGGTCTGCACGGCGCCGGAGGGGAGCGACAAGCGGGGGGGCGTCTGCGGAGGGGAGGGAAAGTCTAATAAATTTGTTACTTTAAGGTGGATACCCTGTGTGTGGGTGGTGTGGTGGTGGGCTACCCTGGAGCATTCACCTTAAGGTGGATGCGCCAAGGTAGCCTGCCAAATTCAAATATTTATATGTTCTTTGCAATTTGCCGGCCAGTGTGAAGCTGTATGTTGAAGGCCTCTTAGTTCATGAAGCCATATAGAATGGTTATTTCATGAAAAAGTCATTCTATAGGGCTTCATGGACTAAATTAATTATTAAAATGGTTATATATTTAGATACTCGTAGATACGCGTTACAGCCGCGAATCGTACTTTGTTCAACATACATCTTCACAGTGACCGGCAAATTGCTAAATACATAAAAGTATTTGAATTTCACGGGCTACCTTGGCGCATCAACCTTAAAAAAGGACAAAAACTGCTGCATTGAAAAATAAACAGCGATAAATAATTACGGAACACACCTCAGAAGCAAAATTGGACAACATTCTAGAAACATTTTATGAATGTGGCGTTTGTGCACACTCTTAATAACATTGTTATTTGTGACAACAAACAACAACAACAACAATTTACAACAATTTGATTTGTCAAGTCAAGTTTCGAGATCATTCAGTTCTTTATTTCCTACAGTAATTAATGCAGAAATAGACGTAGCAGGTTAACAAATTAGGCCGAAAACAATCTTGCCAGGGTAGAGTAGTAGAACAGGGAATATGCATGATTTTAAACAAATATATCCGTCATGGACTTTGACGTCAAAGTTGATATTGGACTTCTCTTTCTTACAATTCAAAAGAGAAGTCCGATATCAATATCAACTTTCCTGAACTTTGAAGCTTTATAATTTCATCACTGATGAAGGTATTTAAAATATAATATAATTGTTTACTAGAGCTAATAAGCATGTAATTTTGCAAAAAAAAAAAAACGTATGCATGTTCCTTATATACCGCGATACAAGGGCCGAGGTAGCGCCCCTGGGACGCGGCGGGCACCGGGAGGAACGCGGATGGGTTTTAGTCAGTAAGAGTCTGACACTCCCTTCTGCTGCGCCCAGAGTGGGAGGAGTCATTTGATGATTTTTCCATCCACGAAATAGGCGTAGCGCGATCTGCAGTCGGTGCTGATCTGCGCTGGTAGTATCTATACTTTATGGCGAACCAGTGCCAAAAACATCGGCGACAAGTTCCGACCTGCCCCGATCAGCGCAATTTAGCCATCATTTGTTGCTGTATTTGCAAGGGAACAACAACTTTGTCTTTTGTTCGCACGCTACGAAGACATTTCCCGCTTCCTTTACATTACCGGTTATCATTTCTTCTTTTTTATTTAAAGATGGAAAATCATCAAATGATTCCTCCCGCTATGGGCAGGGCAGAAGGGAGTATTAGTTTCTTACTGACTAAAACTTATCCGTTTTCCTCTTAAAGCCCTTTGCGTTCCAGGGCCTTTCGCCTTTAGAATAAATTCCACAACCCTGGATGTAGCTCCTTCACGGACCAGTAGTCGATAAGCGCTGGTAGTTCGGTGCTGATTCCTTTATGTGTATCATCATCATCATATCAGCTGAAAGACGTCCACTGCTGGACATAGGCCTTCCCCAAATTGGAGGGGGGTGGGGTTTGCCATAATCGCTACGCTTGGCGCGGGTTGGCGATCGCAGTGTACGCTGTTGAGTTTTACAGAGAACGCTGTAAAACGTGTATGCCCTAAGACAATACAACGTGTAACAGAATAAACTCAATACCTCTTAAGGGGTCATTGTACTCATCATTATGAACCACTTTTACTTTTGGGACCAATCCCGAAATCGAGAAAAAAAATCAGCTGTCGAGTTAAGCGCACATAAATGTATGCGAGAGTCGATGTTTTTTCACGATATCAATCTCATAGTGAAAATCTTCTACTATATAAAAATAAGTCGGGTTTTCCTTCCTGACGCTGTAACTCCAGAACGCACGAACCGATTTCCACGGTTTTGCATTCGTTGGAAAGGTCTCGGGCTCCGTGAGGTTTATAGCAAAGAAAATTCAGGAGTAGGGTAGGTAGGGTAGGTAGGGTAGGTAGGGTAGGTAGGGTAGGTAGGGTAGGTAGGGTAGGTAGGGTAGGTAGGGTAGGTAGGGTAGGTAGGGTAGGTAGGTATCGTAGCCAGTTGACGGGAGCGAAGCCGCGTGGATCAGCTAGTAGTTCATAAATATGAGTTCAATGACCCCTTAGGAGATGAAGTAACGGCCGGCACTAAATAAGTGGACCCACCAGCACGTGCAGCTGCGTGGTGTGGTCGGCGGAGTCGAGCCGGTTGTGCGCGCGGCACGTGTAGGCGCCGGCGTCCAGCGCGCGCGCCCACTGCACGCGCAGCGAGCCCGAGCCCACCAGGTAGAAGCGCGAGTCCAGGTCGCTGGAACAGATACACACAGCTTTTAACTCATCTTTACGGTGTACCCTTGTTTCACAGACAGAGATTTCATAGAATTTCGTTTTGAAGAAAATGTTTCATATAATTATTTGGCCCTCGTAATTTTTGTTGAATATTATTGTTTCAAAGACTATTTACTTACTTGAATGAAACCTATTTCACAGAAACAAAATTCAATGAATTTCTTGATCACATTTTTTTATTTGACAAATTTATCAAACAGCAGAATTATTTTTTAACAAATATTAACTGTCCGGTGTATTTTTCCATGATATTTTATATTTCAGTGAAAATCACTAAGTCGCTTCCGCTGTCTATCTGTCCCTATGTATGCTTAGATCTTTATAACTACGCAACGGATTTCGATGCGGGTTTTTTTTAATAGATAGAGTGATTCTCGAGGAAGGTTTTAGTGTATAATTTGCACCCGTGCGAAGCCGGGGCGGGTCGCTAGTGTAATTATAATTAAATATTATTGTTTCATATATGCGGGGCATATTTTTAAGATGGCAGAATTTTATTCGGAATAATTTTAGTACGCATATTGCCATTTCTATAAATAGCATTTCAACCTTCAATTAAAACATTAACTTTAAAAATAAATTTAAGTACTGAAAAAAAAATAGTGACATAAACGCTGTAAAACCGACCCCACGTAATCTTGTCTGCCCTACCCCTAGAGTGTAATTTAAAAACGTTGCAATGGCCTTTATTTTATACTTTTTATCATTTTATTAACAACATTCTCATAAATTCTGTTTTAGCATCTTCGCTATTGCAGCTACATACCTTAGATCGATGGCAGCTCCGTTGTTGAGCCACGTCATCTCCGGCTTGGGGTTGCCCACGGCCGCGCAGTCGAACGTTACCGACGCGCCTGGGGACAAAACAATATGGTTGTGTTACGGGTAATTTTATAGTTATGGCTGGACCCCAAACTAAAGGGATTATTTCGAGTACGCAACACCACGTTGACCTCCAAGACAGTAATTATGAACGTGGGTATGTAAGTTTTAAATAAATACATTTTAACATAGACATGGATATAAAGGCTGCCAGGCTCAAATGGCATTGAGCAGGTGTATGGAACGGGAACAGGAACGGACGGTTGTTGTGTCCGGACGTTGATATTCGGACTGTCGAAGTAAACAAAGCAGCTAGGAAGGGCTAGGAATGCATAAGTGGTAATGGGTAGTGTAATTAGTGGTGATATGTGATGGATATGGGCGAGGATTTCGATCTTTGACAGCCGTTACGGATAGTCAGAATCTTTTTTTTTTTCTCCATGTAAAATGCTGGTATTTACGGCTAAATACGGTTTGACTGGAAGTCAAGCCCAATATAGTTGGGAAAAGGCTAGGCAGATGGAAAATCGGCATAATTATCGTACCTTCCATGACGGTGATGGGCGGTGGCGTGGCTATGAAGCGCGGCGCAGACTCCACATTGGCAGTCTCCGCGCTCACTCGCAGCTCCGTCTCCTCGCTCGTTCTGTAGAAGACAAATAACGTACAGTTAGATACGATTATTGACAATCATGTGGTCAGACGATAGTGGTATTTGATAAAGCCATGTAATCTGTGACGTCAACGTTGTCACAGGAGTAAGCACAGATGGTGTATTGACTCGAGAGCCAATAACGACACTTCATACTACGAGTACTTTACATGCTATGTACCATATAATATTGTAGTCTGTGAGACTACCCGCGTACACTAAATAACTAGCAAACGGATTTTTTGCAGAGTAATCAACTAAGAAGTACCAAATTGTTAAATTTTTATCATTCAATAGGTCCTCAAAGGTCCAGGTCAGATAGCTAAGCGACAAGCGTACTGTGCCGTGACGTAATGCTAGTCCACACGAGTCCTGTTGCCTAGTGGACACGAGTACTGCTGCCTAGTAGACAAGAGTACTGCTGCCTAGTCGACAAGAGTACTGCTGCCTAGTGGACAAGAGTACTGCTGCCTAGTAGACAAGAGTACTGCTGCCTAGTGGACACGAGTACTGCTGCCTAGTGACAAGAGTTCTGCTGCCTAGTAGACAAGAGTACTGCTGCCTAGTGGACACGAGTACTGCTGCCTAGTGGACAAGAGTACTGCTGCCTAGTGGACACGAGTACTGCTGCCTAGTAGACAAGAGTACTGCTGCCTAGTGGACAAAAGTACTGCTGCCTAGTAGACAAGAGTACTGCTGCCTAGTAGACAAGAGTACTGCTGCCTAGTGGACAAGAGTACTGCTGCCTAGTGGACAAGAGTACTGCTGCCTAGTAGACAAGAGCACTGCTGCCTAGTGGACAAGAGTACTGCTGCCTAGTAGACAAGAGTACTGCTGCCTAGTGGACACGAGTACTGCTACCTAGTGGACACGAGTACTGCTGCCTAGTGGACAAGAGTACTGCTACCTAGTGGACAAGAGTACTGCTGCCTAGTAGACAAGAGTACTGCTGCCTAGTGGACAAGAGTACTGCAACCTAGTGGACACGAGTACTGCTGCCTAGTAGACAAGAGTACTGCTGCCTAGTGGACAAGAGTACTGCTGCCTAGTAGACAAGAGTACTGCTGCCTAGTGGACACGAGTACTGCTGCCTAGTGGACAAGAGTACTGCTGCCTAGTGGACAAGAGTACTGCTGCCTAGTGGACACGAGTACTGCTGCCTAGTGGACACGAATAGTGTTATCTCATGGACACAAGTACTGCTGCCTAGTGGACACGAGTACTGCTGCCTAGTGGACACGAATAGTGTTACCTCGTGGACACAAGTACTGCTGCCTAGTAGACACGAATAGTGTTACCTCGTGGACACAAGTACTGCTGCCTAGTGGAACGAGTACTGCTGCCTAGTGGACACAAGTACTGCTGCCTAGTGGACACAAGTACTGCTGCCTAGTGGACACGAATAGTGTTGCCTAGATATACGAGTCGTGTAACCTAGTGAACTCCAGCCGCGGTGGCAGGTTATACTCACTTGTAGAGCTGCGGCTGTTGCGCGATGGCCACGCGGCAGGCGTACTGCGCCGCGTCGTGTTGCCTCAGCGGCTCGATCTCCAGGGCTCCGCTGGGCGTTAACGACATACGCGCGCTGTCGATGCGCATTGGGGAGCCGTTCTTTAGCCAGGTTACCTGTAAATAAGGAAAGAGTCATCATCAGTCTTTAGCAGAGTACAGCTAGGAGATCTCTAATTTAGTTCTAATTACTTACAATCCTGAGAACCAATTCTCGTTCTTAAATAGAAAAAATCAAATTGATGTCTCAAATCATCCCAGAGAAAATGAATACCAAAACTACAATATAAAAAGTTAAACTGACATTAGATAAATTGCCACCACTATGGTTTTCAGATATATTTTTCATTAGTTCACGACCTAGCCAATGTTTTAGTCAGTTATCTTCTCAGCTCGAGCATCATAATCTGCCTAGCCTTTTCCCAACTATATTGGGGTCGGATTCCAGTCAAGCCAGATTAAGCTGAATACCAGTATTTTACGTAGAGCGGCTGCCTACCAGAACTCCCACATCCCATTAACTGGGTAACGGTACTTCATGGCTAGACTGGAGTCAGATTAACTGGTTTCTGACTATCAGGACCAACAGCTTAACGTGCTTTCACGGAGGAAACTCGGTAAGTTAAGGTAGTCACCCATCCACAGACCAACCTAGCAAGCGTTACTTGACCTTGAAGATCGACCCGTGCGGCTGTTATTATCTAGCCACGAGCTTCTCATCTTCTCCCTATCATCTCACCTCGATCGAAAGTTGGAAAATGTACTCACATTAAGTTTGAGCAGCGGCGGCGCATTATGCAGCCTGGCCGCGCCGTACACGCGGCGGTCCGTCGCGGCGGTATGCAGACGCAGCGCAAGCCGCGGCGGAGCGCGCACGCCGCACGCCAGCAGCGCCGCGCCCCCCACCGTGCCCAGCACTGAGCGCCCGCCGCCACTGATCTCTGGCACCTCTGGAAGTAACGTACAGATAGATTAGGGGAGGTCTTGAACCCGAGGTGGCTCGCAAGGGCGGGCCGGCACCAGCCGGGGATCGCGGAAAGCCAATTAAGTTCTCGCGATCCCCGGCGTTGGTAAGAGATGGAACACCGGGGTGGTTTTAGTCAGTAAGAGTCTGACAGACCCCTCCGCCCGCCCCAGGGTGGAGGACATCCATGAGGATTTCCCCCCGGAAAAAAAAAGGGGAGGTCTTGAAAAGAATTTACCCGCGCAACTTTGTCTGGTCCGCTCCTATTGGTCTTAGCGTGATGATATATGGCCTATAGGCCTCATATCCTATATCATCACGCTAAAACTAATAGGATAGCCTTCCTCAAAAAATGGGCTATCTAACACTGAAATAATTTTTCAAATCGGACCAGTAGTTCCTGAGATTAGTGCGTTCAAGCCTTGTCCAAGAAAACAAACAAACTATTCAGCTTTATATATTAGTATAGATAGATTCAGCGCAGTGAAGTACAAACGACAGCCCATCAACTATAAACCATCTGTGAAATTTCTTTAATAGATTTCCAACTTTATCGCCAAAGCGATTATGTTCAAGGACCCTAAGGACGTCCATTCTAATTTTCTAAATACATAGATATGGGTTTTAGTTTTTATTCGTTTTCTTTTTATTTTGGATCAGTGTACAGTTAGGTATCTATCTGTATAATAAATGTTACTTATAATGTGGCAAGCCTAGAAAAGAAAAGATAAATAAGCTCATGTTTCCAGGATTTGCCAGATCATGATACTAGTGATCGTTATATTGTATCCAGTTTACTACTGAGTACAATAGCAAACTCAGAATTGACCATACACAACCTTCTTCTTACAAATTGTCTTACAATATGTCTCAATACATTCTCCACGACAAATACTCCCAACAGCCTACAGACGCCACACTTCCGGCCGACGGAGCGACGGAGCCGATCTACCGGAGCGATCTGATACCCTTTGTGTGCAGCATTATCTTATCGACGGGACATCTCATGCGACCGTAGGGTCAGGGGTGAACTGATGTGTCTCGTGCTGGAGGCTGCGATTTGTAACGTGGGCAGAGCGATGGAGCGTTCAGATTCTTTAGACAAAGTGCCAGCGAATACGATTAATAACGTGATATTTTGATAGCTTATATCAGTTCCATACTTGTTTTTTTTTTTTAATAAAACTTTTTGACTTTTTTTTTTTGTAGTGGGTTTGCTCTTGACTCTAGTCTATGTCAGAGGTGACCGATACAAAGTCTACGATGGAGCGAGCTTACCCAGAAGGAGCCTGTTCACTCTAACTTTGAAGAGATGACGTATCCTTACGTCATTTTAAACTATATAAGGCCGGTGTTTCCTAGCTGAAAGCCTGAGAAGAAACACCGAAACAAACTCACAGGTGCAAGTGCCCTATGTTCATACAATACAAAATGTAATGGTCAAATCATATCATATGAGAATGACGTGGGATGATGTCTGAGATGATCTTTTAAGGAAAGTACCACACAGACTTAAGTGGACCTATCCAGACAGTGCAAGCTTTGAGTAGTCCATGTACAGTATTCGTGTAGCTGAACTGAATACGAATAAGGAGCTCAACTTACCGGCTAGGAAGACAGTGGCGACCCTGGACAGGATAGTGCCCACTCCATCCACGGTGGCCACACACTGGTAGTGGCCAGCCAGGGCGGCTGTCATCTCTGTGATGGATAGCGACCCGTTCGGCAGCTGCTTTCTGAAAACACATAAATATGCATTTAATAAGTATGGCATCGTCACGTCTACTTAAGGTTCAGATTCAAGTGGCAATCACAGGTGTCTCGGCGTAAAATCAATGCCAAAAAGTTGACAAAATGTTTAGAATTTTAAGGCAATTTTCACAGATTTTGACCGAAATCGGAATGCGAATGTGACTTAAACGAGAATTGGATAAAAGACGCATTTGAAGCATCTGTATGGCGGTGTTATTATAGCCTTACCTGTATTCAGAGACATTTCAGCCTTATTTTTGTACAAAAACACTAACAATCCGATCGTGTAGAGAACGTTAATGACGCAATGGTATAGATGATGATATCCTTAGGCGATGGTGATCACTTACAAGCGAAGTAGTCAGGCTGCGCAACGAAGTGAAGTGTATAATACGCCGCAAGGCCACCTACCTATACTTGTCGCTGTCAGTAACAGCATGGTCTCTAGTCGGTGCTGATGTCGCGCTGTGTCTCCAAGCCAGGCGGATGGCTCGGCGGGAGGTCGCCGAGCACGGCAGCAGGGCGGCTTCGCCGGGGGCTATGACGGTGTCGGAGGGCTCGGCGGTGAAGCGAACGCCGGGGTCGGTCTGGTCCTCGCCGCCTGGGAAAGAAGGAAAAGGTATACGTTAGTTTATGTGTCATAAGAAAAATGTTACATAACTGCTGAAGTTGGCTGCAAAATCTAGCCTCGTTTTCTAGAGGACAGTTGCTCAACCGTCGAGAGGCATGTATTTCAGCATCCGTTGCAGCTCAGAATGATGGCAATCTGTCATCATCTGCCTGCCTAGCCTTTTCCCAACTATTTTGGGGTCGGCTGATGATGGCAATCTGTCTTGACAGTAAATACTTGTCAAGACGTAGAACTATGTGTCCCAAACATCCATCCATAAACTTTTACATTTTTTATATTATACAGATCTATACTAATATATAAAGCTGAAGAGTTTGTTTGTTTGTTTGTTTACTTGAACGCGCTAATCTCAGAAACTACTGGACCGATTTGAAAAATTCTTTCAGTGTTTGATAGTCCATTTATCCAGGAAGATTTCATCACGCAAAGACCAATAGGAGCGGAGCAGTAATGAAAATTGTGACGCAGACGAAGTTGCGCGGGTCAACTAGTCAGGAATAAAATTAATAGGAATACGATATAAGTAGGATATATTTAGCGATACTACAAATAAACGACGTCGAAGTCTAAATGACGCGCGCTAAAACGCTTTAAACGAAATTCAGACACAGATATACATATCAATGGACGCAGACAGTTTTTTGGTCATCTACAGTGCTGCGCCGTGAGCGCGCGTTCGTAAAGTGCGTCGACGCCGCGTTAAAAATACGCCGCGTGCATATGCTTTTAACCCCTTATTTGCTTCAAGTGTAATCGAAGAACAAACGTCAAATTAAAGCCACAAAATAACATTAAACTTATAACATAAACAGTAAACATTGCCCCTGAAACAATGCGAACACTGCTCTTTCCATACGCAATATCAGTCCTTCTTCAAAACAAACATACCGAATCCAGTTTATTTGTACACACAGATGTTTTTAATAAAATCTTAAGCGATGATCGAGTTATGATAGCGACGTATAAAGGACGTGGGTAGCGTAGCCAGGCGTCCGGATAGTCTGACCCAGTCAGGCTTTTTGATTGTGTGGTGAGCCAAAAAAAACGACGGTGTCCGGTCTGTCCGGCTTTTGTTATGCTTTGAAATTTGAGCATGTTTTTTACATTTGTCATGTGTTGATTTCTTACTGCAATTGCATTATAGAAATTAATATAGTAATGAATATTACGTCTTTTGGCTGTTATGATGATGATGATGAATGATTATTGAATGATTAGCAATAAAGAAAACTGATTCATTCAATTTTATTGTTGTTTTATTAGAATTTAAAGCAGAAAGCCTTGTTTTACTTCAAAAAACACGTGTTTTACACTAAATCTTGAAAAAAAATGGGTGTCCGGCCTTTTTACTCAAATGTCCGACTTTTCGTTTTAAAGACCTGGCAACCCTAGACGTGGGTAGGCAGTACCGTGCCTTCAAACAGCGTTATGGCCGAGCTTGTGCGCTTTCGTTTAAGCCCATTTTTAGAATATTTGGGGCATATCGCACGAGATCCGGAGTTGCTTGTTTTTTTTTATAAAATGTGTGTAATATTTTTGAGGATAACTTAACTTGTTTGCGGATTTTGGAATAAACAAACCGAAAAAGTGTGCGTATTATTTTATTACATTTTCAAATTGAACGCTGGATCATACCCAAATTTGTGATCTCTATACAAAGTTTTCCAGAGAGAAATGGGCTGATACTATTGAATGAATCACGACAATCTGTCACTGGTGAACTTTTAATATCTCTGAGTGTTGTAGGCTACTTTTATTCCGAAAAATGCAAACCTCCTGTAAGATAAGTCACGAGAGCGAAGCCACGGGAAACGCTAGTATCCCATAAAATCATAAAACTAGCCCTTTTTTTTAAGAATGGGAAATCATCAAACGACTCCTCCCGCTCTGGGTGAAGCAGAAGGCAGTGTCAGACTCTTACTGACTAAAACCCATCCGTGTTCCTACTAGTGTCCTTTGCGTTCCAGGGCCGCGGTGAACATTCGAACAAACTCCGGAACCCTGGCCAATAAAACTAGCATTGCGAGTATTACTGCTGTTCCACCGACCTCGTGTTTTTTGTATCGGTTGTGTGTGTGTTAAACCACACCTTACCAAACGACGCAGTAATCAAAAATTTAATAGGATTTCAAGACTCAGTACTTTTAAAACATAAGAAACCCGACAAATAGACGACGTTTTACAGTAAATATATAGGTCACGTGTTTAGCCTTCAACTAATAGAAATGTAAACAACCTTTTGAGCTACATAACATTATAGTATTATGTTAGGAAACACGTGGGAACAACAACAAAGCTCAAGGATAACACACGAGGAAAAATTGTAAGGGCTAGTTCCGACGGTTGTGAATAAATGTTCGATTTCGCGGACTTAAATTCGTCTTTCATCATGATCCTACCGTATATTATATAGCTTGTGGTCTTTAAGTAGATTGGATAAGCAAGTGTGCATAATTTTACAAGGCAGAAATCACTTGTACCTCGAAACGCTCACCGCCTGATATTCAAGATTAGAGGCTCTAGACCACTTGTCTACTGCCGCTGTCTTGGCCGCTGACCGAATGTCACTACATTCGGTACAAAGTATGACTTTATTTTGGAGGTGCATATTTAACTTAAAAAAAAAAAACTGTTAGGTATATTCCTAATGGTTTTTCTAGATTCACCAATCAGAAGTTTTTTTGCCATAAAATGGCATGCTAGCTACTTGCAAACTTCCACGATCATTGCTACAAGTGGAATTGACTTGCCATGTTCCAAAGATAAAGCAGAATTCGATCAATTCTTTACCACAAACTCGTAACAGATCCCATTCAACACAACACACAAACAAGAGCACAGATTACAATCGTTCGCCCCCCGGGCCGCCCCGGGCCGCCCCGGGGGCCATATATCAGTGGTCCTTATTTTATCGGCCTCCCATCTGTTGTTGACCCGATAGTCGATACGTCGTAGTATGCAACTATGGCGAATTGTCGCTGTTGTGCCACAGTGTAGAATATTGGCAGTAGTTCCATTCGAAACGAAACCGTTACGTCGCATATTTTCGTAAATTTTTTACTGTATGTGTTTTACAAAAAACATTATAATTATCTGTTGGCGATTAATAGTACTTTCGAAATACGTAAATAGATAAAATAAAAAATAGATGGATGTCGCTACAGTAGTAGTAGATTTTCATATTTTTCATTCCAATGTTACTGCAACTGAAATCTGTAGAATGCCAGTATTTTACATCCATAACCCAGTTATTGTTAGCTGATTTTAAATTAATGTACCTTCTGACTTTATACTTCCACTGTGGTCTGCCATAAAACCGACATGTAACAGCACGTCCGCCCGCATGCGCGCGCGCAGCTAGGCGCAGTAAATCACCGAACAGACAGCAGTGACACACAATTAAATGTTGATCACTCACGATTGACTATCGAAGTCTATTGATAGGGAGAGATAACGTTTTGGAAACACATTCATAATGCGTACAGCTAAGGAGTGGAATCTGTGTTTCCTGATAACTACAACCTGGGAGTCTTTAAGTCAAGAGTGAATAGGTTACTTCTAGGCAAACGTGCTCCATCTTCGAACACATTATCGCTTACCATCAGGTGAGATAGTGGTCAAACGCGTGCCTATCAATGGTAAAAAAAGATGTAGACAATATTTAGTAGATATATTCTGTCTAATTTAGTGCTCGTGGTTAAATAATGGCAGTAAAATGGGGTCGATATTCAAGGTTAAGCAACACTTGCCGAGGTCAATCCGTGGATGGGTGACCAACTTTTTTTTTTTTTAATCTTGGTGCATCCACTTCAATCTGGTCCATTGTATGTCAGGTGTCATAGTATCAGGTCTTGTGGGGTTTGTCTTTTAAGCCTCCTGAATGTCTTTGTTTTCATCAAGTTTGTTGCCAGTTTATTGGGATGAGCAGTAATCCCATTCTTGTAGGTACTAACTGCTTGTGTAATTTGTTCTTTAACTTTTGGTATTCTTAAGTCCCGATGTAAGTTATCATTGGTCATATACCAAGGTGCATTAGTTATAATCCTTAGCATTTTTGATTGGAACCTTTGTAGTATGTCAATGTTTGAATTGGATGCCGTGCCCCACAGCTGAATTCCATATGTCCAGATGGGCATGATGATACACTTATAAATTCTGAGCTTATTTGCCAGGGACATCTTGGATTTTTTTGATAGTAGCCAATAGTGTTTTCTGAGTTTCTTTTCACTTCGTGAATATATGTTTTCGCCAGGTTAGTCGCCGGTCTAAGTACATTCCAAGGTATTTAGCTTCTTCCGCTTGGGGAATGACAACGTTATTTAATCGTACAGGTGGACATGTATCTCTTTTTGTTGTGAACCTCACATGTACAGATTTAGTTTCATTTGCTTTTATTCTCCATTCTCTTAGCCAGTTCGAAATTTCATCTAAGCTTGTTTGTAGTATCTTAGACGCCTGGGCGGCATCTTCATGTACAGCTAGTGTAGCAGTGTCATCGGCAAACGTGCCTAACACTACTCCTTCTGACACGGGGAGATCAGCTGTGTAAAGAAGGTAAAGAGTGGGACCCATCACACTGCTTTGGGGGACTCCTGCCCGTATTTCGTGTAGTCCAGTTATTTCATTGCCTTGTTTGAAGAATCTCTTTTCTAAGTAGGATTTAATAAAAATGTAGTAATTTATTGGAAGTGTTTTTTGATTTTATATAAAAGGCCCTCGTGCCAAACTCGATCGAAAGCCTGTGATATATCTAGGAAGGCGGCCGAGCATTATTTTTTTTCTTCATATGTTTCATGAATTTTTTCAACCAGCCGATTTATTTGTTCTATGGTACCATGACTTTGTCTAAACCCGAATTGGTGATCAGGTAACAATGAGTTTTGGTTTATTAGTGGTGTGAGTCTTTATATGAACAATGTCTCCAATAGTTTTGAAGGAATAGACAACAAGCTAATGGGCCGGTTAGACTTCACATCCCCAGGGCACTTTCCAGGCTTTGCTATCATAATTATTTGGGCTACTTTCCATTGAGAGGGTACGTAGTCCTTTAAAAGCATTGCATTGTATAAAGCGGTGAGGAAAGTAATGCCAGCTTCAGGAAGTTCCTTCAATATTTTTGCTGTAATTAAATCATATCCAGGTGCCTTGTGTTCATTTAGTTCTTTGATAGCAGTTCTTACTTCATTTTTCGTAACTTTTTCCAGAGGCAAGTCGAGTTGGTATGTTTGCTGTAAATATGATGTTATTTCACTATGCAATGTTTGTGATCCTAGAGCATCGTTGGGTGTAAATACTTTACTTAGATGTTCGGCAAAGGTTTGTGCTTTTTCGAAGTCACTTTTGTCCCATGTGTTATCACATTTGCGTATCGGTGCTTGGCTTGCTACAGGTCTTTTAAGCTTTTTTGTTGCTCGCCAGAGAGAACTTGCTGTTGCATCGAGGTTTTTGGTATATTCCTCCATGTCTCGATTTTGATCTTCACTGAGTACTAATTTGAGACGAGCTGTGACATAGTTAAGATGTTTCTTGTCAGCAGGGTATCTCGTCGTTTGCCAGTGTTTTCTTGCTTTGCGCTTCTCTTCCAGTAAATCTCTGACTGTTTGAGACCACAATATATCTGAAGGTTTTGGTGACCAACTTAACATACAAAAATTCCTCCGAGCCTCCAAAATTACGCTAAGCCTGTTGGTCCTGGCTGACATTTGTAGATCTTTGACGGTCTTTAGGGGTGGACAGAAGCCCGGAGTTCTGACACCATGTCTTGTCAAGTTTCCTGTTACCCAGTGATTGGGCTGAGGAGGGTAGGCAGATTGGTTAAAACTCAAACCGTGTATTTACAGATTACAAGAAAACCACAGGTGTTCAAAAATATGAATCGTCCGTTAATTCGACTTGCACTTGACCGATTGCACCCTCACGATACTGAGGGTGCCTTTCCATTACAGCGGAGCGAAGAAACGGAAGAATGGAATTGCATAAAATCTTCGCAACACGTGAGTCACTGATGTTTTCACTGACATGATTGGTTAATATTTCTCCGTTTCTCCGCTCCGCTGCCTCGCTCCACGCCATGGACAGGCACCCTAACACTTGCACATTCCAATGCATTTGATCAAGAGCAATCAAGTTAAAAACAATTGTATGTGAAATAAATTAAAAGTTTCATGATATGAGCCATCGACTTCAAGACCATCTTGTTATAGACTCTTAGGGGTCGTCCATTAATAACGTGATGTTTTTTAGCAAATTTTTAGCCCTTCTTATCCCCTGGTGATACCTGGTGAGGTTTATACTAAAGCACCCCCTAAACATTGACACGTGTATTTTTTGTAAGAAGTAAAAAATCGGAATAATTTATTATATTAAAAAACGCAGGGATTATTTTATCAATTCTGGAAAATACGCGTTCAACGTTAAAATAAATACATGTGATAACACCCCCTTTCCGTCCTTGTGATATTTCGTGATTTTTTCTCAACCCCCTCTGCCCCCTTTTCGAGCCTCACGTGATTAATGGACGACCCCTTCGGTCTCGCGTGGCGTCTACCCCGACAGTGCCCGACATGTCCCAGTTCGTCCAAGCATTCGAGCCGACTAATTGACCCGCTTGCCGCCGCTGACTCATAGACAACGCTACTCTACACTCTATGGTCTGTGTATACTGATGCTACGCCACGCCACTCGGGCGCTGATGGAGATACAGCATGCGTTGGAGCTATTGTTGGCGCGTGTTGAAAACTTGGGAGTGATGTAACGTAGGATTCAGTGTTTAGGTTGGTTACACTGATCCACTATTATAAGAGTGTCCTGCACGTTCTTCTCCATAGAGATCTATGCGTTGGAATGTGCTATAGTTTCTATTGTTATATACATCTTCGTTATTGAGCGATTCCTTGATAGTTTAAAAGTATCTGTTAATGATTTAATTGAAATTAATGCTTTGAGTCTGAGTTTAAAGTAAGCGGCTGCGCTTGAAGGTAGAACAATGCCTCGGGAAGACGAGATAAAAGTTTGCTGTGTACTAATATATACTAACACTAGCTGACCCGTGCCCACTTCGTTGGGCGGTATTTTTCGGGTTAGTAAAATAACGTAGCTTTGTATTCGTATAAGAATTTTCAAAATCGGCTCAGTAGATCCAGAGATAACTACAACCTCGCACACTTTACCTCTTTTTAATATTAGTATAGATTATAAAGCTGAAGTGTTTGTTTGTTTGATTTAATCTATGGAACTACTAGTTCGAATTGAAAAAAATATTTTACTTTAGATAGCCCATTTATCTAGGAAGGCTATAGGCTATATAACATCACACTACGACTAACAGGAGTGAAGCGTTAATGAAAAATGTTGTAACAACGGAGAAAATCTTTTAATTAATTTTCAGACATTTTGAAATGTTTTTATCATTGATTGAGATGATACTGCGACATGAATTTGAACGCTTTTTTAATGTACGAGAAAAGGCCTTCTGAAATAAAATGCTGAGTATTTGTCAAACTCTACTTTAGCCTAAAACCATTTAGCAAACTTAGCCATTGAAGCCCGGTTCAACACGTGCTTAACTGTAAATACACAATTCAGCCAGAGGTCCTTAATAAAAACGGGCAGCCGGATGTGATGTGATGAGAGTTAAGTGGGTGATAGACGTACGAACTTATAGTACGCGGTTTTTAAGATCGCGAGCTTACTCGGCTCGACGTCGGTGACACACGTGAAAGTTTGCTCATTTCTCTGGTACCAGGGGGACCGCGATGTCGTCAATGGAGGAAACACACAGGAATAATATTTTACTATAGCCAGGACACTTGTATGAGAGAAGCAAAGAAAAGAATTCTGTTAATTATTAGTGCGAATAGCTTCGAAAATCAATTATATTTGCAACACAATAGCACTCGACGAGTAACACACGTGCAAACGGGGGCGAGCTACGAACAAAATTTCAAACCTGGTGGATCGCCAACAAACTTACTCGGCGGTTTTTATGTAGGTACGCGTGCTTCCGGTGACACACGAGCGACAAAGCTCGTCGAGCCACAAGTACGCGTACTTGCTCGCACGTCTGTCACCCACTTTAAACTATAAAAACCAACAAATGACAGCTGTGCTCTCAGGTAGCTCCAGTGAATCCGTATCTTGTGTGACAGCTGTATTGACACGTCACGTGTCAGCAAACATGTCAGTGATTACTGACGAGACAGTAAACATGTCAACATGTCGAGGTGAATAAACATCGTGTGTTGGAGTTTGTAAAGCCATAAATATCGAGGGGTCGCCCACGGAAAGCTCAAGTTGTCATGAATTTGACATGTGTTACTTAGGTACACCTTTTTAGGTTTCCGTACCCAAACGTAACGGAACCCTATTACTAAGTCTCCGCTGTCCGTCCATCCGCTCGTCCGTCCATCCGTCCATCAGTCCCTATGTCTGTCAGCGGGCTGTATCTCAAGAACCGTAATAGGTAGACAGTTTAAATTTTCAGTGTGTATTTTATTACCGCTGTGACAACAAATACAATAAAAATTAAAGTAGGTTCTAATACAAGAAACGTGTTTATGGTATAGAACCCTTCGTGTGAGAGTCTGACTCGCAATTGGCCGGTTTTTTTCTACGAAACTACAGAACTAGTTGCTTCGACTCTCAAATACTCTTTTTGATTGGCCTATTTAATACATCAGGTGGTTTTTCTGTCAACATCTCACTGTTAAAACTTATCTGGAGGTAGCTTCAAATGAACTGTAATTTCACCCTGATTGTATAGATCGCACTAAGCGTTTCCAATTGTCTTTTATAATGCGTACAGCAAAGGACTGGAACTCTACCTGCGTATGTGTTTCCGAACGCTTACAACCCTAATCTCTTCAAAGTCAGAGTGAACAGACTGCTTCTGGGTAAGCTCGCTCCATCGTAGACTTTGTCTCTGTCATCTCTGACCTAGACTAGAGTCAAGAGCAAAGACATCTCAAATAAAAAAGATATATTGACAGCTCGCTTCACATAACGGTTTACGGTGAAATTCTTGTAGTGCGATTCTGTAAACATGTCGAAGTGAAAGCTTGGGTGAACAATCAATTCATGTAATCAATATGGAATGACAGCTCACTTCATTTCGTGCTTCACCCAAGCCTTCACATCGACATGTTTACAGAATCGACTGGCGGGTCATAAGTACGCGCCGGTTACCAGTAGGTAAGCTAGAACAGCCAGGCTGTTCTGAAACCTTCTACTTAAATACAAAACTTTGAATGCATGTGTCTCAGCATCTACACTAATATTATAAAGAGAAAAGATTTGTTTGTTTATTTGTTTGTTTGTTTGAATAGGCTCCGAAACTCCTGGACCGATTTGAAAAATTCTTTCACTATTAGAATCCTATATTACCCCCGTTGAACATACTCGTAGAATATAGAATATTTTCAAAAAGTTAGGGATCCAAATGAAAATTTCGATAATGGAACCCAAGGTGTGAAAAATATACCCAAAAAAGATCCTTTTATCGCGTACGCTGCGGAAACTATCGACAATAGAGCAAAGTGATGTAGGTACTACAGTTTTATAGAAGACATCAATATCTACAAAAAAAGATCACGAGGGTATACATCTAACTATTATGGTCAAGTAACAATGACCGCTTTTTGTTCAAATTATTCAATTAAAACCCGGGTGAAATGGAATAGTGGTGATTTTAGTATCCTGATATTAATGCATATCTATTTAAATTGTTTAATAATTAAGGTCGGTTATATACAAGTAAATTACACTTTAAATTATTCAAATCGGGCCTTTCGTTTAAAAGTTATGATGAGTATAAAAATACTCTAAGTAAGAAAACTAGTAGTTTAGTCTATTAATAAGTAATTTACACGGGGAGATGAAGTTCGTGGAGTACTAACTAAACCCGCGCGAACGAAGTCGGGCGAAGTGCTAGTATCTAATGCTAAACCAGCTACATTATAATAAGGACGTGCCAATGTCTGCGACGGCTTCCACCAAGCATTAGATTAGTTTTCGCTGACACATATTCCTCGCCGTCTAGTCGCTCTCACAATTTGCAGTTCTCACATTGTCAGCTTGTTACAAGCAAAAATGTGCATGTAACTGTATTGTAATGCAACTATGTGGTTACTGTTTAGATTTCACAAGTCTGAATTTCATCATCATCATCACATCAGCCGAAAGACGTCCACTGCTGGACATAGGCCTCCCCCAAGCGTCGCCACAAAGACTAGCCCTGTACGTCTCGCATCCATCGGCTAAATTCCTTTTTTGAAGGCGGTTATAAATAAAAGTTGGTGTAATTGTATACTACCTATAAAGTCTCGGTAATTTGCTTTGCATAATGCTAACTTATATTATAAATGCGTTATTGAGTTTGTTTGTTTGTTGAGCTTTCACGCCTAAATCGCTGAACCGTTTTGATGATTTTTTGTAGAGTTAGATAGTAACCTGGAGACTCGCGGGTTATATCCTACTTTTTAGGTACTCAAGTTTTTTAAACTTAACAGACATATGTACCTACTTATGCGTTAGTGGGGAGTTTGTCCACTGTGAAGTGATGACGGCCCGCTATGAAGATTATTTAAACGAAAATTTTGACGCTCAAAAAGCGCTGATTGCTGAACCTAATTTTAATAAATGTCTTTTCACTTTCGAAGACGATTAAAGGCAGTGGCCTCGGCCTATTTTATGTGGTTTCAAAATCACAATGGCTTATTAACGAGCCTACCAGACCTTTTTACTGATTACTAAGATAGAAGAACGCTTGGAAATCTCATTATAGAGCATCCGGAGAGTCCATTATAATTACCCTTATTTCCGACCGGGACAGCGCTTGGATGACGAAGACTAATTTACAAGGAGCAGGTCGAATCATACATTATAATAAAAAAAAATTATCGAAGGTACCTAAAAAATAAGGTGATTGGCTGTTAAAAATTAATTTAACCAATTACAGCTACTTCAGTTATTCAAACTTTGCCATATGATTATACCACATGAGAAGGCATTTTGTGGCCTCATAAGTTCTAATTCTTACCTTCTCATTTTTTTTTAAGTGTTAAAATAAATAATTGAGTTGAAGATTTACTGAGCCAAAAAATATAGATAATAGTTGTATACTCATCGAATACTGAAAAAAACTAATAAGAGGTCTGGAAATAACAAACTGAAATAATAATGACTCGTCCGGAACCCTTTGCGTGCGAGTCCACCTAGCACTTGGCCGTTTATTTTTTTGACAAGTATTGTCAAAACTCAAAAATGTTTGGAACAGACGCGCCACGGAAATGTCACGTGATCAAGCACTTTGGGACATGACAATCGTTTCCCCGGTGGAGTGTCAATTTGTCTACACCTCTTAGTACTGAAACGACACAACTCCTTCACATTATCTACAGCTTATTTCCAACCAAGCTACAAACAGCAACTTGTCAATCTCTACGCCCGACGCCCGTAGTTTCGGGCTTAGTTGCGGGCGTAACACCTACGGATTTACGATAAGTCCCGAAGCCGAACTAAGAATGTAAGACAACACGACTTTACAGTAGCTGTCAAACCGTGTTGTCATTAATTCTTAGTGGTTCGGTGATACGGAGTAGAATACGCCCGCAACTAAGCCCGCAACTACGGACTTCGGGCTCAGAGAGTAGCCCCCAGAACACTCGTTGAACTACTGAGTAGCATCCGAAGTAGAAGATCTTAGTAAACTGGTAACTAGTTGTCAGTTAAGGACGCACGTGTCGCTAAGGTAAGTTCACAACTGGAGGACCGGTATATTGAAATATCTATGCAAGTTTAAGTTCCCCCTAAGTTTAAGTTCAAAGGTAATAGGGGACGATTTTATTGCCCTAAACGGGGAAAATTCAGCTCCGCCTCGCAGCCGCCGGAACCCAGCCCTACCGTGAGTGCTGTGACACTGGCTGCGGCAGTTGCGTCGAGCTCGTGGCTTCAAAAACCGATAACCCGCTTTGCTCGACCTGAGAGTCGAATTTGGAGAATTCCATGGCTTTCCGCCCGTAACCACTTCCACAGTTACCTATGTACTGCGCATTTTCCGGGATTAATAGCCTGTGACCAGTCAGCGACAGTGTATAACTTCTTGTGTACATAATAAAGAGTATTCTATTCTATTCTATTCTATCCATATTTTTACAAGTTAAGCTACTCGAAACTGTCATTCCTAGTCAACCTTATCACCTTAGCTATAAAGTTGAAAATCTAATACACATTTAACAGATTGTAACCTGGTGTGCTGGCGTCTGTACATACATAGTAGTCCAGTCATCACCGCAGGAATATTTACATGTATAAAAAATACTCTCAAGCGGCATGTGTCATCTGGAAACGTACCCAGAAGACTGGCAGCATTGCCAAATTTACCTTTTTCTATTATTAGTTTAGATAACAAACAATTATTCTCTATTCTTATAAAAAGACTTCATTCACCTCAGTAAAACTTAGAAAACTATCTGCCACACTTTTCCCCAACTACAAAAGTACCAATACATCTCACAAATAGTGCCAATTTGCTCCTCTCCCCTATGTCTGCGAAGTTAGGAGCCATGTCTGCATTGTACGAGAGTTCACGACGACTCCCGACTAGCGCCGAGACGAGCCGACCAGTGCCGAAGTGATCATGGGGGAAGTTATGTCAAAGTTGACAGCGATTGAGGAATGAAGATGTGGTGTAGGACTTTAGAGTATTTTCTTTTAAATAACTATACATTTAATTGCATACATACAAAGGTAAAATTTATTTCTTAACAAATCATCGTTTGTTCATTAAACAATAGTGAAAATATATAGGATTGGAATTCACTCATCTGCCTAGCCTTTTCCCAACTATATTGGGGTCGGCTTCCAGTCAAACCGGATTTAGCTGAATACCAGTATTTTACGCGGAGCGGCTGCCTACCAGACCTCCACAACCCAGTAACTGGGTAACACGGTACTTCATGGCAAGACTGGAGTCAGATTTACTGGCTTCTGACTATCCGTAACGACTGCCAAAGATCTTAAAATGACAGCCGGGACCAACGGCTTAACGTGCTTTCCGAGGCACGGAGGAAACTCGCTATGTTAAGATGGTCACCCATCCACAGACCAACCTTGGCAAGCGTTGCTTAACCTTGAAGATCGACCCGTGCGGCTGTTATTATTTAGCCACGAGCTCCTCATAGGATTGGAATTCACTACCCTAATATAACATGGGTGATCCCAGAGAGATTGATTTCTTGACGATTTTATTGATAAATTAGAATGCTTGAATATGCGAAAACTTTGTATAGAGCACTCTTGTTGCTACGCTAGTCGCTACGCGCTGAGCTACGGCGTAGCAGTTCTATAATCGCGTAGGCTATCTTAAATTCTTTTAGACTTATATTAATTACTTATTTGAGTGTAAAACCCGATTTTTTAGTTTAGTAAAAACTATTGACTGAATACATGTGGAAAGATTTCAGCAAACCCTTTGCAAAGGATATCTTGTACTAAGAACCTACGTGAGAGTATTATTCGTAAAGAAAAAATAGTCTGAATAGCCATAAAAATAGCTTTCCCGGTTGCTTTAGAATTACTCGTACTTGTATATAAAGGTGAAGCCACACCGCACGCAACCGCGCTTCATTTGTAACCGACGCGCGTCAATGAGGCGCATTAGTGAGCGCCACAGGATAACTGATGCAGAAAGTCAACTCTACGCAGTTCTACAATGACAATTATTTTGCTGTAAAATTTGTACTTTGATAGTACGATACAAGTTGCTAAAAGTGACGACATGTTTATTGAAACAGGTTTTTTTTTTAAATAAACACAAGTTAATTTGTCCATCCATGGACAACATTTATTCTCTTGTATAGAGATAATAAACACGATACGAATATATGATAATGCAGAAGTGTTTGCGCATAAATGCAATGTCACATCGCATGATGGGACAGCAATCACACAACCGGGAGATCTCTCTAGATCGTTTGGGCCCAGTAGATCGCTACGTTAATTGCAACACATCGGTATTCATCGGCATTCATCAAATCCCCCATAGTACAGGTGTATGGGCACTTGGAGACTCCAACATGTGACTCATATTCTGAACAGGGGCACAGCACTCACATTGAGTACTAAACGGAGGGAAGAGATAAAGCATAAGACCTACGGCTTCGCGGATCTCCGCCAACTTCCACACTCCGGGCCGCTACTGAGAAATTCTACTGTTTACCATGGACCTGCTGAAGTCATCACTCTGTGGCGTGAACGAGTATAAATCATAAGGTTACAAAGAGCTCGCATTAAGCTACCATTACTAATGTTGCTCGGCGAACGAACGACGAGCAGACGGGCGGTTTACAGCTGAGCTCCACAGAGATAGAGATGATATTTATTCTCGATTCAGCGTTTTTATACGTTTCTTTAAAGTAGGTACAGACCAGCTCATCAAGCTACAACAATATGTCAAATTTCTTAAATAGATTTTCAACTTTATCACCAAAAAATTAAGTTTAAGGTTGATTGGGAAAATTTTGCAGTTTTTAACTAGCTCTTAGCTATCTTTTACGTTAATAAATACTAGGGAAGCTGTTTTGGATATTACAGGCAACAAAGGCTAAAAACCCAACATTATTGTAAAAACAAAAGTCTTCATTGGAAAATACAACATTCCCGACTCAGTGACGGGTAAGTGTTCTATAGAGTGGAGAGGAGAAAATACCTGTAACTGTGTGAACATTGTGCGGCACAATGTTCACACAGTTACAGGCTTTGCTTACAACTAATGAGTACGTACCTCCGTTAGGGCGCAGCAAGAATTTAGACTTAAAACTAGAATATTGTGCAACGTTTTCAATTAGAACATTTTTATTTTCCATTAAGTTTGTATATTAAATTGAATTATTAAGATATTTTTATAATTAGCAAAAGTTTCAAAAGTCCAATGTTTTTTTTTTTTACTAACAGAAAGCTACTGTCGCAAGTGTCACTAGCGAAATTTTGCGTGTACGATAAAAAAAGAGGGGGTGAAGCTACGGCACAAAGTTAGAATAGTATTAGATAAGTTAAAGTGATAGCTTCATAAACCCGTGTTGTTGTTCTATCGCCCGTCTACCACGAGACTTGACATCCGCTGTGATAAACGATCGACTCAACATTTTTATCGCCAAACTTTTGCCGTCGCGGTCAACATTCCAAAGCCTTATGAACCACTAGGTCTTACCAGCGACTTCGCCCGAGTGGAATTCGAAAATACGTACTACTACTGCTAGGAGAGAAGCTCTGCGGAATTTGTTCGAAAGACTCACCGCGCCTTGAAACGCGGTGGGCGTTGGAAGGAAAACGGATGCGTTTTAGTCAGTTAGGGCAGATTCTTACTGACTAAAACCCACCCGTGCGAACCACCCACCGCGAGCTCCCAAAACGGGAGGAGTCATTTGGTGATTCCCCATCCTTGACGAGCTCCTCGTGGCAGTGATTAAAGCCGCAAGGTTATTTAACGTAACACGGTTGGGAAACCGGCTTCAAGCGACGCTTGCCGAAAGTATGGGTGACCAGCCCATTCGTGACCCCCGAGCCTCGAAAAGCACGCTAAACCGGTAGATCAGGCTGTCATTCACAGATTTTTGATGTTTCAAATAAACAGAAGCCAAAAAATCTCACACCAGTCTTGCCAAGAGATATCGTGTTATCCAGTTACTGGGCTGTGAAGATCTTAGGCACTTATTCCCTGTAAAATACTTTCCATCTCCATCCGACAGGCACCCGTCCCCCAACCAGTTAGGAAACGACTAAGCACGCATGCACGCCAGCTTTGATTGGGGCCGCGATGATTTGGTCGAGCACTCTTGATGTAATGTATTCATTCTTGACTTAAAGACAGGTTGAAGCTTTCAGGATACGGAGGAGACTCCGGCAGAGAATTCCACTTCTAAGGTGTACGCTGAATTAAAGTAAACAGTATTTCATGTCCTTATGCTGAGGCTCTAGACGAGAAGCTCGTGGCTAAATAATAACAGCTACACGGGTCGATCTTGAACGTTAAGCAACGCTTGCCAAGGTTGGTCTATGGATGGGTGACCATCTCAACATACCGAGTCTCCTCCGTGCCTCAGAAAGCACGTTAAGCCGTCGGTCCCGGCTGTCATTTGTAGATCTTTGGCAGTCGTTACGGATTGTCAGATGCACAACACTGGTATTCTGCTGAATCCGGTTTGACTGGAAGCCTACCCCAATATAGTTGGGAAAAGGCCAAGCAGATGATGATGCAATTCACTTTACTCCCATCAATCCCTTAAGTTAAGTCGTTGGTCCCGGCTGTCATTTGTAGATCTTTGGCAGTCGTTACGGATTGTCAGAAGCCAGTAAATCTGACTCCAGTCTTGCCAAGATGTACCGTGTTACCCAGTTAATGGGTTGTGGAAGTCTGGTCGGCAGCCGCTCCATGTAAAACACTGGTATTAAGCTGAATCCGGTTTGACTGGAAGCCGACCCCAATGTAGTTGGGAAAAGGCTAGGAGATGATGCTGAGGCTCTAGACAAACTGTCATTCTATCAATGAATGAGAATATCTATGCTAAGATATAAGGTAGTGATCACGTGACATTTGACCAGCGTTTGTCAATCCTGTTTGACGTTTTGACAGTTGCTTTCGCCGTGTTACCGCTGACATAATACATATCACTTATCTATGACCTCCAAGTCAAACTTTTTCCGTGTGTTCGACTTTTTACTAACAAATATCGAAACATACAGACATTCACATTTACATGAGTAGAAGAAAACTGTAGGTGTATCGATTGGTCCGCCGGCCGCCGGTCGTGGCCCCAATTTGCATAGTTAAGTAACTTTTCAACTGAAAGTATTCGGAAGAGGGCCGAAAGAATTCATCTTGGAATACTTTTGTTGGACTTGACACGAGTTGTTCTATAAAATGTTAATACTTTTGAGTTTTAGCGTTTTAAGAGATAGAGTGGAAAATATATTGAGTTTGTGACATAATCTAGATCATCATATCAGCCGAAAGATGTTCACTGCTGGATGGCGGCCTCCCCCAAGCGCCGCCACAATGACCGGCCATGCGCGTCTCGCACCCATCGCACCGTGGACTATCTTTCTGCGACCAATATGCCCACTGCCACTTTAGTTTGGTGATCCTTCAGGCTATGTCGGTAACCTTCGCTCTCTTGCGGAAATCATCATTCCTGATTCAATCACGCAAGGAAACTCCAAGCATTGCCCTCTCCATTGCCTTTTGAGTGACTAGGTAAGCCTTCTGATGAGGCCCATTGATGAGGAACAATCTAGTTTTGCCTGCCTTTTCCCAAGTATATTGGGGTCGGCTTTCAGTGTGAACGGATGCAGCTGAATGCCAGTACTTGGCATGGAGTAATGTCTATTTAAAGGCCACAACCCAGTACTGGATAACACGGACTCTTTGGCTAGGTTACTCTGGTTACTGGTGTTCGATTTCAAGCTTCTGACTACCCACACCGTCTGTCAAAGATGTGCAAATAACAACCGGAAACAGAGATTAACGTTTTTTCCGAGACACGGTGGAGTGTCAGTGTGTAGTGAATGGTCTCCCATCTACATACCGACCTTGCTCTTATCCCAATTCATTTAGAATCGACGCAATATGTTGGACGCAGTTGGAAACTGCGATGCGAACGCAAACGTCTTCCTTCACTCTAATAGCTATGCACTCATACTTAGATATTAAGTTCACAGTTTTATTATTTAAACCTCCTTCAAACTCCTTGCGAACATTCCCAATAACCCTTCACTTCATCTCAAAAGTCTATTCAAAAAACAAACGACCTAAAAAAGGCCCAATCTGACATAAAAGACTGCAATATCTGTGTCACAGAGCCACAAGCACACAAAGGCTGAATGGATGCCAGCCTTGATCACAAATCACGATGGAGAAAAAAAAGCTAGCTGTCAACAAAGCGTCTGGCGGCCATGATTGAAAAATGGCGGATGTGGGACAGCTGGCCAGCAATGTAGCCTTTTTGATACGCGCTGAGTGATGGAGATTTGAAATACAGGAGCAGATTGTGAAACTGAGGCAGTAGGTCACCTGTGATGAATTGGAAGTCAAAATAAAAAGGTTAGGTTAATTGTTTTCTGTTGATGAACGATATAATAATAAAAGCTTTCCGATATTTTTACTGATCGTTTTTGATGATATAATTTACGCTGTATCGACTAGCTTCACTACTACCCTACATTATATTGTAGTCTGTGTTAAGTTCTATACTTGTTTTTCCACGCGGTTCTCAAAGTCAAGTCAAAGTCAAAAACGCTTATTTCAATTAGGCCATTAAACGGCACTTTTGAACGTCAACATTACATTTAAAATAACATAAGTAGTGACTCTACTGTCCATTCGGAAGGGTAGATTCTTATAGAGAAGAACGGACAAGAAACTCCATAGTTACTCTTTTTTTCAAATCAATGTTTTACATGTGCTGTGGTTTACAAAACTTTTGTTAATATATGTGAGGACAATGAACCTAGACTATGCAGAGGTAGACTTATTAATTTTCTAAATAAGTACATGGTACTCACATTTCTACATAAGTAGATGGTACTCACATATTTACAAATATTGGAACCATTAATTAGCAGATTGTGTCTGAGTGTGTCTCCGTGAAATAACCCACAGAAACCGGAATAAAAATAATCATTTGACACACAACGATAGTATAGTGTAGCTATATATCAGTGAAATTATTTTCTTAATCGTAGCGTTTGCGCGGGATAGTCTCTGAAAGTAGTTCAGAGACTATCCCGCGCAAAATATACAAACATACTAACAAAGTTTCACCATAAAATGAGCTTAGATGACTGGGTCTATTGAAATAATATGTGGGTATTAAATTTTCAAATGAGTAAAGGGCTTTCCCTTAATCTTGAAAATGATTCAGCCAACACATTCTTAGATGAATCACTCAAACAAGGCAACGTACAAAGTTGCTACCAACTTTACAGACTTAAATACAAATTCAAACATTCACTCAACGTAGAGCGATCAATTTAAAGTTGTGCTGTCACTTCAACGTTAGAGTTAGAAGTACCAGGCGCGCATACAACGTGTGGAGATGCTACTAAGTCACTGGGTTACGAGTAGTTTACTTATATTTGATTATGCGCAGCGGGTGAATGCATTAGTCAATTTGTACCAGGAGTGCATAATGTGTGCGGAGTTTGTCTTGCAGACTGATTGGATTGAGTTGTAGTGGTTGGGTAGTTTGTATTGCTGTTGAAGTCTTTGAGTAATGGTCTGATAGTGTAGTCTCGGAGGTTGTTACTCTTAGTTCATGCCTATATTCACGAAATCGATAGCGGAGGGGACCTAATATCCACATTTCGTTTGTCAGTTACTTTTGCCATGAAGTGGGAGGCGAGTCTACCACCATATACCAGACAGAAATGCAGAATCATTGCTGTTGCAGACCAATAACCCGTCAGAAGATTATCTATTGCTCATCGCCTAACATAAAAATTGAAACTGGGATCCTATTCATTCACATAATCATGGTTAATATGTAAAACGAGTTTCATTCTTCTGGCCTCTTTTTATCCAGTTACCCTGGTACTTCACACCTCATCTCTCTCGTCTTATTTCTATGTGTCTCGCTAGATTCATTATGATCCAAATCGTTCCAACGTCCTATAGTTTTCTGCTACCCTCGTACTCGCCTGCAGACCATTTCGTCTATCTATCGCCCCGTATCACATGTCCCGCTAACTTCGTTATGATCCGAACAGTGCGTGCCTTTTTCCCGAATATTTCCAATAGTTTTCTACTACCCTGGTACTTGTCTGCAAACCGTCTCGTCTAGCAGTCATTCCGTGTTACATGTCCGAGTAACTTTGTTAGTCCCTCGGAATCCATTGGGACGCCACGTCGGCAGGAGCTGAACATATGCAAGTATGTATTTAGTATAGGGTTGTTACAACGATTTTTTACCAACCATATATATATATATGGTTGGTAGACGACGGAGCATGCTTTCCTCGAAAAAAGCAAACTTGCCATAAAAACCCCCAGGCTGTAGCTATCAGGAAACACTCCGACAGGGGGAGTTCTACTTTTTAGCTGTACGTACGTGCAATGGAAGTATTCGTAAAACGTTTTATTTTGTTTTTGTTGGGATTTCTGGCAAATTGTAGGTATGAGTGTTTAGATCTCTGCCTACACCTTCAGGGAGCAGGAGTGATGTTTTGTTATCAAGCTATTAATACACAGGAGGAGAATAACATTAAATAAATAATTCGCCTCACTGCGCCGACCCGTCCATATTTTGTTTACGTTCTAAATTGGTCGAATTAAGAATAGATTGTTCTGTGTTTTGTCAGAGGGACGAATTACACACCTATAACGCTGCCCACATATGGACGTCTAACGAGAATGACTAGTGGATGCCTATTTTATAAATGAATAAACCCATTGTGCGTACAACTAAGGAGTGGAATGCTCTCCCAGAGTCTGTGTTTCCTGGTAAGTGATAACTACAACCTGGGGGTCTTTAAGACAAGAGTAAATATGCTACTTCTAGCCAAGCGTGCATCACCGCTTTACATCGGTAAGAAACACACACAAAAAATCTAAGGTACTTTCGCTGTGGTAGCCCTCCGAAACCGATAACAAAATCACAATCGAGTTATGTTAGGACCCGCTACCCGCTACCTGATTCACCGTGATTGAGACACCTCTCGTGACGAACGAGCCCGATCCCGCCCGATGATACCCGAACACATCTCACGTACGGAACCCGACGTAACGAATACGGGGCGCGAACCCGAGCTGATAGGGACGGATATTTCACGGTAACCCTGTGTAGATTGATGACCGATGTCAAGTTTCACTTTGAGTTAACTTGCAGTTTCGGTGAAAACATTGTTTAGTTTCGCGGTTGGATCTGAATAACTAACTTCAAGAACTAACCTTAGCTACTGTCTATAAACATCTGAAGAGCTGCGATGTATTCTAGTACTGTCACCAAGAAAAAATATGTAGCAGTGGAATGTCGCTGAGGCGTGTTGTACTCACGCCCCAGTCTAGCACTGGCCTTCAGCAACGGCATTTAGGACTGGCTTTCAGGACTGGACTCCAGCACTAGCATGTGGGACTCTTGTGTTCCACAAGAAATTAGCACTAGTTTTAACTAGTAATACCTACAGAACTAGCATTTGAGACTGGCCTTCAGCACTGGCTACTAGCACTAGCAAATTGTACTAGTTTTTAGCACTGACCCCCAGCACTAGCTTTAAACTTCACCGCTAGCTTTTATCACTAGCGATTCCAACTAGCATTTGGGACTGGCCTTCAGCACTGGCTACTAGCACTGGCAAGTTGTACTCGTTCTTAGCACCGGCCCCCAGCACTGGCTTTAAGCGTCACCGCTAGCTTTTAGCATTAGCAATTCCAACTAGCTATTAGCACTAGCATTGGACTGGCCTTAAGCACTGGCTTCTAGCACTGGCATGTTGTACTCGTTTTTAGCACTGGCTTTAAGCATCACCGCTAGCTTTTAGCACTAGCAATTCCAACTAGCTATTAGCACTAGAATTGAGTACTTGCCTCCACCACTAGCCTAACACTAACTGAGTAAATTATAAACGAAATCTCCCGAGTAGCGTCCAACAATGCAATATGTCATTTGTCAATTTTACGCTCGCTGTAGGTCGGAAGCTCCCCGGCGCCGGATATTGGCGCGGCCGGCATTAGAACGTGTCCCTTGTGTCGACCGTGACGTCATCAAACGTGTTTGTAGACCGATGTCAATATTATACGCTTTTTACACCCTGGTCGATGGTATTACTGAGGTGACAAAACTGATTACTGAAAATTATGCAGATTTTTTTGTAAGAAAAGGATGTGGTCTTAAGATTATTGATTACTTAAGACCACATCCTTTTCTTACAAAAAAAAATCTCACCAGCCAGGGCCAGTGCCTGCCGGGTTGCGGAATCCGTTCGAAAGAGGCACCATACCCTGGAACGCAAAGGGCAGTAGGAGGGAGTCGTTTGATGATTTCCCATCCTTAAAAAAAAAAAAAATGTTGATTACTAGTTGGCCCGCGCAACTTCCTCTGCTCCGCTTCTATTGGTCTTAGCGTAAAATGATATATGATTTTCAAATCGGACCGAAACAAACAAACTTTTCAGCTTTATATATTAGTATATAGATAGCTGACTCGTATTTTTCGGATCAATATAAAGCCTATGACACTCACTTGACAGAACATGGCTTTCTACTGGTAAATGAATTTTCAAAATCAGTTCTGTAGATCCAGAGATGAGAAGAGTTAGAGGATTGTGAGGTTGTAGTGTAGGTAGGGTACTCCCTACCTACAACTTCACAAACCTCAACCTCTACCTCTTTATAATATTAGTATAGATCAGCGAAAATGCAATGCAATAATGACATTCTACGAATAACTCAAGAGTAATAATACATTATTAACAGTTTTTCTAACTTCAGCGAATGGCTATCCTATCCAGATGATCATCTATCCACAAACCGAACAGACCTGACTTAACCTGAGTTCTAGAACATCGACCTGAGTGGCTGCTATTACTTAACCACGAGCACTTCCCAGCCGATAATAATAATAATTATTTATTCGTTTATCCCCTCAGCCGTTACTTCATCTCTTGGAGATAATATTAAAATAACGCTCGTCCGGTAGTTCGCTCCTGGAGATTTCTTAGTTCGGGTCGGATTTAATGTCAAATATTGCATGTCTTAGTATACCTTTCGTATTCTGACTTATAAAAAGTGTAGGAAAAAGAATAGGAAAGGCATATAACATCACATGCTAAACATCCGACAGCAATTTGTTACGGAATGTTGTATTAAATTTAGTCTGTGGAGACGCCTTCATTTGTTTTTGCAAGCGGTTAGTTGAGCAGTTATTTAATAACTCTACACTTTACACTTAAAGGAAATTAACTAAACATCCATGGACAAGTAAGTACTAAACAGTTTTTAATTGCTGCATTAGGTATTGGACAAAGATTTTGGACACAATTTGTTATTTTACCAAAGATAATTTCGAAGTTTGCACGCCATGCCGGTATATTTCTACTTGTTTTGAGTAGAAAATACAGTAGTGGTGGCAAAATTTTGTTATAAATATTATTTAGATACGTTACTTCATATATATTAGGCATTTTAATTGTGAAATTCGATAAAATATAGTGTAAATATTGAACTGTAAAAATGTAGCCGAAAATCGAATCTCCAAGAGATTCTGTAACAGACAGGCATTTCGCATGTGTATGACATGCAAGCCGCCATGTTTTTTGTGTTTCGTACACAGTATCGGATAATGGTCAGTAAACCAATAGGTTTTGATCGACTTAGAAAAAAGCGAGGTTAAATTATTTAATTTTTTTATCGGTTCCACGAGGCGGCAACAGCACTCGACGAGTGCGTGTATGAGTATTTAATTTTTCATAAAAAAATAACATAAAAAAAAACATTAAAAAAAAGCAAATTGAAATTTATCTAATTGTCATATTAATAATATTAATCCTATCCCGGTTTAAAAATTGCTTCATTTTCTTTTTTTTAATTTTGTTGTTCAGATGTGACCTACTGGTTGTATTCTTTATTGTGTACTTGGAATTGGTCTACTGAAATTGCGTGTTTTTTGTTTTTTATTTGTTGATTTTGTTAATGTTTTTGCTAAGCAACATACCCTTATGTTGTGTTTTTCCATTAGTAAATATCATCATTATTTGGATTGTAATATAAGATTTCTAAGAAATGCAATAGTACTTGCCCTTTGACAAAAAGTATGAAAGCGTCTTTTTATCGCTCTTTTTTTAATGTTTGTATAGTGACTTATTGTTCGTAAACTAAACAATTCTAACTGCTAAAACTTTGTCTGCAATAAGATTGTGTACCAAACTATATAATAAGATACTATAATTAGCCACTTGGCTTACAGAGTTCCCAGAATGAATGTGTAAACATACCCTTTTTTTGTTTGGCGTACGAGTCGACTGGCTTAAGCCGAGTTTTTGTTTAGCTTGCAGTATGTAAAATATGTATGGAGGTGTCTGTTATTTATCTTGATTATTGTAAAATAATGTTTTAGTATGCCTATGAAATAAAAAAAAGCGCTTTTATTCTATTAATATGACGATTTTTGTACGAAAAACTGGGAAAAAGTCGCTTACCTTACTTTCAACTTCGAATTAACAATAGATTCTATGACAAAACTAAACAAAACTATAAATTAGTAGATAGTTTATTTTACACCAATTTGAATGACATATAATTTGTAGAGCTGCGATGCGTAATTTTATAGATATCGTAGTTTTAGTGAACGCGGGGAAATCGCAAGATTTCGGCCGGGCGCGTAGTAACAGAACTGCGGAGTGACGTTATAGAGGCGTAGCGGCTGAAGGGTTATCAGATTACAAGAACCATTAAGGTTAATAAAAATATGAGCTTATTAACTATGTTAGTAGGAAAACATATTTGAATAACAATATCAATTAAATAAAATTAAATATACTATGTAATATTATTTTACCGTCCCAAAGACGATGCTTACCCAGAGCGAGTGTATTGGACACTGAAATTTACCAGAAACTATCCTCAGAATGTTATTGCTGCTGAATATAGGCACAAACACTCGTTTACAACAGAGTAAGCCCAGATGTCTAGCACCGCCAGTACGTCTTCAACTGTACTAACATACATGGGTACTCTAACAAACCCAACATACGATCATTTGACCGTTCGTATTGCCGTCCCGCCGCGCCGGATATTGGCGCGGCCGGGGTTGGGCTCTGCCGTCGTGTGTCGTTTCCTTCCAGAACAATTTGCAGTTAGGAGCGGTTGTCGAACTATTGTGGAGACTTGTGAGTTCAGATACGTTCGGTATTTGAAACTTGGAGGAAAATGGTAGGTACATAAAGTTTTATTTAAGCAGCCTGTAAGTTGCCCAAAAGTTTATAAATAGATCGCATGCCATTGTGAGTAGTAACTAGTGATGTTCCGCGCTTTGGAACAATCCCAAACGCTATATAATGTTGCCGGCAGTAAGTACCTATTGCGAAGATTTGAACATTGGTGTGAATTTTAACTTGCGCGAATCCATATGGTTAGCTTTCGAGGTTAGTAATTACGAATACCTGTGGGGTCAAAATGTACCTATAGCACCGACGATTTGAAAAAAAAACCATCACGGGCGTCCTTTTCATAGTTTCCGGGGTCGCTAATATGGCCTCCTAATATAGGACTTAAATGCAAAGAAGGCTTTCGAATAAAAAAAGAATATTTGAAATCAGTCCACAATTGGCGGACAAATCGGTGAACATACATAAAAAAAACATACATACCTACAGCCAAACATAGAACCTCCTCCTTTTTGAAGAAGTCAGTTAAAAAGCAAAATAGGATCTACTAAACATCTCTACCCGAACTGATATAATGTTCCCACTGCTGGGACACAGGCCTCCTCTCGGTGAGAGGGAGTGAGCCGTAATCCACCACGCCGGCCTAGTGCGGGTTGGTAGATGTCACATGTCTTCGTTTTGGTTCTAGGTCATGCCAGTTAATAATCATTCGGACCATTCTCAAATGATTGACAGCCCAACCGGCTCAATCACAATTCACAACCCGCTCAACACTCCAGGCACTCCATTCAGTCGGCACTCGACGACAGCTAGTGACGCGGCTGTCGCCCGTGTCGGCGGCTTGTCGGCTGGCGACAACTTCGCACTGCTCGCTGATGGCCGGCGATTGATTGATGAGTGATGGGTGACATTTGGAAGTGGAGGGCTGGCCAGAAGTTTGGGTAACTTCGTTTGCTTGTATAAGAAAAACTTAAAGTATTGACAGTTTTATGTTTGTAAACATTCATTTTTCTGGGAGTCTTTAAGTCAAACATGAATAGGTTACTTCTAGGCAAGCGTGCTCCATCTTCGACCACATCATCGCTTACCAACAGGTGAGATAGTGGACAAACGCGTGCCTATCAATAGTGAAGAAAAAAACAAAATCAAAAAGACATTTATTCAAACTAGGGTGAAAATCAGCATTATTTACATGATGACAGTCCCCCAAATCGGCCGCCCGTCACCACTTCCTAGTGTTTTAGCTGGGAAGAAATGGCGCAACGCACTCCGCGGGTGAATAAACTTTGTATGTGTCATATTCAAGGCTCTGAAATTCCCAACAAGTCGCTTTTCAAGCATGGCAGTGGCATTTATTACAGTTCAATTACAGAATTAAATGTTACCAACTGCATCAGACTGCTTAAAAAGCGACTTGTTTGGAACTTTTTTGTGGTTTCATGCGGACAGGTTTTTTTATTTATTTATTTTTATTTATTATTTATTTATTATACGCTTTATTGTACATACACCAAAAGTAATACAAAAGGAAACTTAAAACTAAAACATACAATGGGCGGTCTTATCGCATTCCGCGATCTCTTCCAGACAACCTAGAATGGAAAGTATTTGTCCGGACATGAAATGGAGCTGTCATTGGTGTAAAAAAAATAAAATAAAAACAAACTAAATTAAAACAAACAATAAATTATAATATAATAGATACATACATATATACATAAAACGCTATTTGAAATAGATACATAAATACATACATAGGTTTTTTTGATAGGTACAAGTCAATTTTGACAATTCATGTAGCAAATCATACAACGCAGTCAGATTCATAACATATGTACATGCAGATTTCACAGTGCAAGATGATTATTCCGCTTTCAATTTGAACTCATAACCCTGCCTTTTAAAAGGACACACTTCCACCCCCTTTGCCATTAAAATTTAAGTATCAACACAGCTCTTCGTCTTTATAATACGAACGACGTTTTCCTTAATTTAAAGGAACATCCGAGACTTTCTGAGACATCTTCCTGGCGACGTCTTTAGGTTATATTACTATAGATAAGTATATAGGACATATAGAATAGAAAATTAAGAAGGTTCAAGTTGTGGGATTCATGAAAAAAATTGCTGAGTTGCCTCCAAAACCCATTCACTTATTCATTTTCAGGACTAGCGCCAGATTGTCTGTCTGTGTCTGACTATACTTGACGACTGCCAAAGAGCTACTAATGACAGCCAGGGCCAACGTCATAACGTGCTTTCCGAGGCACGAAGGAGTTTAAGTATATGTATAGTGGATGGTCACCCCATACGTGGACAGACCTCGACAAGCGCTGCGTAGCCTCAAACATTGAACCCTGCGGTAAATATTCTCTTATAATAGCTTCACTGTCCGCACAGCAGACAGAATATTTAAACAATCAGCGAAAACTAAATGTGATTTATGGGATTGTGAATCAAATCTGACTTTCAGAAGTTAATTTTGCGACCACTAGGCCAAGGAGGCTTTCAATGAAACACATTTTAACAAAACAATTTACCTAATAAACTACAGACCTACTGTAATCCCCTACACTACGGCCACACACTCCTCAAGAACTGAAAGACCATCAAAATAAAACTAAATAAAGCAGCGTCTAGACTGGCGACAATTTGCGCCTAATTGCGACCGCGTCGTGCGTCTGCACCCGCCTTTACTTGTCTCTGGAAATAAAATGCCGCGAATAATTTAAAGAGGATAAATGTCTTTTTAAAAAGAAAACTCTTTGCTCTCTGGATGCTGGAGTTAATAGGGCTATTAGGTTTCTTTTTATTTGCGTTGCTACCTGAGTTTTGTATGAAGGAAATTGTACGTTTTCTGTTAGGTTTTTCCTGTGGAGAATTAGTTAGTTTTCGGAATGGGAGAACCGTATGCTTGCTTGCAATAATATTTCCTAGAGGGTTAGAAACCTACGTTAAAGACCGGCCAAGTGCGAGTCGGTCTCTCACACGAAGGGTTCCACAAAAAAAACACGTTTCTTGTATGGGAGCCTACGTTAATTTTGAATATTTGTTGTTATAGCGGCAATAGAAATACATACTCTATGAAAATGTTAACTGTCTACCTACTACGGTTCTTAAGATACAGGCCGCTAACAGGTGGACGGACAGACAGACAGTCCGTAACTAACGGAACCCTGTTACTACCTTCGGGCTTAGTAATAGGGTTCCGTAGGGTACCCTTTGGGTACGGAACTCTGAAAAAGATACTGCCCTGTGTTACTTCAGGCTTGATCCAGACAGAATAAGCTTCCTATCAAGTTGAAAGATCTCTAAAAAATGCACTTAACATAACACAAAGCTACATAACCAAATCATAACGTCGGGGCACGATATTATTCCGACATTAGCATAAGCCGCAGACCATAGAGACGCCACTTCGGCCACTGTTAGAGACCGCATTGTCAACATTCTCCATACGAACTTTGTCAGTGACTGTCACCGATAACGCATAGAGATTGATGGCCCTTGAATATTCTGACCAAGACTAAGACAGCAGCAACTTGAGCCGTGTTAGAAGGTATATTATCTAGAGCAGTCTACTTGTGCTAGCAGCTTTTTCCGCGTCTTCTTAGTATGTAAACTATTCTAAGGTTACATACTAAAAATCCGTTAGTATAACGGGCGGGCAGCGGAGGCTTAGTAATAGGGTTCCGTTGGTTACCCTTTGGGTACGGAACTCTAAAAAACAGGTGAGTTTTGTAGTAGAAAAATAATCAGCTCTTAATAATCTTCCGTGCTCTGTAACATAAGCTAGGAGAGGACTCACCTCTGTCGGCGCTGAAACAATATTCTCTGAAAATGTAATAAACTCCGTCTGCACGACATAACTAATAGCGAATATTTTCAGGATCACGTCGCAACGTGTTTATATGGAAATCGCGGAGAGTTTTACGTGAATGAGCATTTTTTTGTGAAGAAAATATGCGGAGGATTTTGGTAGGTACCTGTAATATGGTTGGGTGTTATAGCAACATATTAAGTTTAATTTTTGCATATTGAGAATAAGACATTTTTTTAAAGATTTACGGAATTGTAATACATATTCAGGTTTTTATCTAAGTTAAAAAATATTATAGTGAAATATTTGATCTCGAGTAAGAAATACAATAGAAATTAGTAGAAGAGTTCGTAGCAATATAACAGCAATCGAACGGGTCGATCTTCAAGGTCAAGCAACTTTTGCCGAGGTCGGTCTGTGTATGACGTCATAACATACTGAGACTTCTCCCTGCTTTGAAAAGCACGTTAAGCCATTGGTCTCGACTATCATTTGTACTTAGATCTTTTGCAGTCGTTACAGATACTCAGAATCCAGTAAATCTGACTCCAGTCTTGCCGAGAAATACCGTGATACCTAGTTAATGGGTTGTGGACGTCTGGTAGGCAGCCGCTTCACGTAAAACCAGTAGGTTCAGCTGAATCATTTTGGGAAAAAGCTAGGCAGACGATGACAAGAGAGATTAGACCATGTTCTCCGTTTTTATGCGGATGGGAAATGAAAAACTTTTGAACTAACTCCAAGAAATTCATTCCATAGCTTGGGAGCCAGGTAGCCAGTTTCTTTTACTATTGATAGACACGTGTTTGACCACAAACTCACCTGATGGTAAGAGATGACGTGGTTAAAAATGGAGCTCGCTTGCTTAGATGCTTTATTGAAATCAATCTAAAATTAAGTATTCCCTTTTTATTTATTGAAATGAACGTGGATACTAACCATTGCATTGTAGTGTATTGGTCATTCTCCTAAACATTATTTGTGATCTCCAATGCTTCATCACCTCTTCGAAATAACTCCTGACTCACAAACACATCACTCCAACGTTACACAAACAAACAGCACGTCGTTATATTTATTGCTATAGCAGTTTTGGATGTTATTCCCACACATATACGTATAATGTCGGGATTGTTGTTTGTGCGTCTGCTCGGTTAACACGTGGTTTGAGGTCATGTCGGGTGAAACCATAGACATACTCGTAATGTTTTTTACATTTGTATGGGTGAAACAATGATGATTTAATTGAGATAGCATAAACACTGATTTGAGGAGCTCGTGGCTATATGTATAATAACAGCCGCACGGATTGATCTTCAAGGTTAAGCAACGCTTACCAAGGTTGATCTGTGGATGGGTCACCATCTTAACATACCGAGTTTTCTCCGTGCCTCGGAAAGCACGTTAAGCCGTTAGTCCCGGCTGTCATTTGTAGATCTTTGGCAGTCGTTACGGATTGTCAGAAGCCAGTTAATCTGACTCCAGTCTTGCCATGAAGTACCGTGTTACCCAGTTAATGGGTTGTGGAGGTCTGGTAGGCAGCCGCTCCTCGTAAAATACTGGTATTCAGCTAAATCCGGCTTGACTGGAAGCCGACCCCAATATAGGTGGGAAAAGGCTAGGCAGATGATGATGAGCATAAACACTGATTTATTAATTGAATAATTAAACTATGCACTACTGCCTCAATTGACTGTTTTGACAAACATGGTTTTTAAGTGTTAATCTGCTAACTCTGCTAAAGATTATTAATTTATTATCTCAAAAAACCCAATATGTAAAAATTGCCAACCCTATTAAAAAACCGGCCAAGTACGAGTCGGACTCGCACACGAAGGGTTGGGTTCCGTACCATAAATCTTAATTTTTATTATTTATTGTAATAGCCGCGATAGAAATATGTAGATAATCTATGAAAATTTCAACTGTCTACCTATTGCAGTTATTGAGATACAGCCCGCTGACAGACAGACGGACGGACGGACGGACGGACAGACGGACGGAAAGCGGAAGCTTATCAATAGGGTTCCGTTGGTTATCCTTCGGGTACGGAACCCTACAAAAGCGATAAAATTCGTTCTAGGTATAGGACCGGTTATAGGTAGGCTCTCGTTTGACCACATCTGATGGTAAGCGATGATGTGGTCGAAGATGGAGCACGCCTGCCTAGAAGTAACCTATTCTCTCTTGACTTAAGGACCCCCAGGTTGTAGCTATCAGGAAACACAGAACTCGTATATTTCTAACTTTACATATTCCGACAATCTCTTAAACGACAATAAAAATACAAAACTTCATCTGCACTTCAAAACGTTATAAATTCATTATTTGTTATTACCACACAGTCGATTCTGTACCTTGACACTTTGGAATAAGGTTTAAAATCCTTTAATAATGGCTAAATGCATGGAACAGCGTTGTGCGCGATTGTACGTAAAACTAATTATCCAGACTGTACATTATCACTTAAATTGTAATATCTACTTTAACACATCTACTTTAAAGTTGAAATTACATTGCAAACAGAAATGCAAATCAGCACAAAACTGAACTCTATAAGTAGAAAAATATGGTTGGTTTTTGTTTGTAGTTAAACAGTCATTAGAAAAATAATAGGTCCGGCCTTTGAATAGTACGGAACCCTTTTTAATAAGTTTATCTGTCGCGAACGTACGGAATACTAATCCGGGACATTTGAGAAGCTTCTAATTTATTAAGTGGCGTCTTTAAAAGAATACATCATGTTGATTTATGTGAGGGGGAGAGAGGGGGAGGTAAAAAGGGGATTAAGTGTCGAGTTCTATTCTTAAAATAGAAATAAATACTTCAGGGTAAGTATCTCTACAGTTATTATTAAGTCTAGAAGTACAGTTATTTTTAGGGTTCCGTACCCAAAAGGGTAATCAACAGAACCCTATTACTAAGTCTCCGCTGTCCGTCCATCCGTCCGTCTGTCTGTCAGAGGGATGTATATCAAGAACCGTAATAGGTAGACAGTTAAAATTTTCACAGATTGTGATTTTCTATTGTCGCTATAACGACAAATAATAAAATTAAGATTTATGGTACGGAACCCTTCGTGAGCGAGTTCGACTCGCACTTGGCCAATTTTTTTAATAACCAGCCAAATTATTTACAAGCATCTATCACACGATTTATGCGAACATACAAAAACCCAAAAACGGAAAAAACACAGCTGTAAGTACAGTACTTACATTTTGTTTGCATATTTCGGAAAAAGATGATTGTTATTTTTTTGCTTGTTATTGAAAAATAACCTTGTACAAGGGTGCCTGTATTACCATCAACAGGTAGAAATACAGACTCCAGTCTGCTACTGACATACTCCAAAGGACGGGTCAGGCAACCCGGGAATTGAACCAAGAACCTCATGTTCAGCAGTACCGCTAGCGTCACCTGAAACAGTCCATGAAAGGCTCGCGTTTGACCACTATCTCACCTGGTGGCAAGCGATGATGTGGTCGAAGATGGAGCGTGCTTGCTTAGAAGTTACCTGTTCACTCTAGACCTAAAGATCCCGATACCGAGAGGTTGTTTAATTTGAGTAATTGGTTTTAATTAATACTAGCTGACCCGCGCGGCTTCGCTCCCGTCATCTGGCTACTCTACCTACCCTACCCACCCTACCTACCCTACCTACCCTACCTACCCTACCTACCCTACCTACCCTACCTACCTATCCTATGTCCGTCTCCTGGCTCTAAGCTACCTACCCACCAATTTTCAGCCATATCGGTACAGCCGTTCTTGAGTTATAAATAGTGTAACTAACACGACTTTCTTTTATATATATAGATTTATTGAAATTGTGTATTTGGAATGTTTAATTTACAATATGGTACCTATGATTTTTACAATATTTAATGGCATTTATGATTTAAATAATAATTTTGCATGCCTAAATTGGTAAAATACAGTGAACTGCGCATTCACCTTTGAAATTTAAATTTTAGTTATCAGCTGTCTCTAACATATTCTTAATTATAATCCCTATATCATCTCAAATAGTCGCTTCGAAATAAACCAACCAGAAAGATTCCCAGAAATATCTACTAAAAACAAATCGCCGACTAAATGAAATCCCGGGCCTATCTCACTAAACAATTCAGTAAGAAAGTCACCCCCTCCTCCCTTCTACAAGGGCGAGGGGAGGGGGATCAATTAATTTCTTCCTCCCCTACACATTACACGCACACTTGTTAGAACAACACGTAAGCAAAAACTAATGCTACCCTAGCTCTTCGACTATCTTTGTAAAATCAAACAACTATCAATCTTGTTTCCATAAACATAAGGTTGGTTTTTCTCTGATCGAAAAATGTTAGTTCAGAACCCAATCTCTTCTAAAACTTTATCGAGCTAATTCCAATCCTATTTTTATTACGTCAGAGTCTATTTTGATTCGTCAGCAATATTGATTAAAGCCCAATTATTACCAAATAGTTTGAAGGGGTTTCCGATCTTGTGTTGTGAGTTAATAAGGTTGGTTTTACTTTGTGAGTTTTAGGAGTAGGGTGGTGAGCTCTGTAGTAATGTTTAGTGCAAATACAGGATGTTTATTTGGTAATAAGTTACAGGGTGCTGTGTAATGAGGACGGCTTGTTTGGGGAGGATTTTTTAAGCTTGTTGATGTTGCTATAACAACATGTAGGTAATGGTCTAGTTAGGAGTAAAACACGTTTTTGATCATCTACCTTGTATTTCGGAACAGTTTTTTTCTGTATTTTTGCGGTAGTGTAGCTACGAATGAATATAATAGAGTAGAATACTGTATATTATGTGACGACACGGTTGGCGCAGTGGTTGAGCGATTGACTGCTGCGCTGCGTGTCGCGGGTTCGATTCCCGCACGGAACAAATATTTGTATAGCCTACAGAGAGTTGTTCCGAGTCTGGCTGTTTGTGTATGTGACTATGTATATATACAAAAGCACCCACGATACAGGATAAGTTCCTAGTGTGGGGCAACGTTTCAAAAAGAAAGGTATATTTACACCATGTAAGACCGACAAAACTCATGTATAAAAACTGGCCAAGTGCGAGTCAAAAAAATATAATTGAAATCCTCACAGCAAGCCCTTTCATTTGATATGTCACACGATATTGTTAAAAAAACTATTTTTCTAGTTTGACCCCCAAAACTGACCCCCATTCTAAAAATTACTTATTTACGTAACACGTCCATGTTTGGGTCACAAAAGTCCATATGTGTTCCAAATTTCAACAGAATCGGTCCAGTGGATCCGGAGAAAACTGGCTGTGACAGACGGACAGACAGACAGACAGACAGACAGACACCTGAGTTATCCTATAAGGGTTCCGTTTTTTGTTCGGAACCCTAATAAGAGCTCGCAGAGCATACAACTCGGATGTGTCAGAGTATTGATGATCTGGACTTGTTCTTCCGTGTCCCGGAACTAAAAAAATACTGTATAAAAACTTCTTTGTTCTTCTTAATTTAATCTCCGAGCGCTATTTGTTACTTTCTCTTGCCTGTCTACTGTTTCTTTTGCTACCCTAATATTGTCAGTGAAAACTTTTAATTGGTCATCTTTTATTAACTTTCAATATATGTATCCTAGCTGCAAGTTTTCTTAATAAATAAAATAAAATAAGCCACAGAAAATATACATGAAGAGAACATTACATACGGTGACAGAATGACCGAATGGAACTTAACCTCGAAGACTGGTAGAGAATGCCTGTGGCATTAAGTCTACCTCTGTACATCTATGTGCTGAAAGTGTTAAATAAATAAATCAAACAGTGCGGGTGTTATTACCTACTTAACCACGAAATTTATCTTTAAATAATCTACGATATTAAAAGCAGCACAGTCGTGCGTGAAAATCGCGCCTACATAACATACCTACCCTTAATAGAGGGGGTGAGAGGGTGCAATGAGGCGCGATATTAACCGCTAGCCGATAGAGGCCGATAGAAGAACAGTTAGATGATAGTGGAGATAAGTGTTGTATGCGTGGCTGGAATGAAAATGTTCAGATTATTTGTTTAATGTCAGTTTATCTCGTTGCCAAGAAATTCTTCAGGAAATGTGTATTTTTTGGGATCAAAATGGCGATCAAATTAATCTACAACCGTACTTAAAATGTAAAACCTCGATCTTGTGCGTGAAAGTCACGTTAAAATGAATTACGGCCCCCCAGACGTGCGTGACGCGACAGTGAAGCGACAACACATTTTCATAGAAATTATTTTACGGATATCTCTCTAAAAAGATTAGCCGCGCCATTGTCGTATTATCGGAAGAAATGCGGGCGGATACACCTATGTAAAGTCATAATTCGAGGTTCGGCTCTCGTCCGCCATATTGGACCGGTTTAAAAGATATTTCACAAACTGGATAAAAAGGATGTATACTGCACTGCGTCCCTATGTTTTTCTTTTTTCATGAATAGTTACCAAATTTGTAAACTAGGGCTTTGTTGACAGCGATTTATCGGACAATTTTGAGCAATTTTTGAAGGTTCTAGTGCTATACGGTTAATATCATCATAATACGGAACGGACATGTTGGGATTATTTGTTTTATGTTAATAGGAAATAACGTGTTGCGCCTGTACCTAGTAACATGGGACAACACAGTTCCGCAATAAATAATTCTTATTCTTAGGCTTTTGAGTAAATCGTTCTTCGATGTATACTTAATGCCTGGAAAAAAATAGCTGGTCATTGAAAAATAACCACGAATAGGTAGTACCAACTTGTACGCTGTTATTATTATTAGTACCAAGGAAACCCGAAATAAAGCTAAAAAGAAACAAAAGATTCAAACATCAGTACTTCATACAGAACAGCCAAGTTTTACACACAACATTTAAATAAAGAACAATGCGAATGAAGCACTGACATCCCAAATGCAGGGTCCGATGATAAAGGACTCATCTCGCTTTGACATAGATATGATGACACACACACACATACACATGTATATATTACGCAAAGGTTCACGGTTCTCGACCTTATATCCTTTGGGATACGGTTCAAGAGTTAACATGAGAAAGTTGGGTAGTCTAAATACTTACAGGTAGGTGAATTTTTAACTGCGTACAAAGAATTGACGGGCTTTGACATCGAACCAGCCTGAATGACAGAGTACTGGGGAAGAAAGTTGTCCATGTTTGACATGTGTATTTTTAATCGAAGTTGATATGGGATGAAGTGACTTTTCGGTAGAGCTATTCTATAACAACATTTTCGTGTTTCGACAGCGGAATCCGAGGCGAGTATCAAATTCGTATAAATTTAAGGCCTTTGTGTTGTGTGAAATAAAGCTCATTTTGTGAGCTTTGTAACTCAGGTGAAGCTCGATATCGAAATAGTTATTTACAGAATAGACTAGCAGTTAGTCTCTTGTAGGATTTATGTTGAACAAGCTTTTTCAGAATTAGGCCGCTGTTCTGTTAGCAATGTCCGCTGTCCGCTGCCACTTAAATTTGGTGACTGCATTAAGTAGAAGAAACCATTCCGGACACCTGATTATGTGGAGAAGTGTGACAGCGACTTTTACCTTGCAGCTCAATAGGTATAGGCCCCGCAAAATTAAAGACATTAGAAAGACAATAGTCTCGCCCACAAGTGGGACGGCCAGGAACAGACAGGACCTCTAGAGAATTATTACATCAAAAACAAAAGACATTTAATCAAACAAAGCAAAAGTGCAAAACAAAAATCAGCACTTTCTGAACGTCAATATTTACATGAAGACAGTTCCCCAAATCGGCCGCCCGTCACCATTTCCCAGTGTTTTAGCTGGGAAGAAGAAGCAACAAACCCCCAGCAACAATTACGTACCACTGCTGCATTCTTGTCTGCAAGTACATAGAAAATAACTTTAACCTGCTACGCTAAAACGCGAAATTCACAGCGTTGCTCTTCTCAGAAATTTTCCCAAGCCCCCAATAATGGTTAATATTTTGATTCAATTTCATCACTGGCTGCACTCACTCACGATCACGATGCAACAATGGGCGCATTACAATATAATCATAAAAGAAATGTAATATTAGTTCGGTGCAGTCAATTATTGCACATTGCGGCACGTGTGGGGGTGTGTCGAGGGTGGCCGTGAGGGGTGGATACGGGCTGCAGTTTGGGAGAGATGCTGCTTGCAGCTATAAGAATGACAATATTCGAGATCATTCTTGGTTTGACTACGATGAAGCCCAAAAGAAGAGTAACGTAGTGGTCTTAAAAGGCAACTTTAGCAGAATCAGAAAGCACATGACGCTACCCGTCACTGTCAAATCTTTCCAATCAACCTTGAACCTAATGCGTTAGCGATAAAGATGAAAATGAAATTTGACAGATTGTTGTGTGATTAATATTATGATTCTAATATGATTCTGCTAAAGTGGTCCTTGGAATTTAATTGTTAACTACAGTTTTACTTACAAATTGCTTATTTGTTAGTAAACAACTAAAAAAAATAAATTAGAAACTTGTTTTTTTAATGTCAAAACTTTTTTAACTACAGTCGCTAGCGAGTATAGATTTATAAAACTCATGGTAGACGTACAGTTCAGACTCCTAACCCTAACTATAAATCCAACAACAACGGTTATGGCTTTTATTTGGACCGTGACAAATGTGTTAAAACTAGAACTAAAGGTACGAGATCGTAGTCGCGTGCAGACAGCAGCAGATAGCAGCAGACAGCAGACGACCGGCGTTTCGTTTCGCAGCACTGTATTCTTTGTATATCTATGAAAAAAAAAACCGGTCAAGTGCGAGTCGGACTCGCATACGAAGGGTTCCGTACCATAAACCTTAATTTTAATTATTCGTTGTTGTAGCGGCAATAGAAATACACAATCTGTGAAAATTTCAACTGTCTACCTATTACGGTTCTTGAGATACAGCCTGCTGACGGACGACCGGACAGTGTAGGCTTAGTAATAGGGTTCCGTTGGTTACCCTTTGGGTACGGAACCCTAAAAAGCGGCATGCGACGTGTCGCTGGCTACGAAAGTTGTTTCATAGAAAATTAAAAATACGAGTACATAGAAACCAGTAATGATGCAAAGAAACGGAGTCGGCTTCGAACGAACCTTTAACGTTTATCGAACATTTTCTTTTATTTGTGCTGACCTTGCTTCTTACCATTATTATGAGAAAAACAATATTGACAGAGAGGTGGACGGACGGACATAGAAACTGATCCTACAAAGGTTCAGCTTTAACATACGGACTTTCAGAACCCTAAAAGTATACCGCAAAATTCTACCCAAAATTAGCATTTTTATAAGAACTTACGCGCAGTCACGTAAACTAATTCCCCCTTACGACCGGTGCGGGGTGCAGGGGGGGCGTAATGTTGTAATATTATCGAGAACAATGTGTGGCAGTGTGTCAGAGGGTCCCGGTTCGACCCCCGGGCTAGGAAGCTATTGTTGTCGAGATGCGCGGTAGATTTAGAGTTTGTATAACATGCTTAAAGTTCGTCTTGCTTGCTCTATAAAACACGAGGGCCCCTGATTTAGTCTTTAGTTTAATGTTATTTGGCTCCATACAAGACAACGGTATTTAGGGCTCCAGAAATGGTGACTAGTGGAAGCTTCAAAACGGAGAAAAAACCCGCCCGCCAAAAAAGGGTATTAAATCACTTTCAAGGCATTTATTTTAGTTAAATCAAAGGTTTTATACAAGTGAGGAGCTCGTGGCTAAATATTAACAGCCGCATAGATCGATCTTCAAGGTTAAGCAACGCTTGCCAAGGTTGGTCTGTAGATGGGTGACCATCTTAACATACCGAGTTTCCTCTGTGCCTCGGAAAGCACGTTAAGCCTTTGGTCCCGGCTGTCATTTGTAGAACTTTGGCAGTCGTTACGGATTGTCAGAAGCCAGTAAATCTGACTCCAGTCTTGTCAAGAAATACCGTGTTACCCATTTAGTGGGTTGTTTGAGTTAACTTTAGGTTTCCGAACCTTATAATATAGAGGAGTGTTTTCATATAGTCTATATGAAAAAACTCAGTCCTTATAGGATCACTCGATTGGTTGGCTATCTGTCCGTCTGTCACAGCCGATTTTCTCCTGAGTCTACTGCACCGATTCAGTTTAAATTTGGTACACGTACCTATGATCAACTGTGACCCAAACGGGCGTGTAACAGAAATAAATAAATTTTGAAAATGAGGTCACTTTTTGGAGGGAAAACTAGACTATTTTGAGTCATATAATTACCCTTAAGGTCACAGTCCACTATAACTCTAGTTAGTATAAGTGTTCTACAGTGATATGAAAGAGCGGAGCCTTCTAATACAGGCATTGTTTGCTTAACTGGAGGCTCCGAACACGTTCAAATGTGATGTAATTTCTATTTGTAAATGAACTATTTTGTATTTTTTTTTTGTTTTTTTTTTTTGTATATCAAGACACAGTATTCTATTTCAATATTCCAATAGTCGATAAGAGGCTTCTCACAAGATGGTCCGAAGACCTGGGGAATTCATTTCCCAATGGCTAGTTTTCACAGTGCGAGCTAGCATGCGAGTCAGCGTGACGAGAAGCTGCTGTGCGCACTCGCACCGTATGGACGAATCTTACGAGTTACTGCCTTGTCCGAGTTGGACAGTAGCTCGCATCCGTTACTTCTCTCACTCGCTTGCTCCCCTGACAGCAACTCGTGGCTGCGGCTCGGACATCACTCGCATCATTTGGACGCGTTCGGCAGTAGACCGCCGGAGCCAGCCAGGCTCGAGCGGAACCTGTATTTTTGGAGTGCTGCAGAAAGATACTGGACAGTATCATCGTGACGACAGCGAGCCGAACTACTGGCATACAAGTAGACCATCCGAGTATCTGTCTACTGTATAGTCAGCAGTTCGCTCTGTGTAACTACTACTTTAGTCTGTTTTTGAGTAATGTATTTTTTTTTAATGGGTTTGCTCTTGACTCTAGTCTATGTCAGAGATGACAGAGACAAAGTCTAAGATGGAGCGAGCCTACCCAGAAGGAGCCTGTTCACTCTAACTTTGAAGAGATTAGGGTTGTAAGCTTTTGGAAACACAGACGCAGGCAGGGAGTTCCAGTCCTTTGCCGTGCGCATTATAAAAGACGTTAGGAAAAACTGTAAACTCTTCTATGACATTAGAATCACAACATTCCCCAATATATTAGTAACAAGATCATATACCTCGACTTCAAACTACCAACTGTCAAACAGGAGATACCAAAATATAGCGACGCCTAACAGAAAATACTATCAATACACAAAAATGAGCTTGCTGTCAGACTGAGTGGAGACCAAGGTCTTCAATAGAGAAGATTTAAGAGAACATAGTGTACCAACTCTCCAGGAGGAGCTCGTGGCTCAATAACAGCTGCACGGGTCGATCTTCAAGGTTAAGCAACGCTTGCCATGGTAGGTCTGTGGATGGGTGATCATCTTAACATACCGAATTTACTCCGTGCCTCGGAAAGCACGTTAAGCTGTTGGTCCCGGCTGTCCTTTGTAGATCTTTGGCAGTCGTTACGGATAGTCAGAAGGCAGTAAAAAATTCTGACTCCAGTCTTGCCATGAAGTACCGTGTTACCCAGTTAATGGGTTGTGGAGGTCTGGTGGGCAGCCGCTTTTCATAAAATGCTAGTATTCAGCTAAATCCGGCTCGACTGGAAGCCGACCATAATATAGTTGGGAAAAGGCAGGCAGATGAGTGTACCAACTCTCCAGGACAGTTCATCAGGATGCCATGAGATCACTCATCGGAGAAGTGTCTCGGATATAAAATATCAGACAAAACAGTGGCTTATTGTTGATTACCATGGATCAGACTTAGACAAAAAAAACCGGCCAAGTGCAAGTCGGGCTCGCACACACGAAGGGTTCCGTACCATAAACCTTAATTTTTATTGAATTTGTTGTTATAGCAGCAATAGAAATACAGAGGAGGCTTTACGTAAAGTTAGGGACCTAGAGGATGAACTTATTACTGCAAACAGTTGCATCATCAAATTGCAGAATGAAAAACAGAGTGCTCAGGTTAAGGAAACTTACCACTTATATAATGAATTAATAGGTATAAATAATAATTGTAACCCTCATTCCACAGTCACGATAGACCTAACTGAAGATTCCTTATTGAAACAGAACTATCCTAGTCATAATAAGTTAAAAAAGTATGCAAAATTAAATAGGTTTATTAAAAAATGTTATCGGTACAAAATACAACATAAACAGTTTTTAAAGAATATTCCACTCAGGAAGGAACGTGTTGACCTGATTAGTAAATTAAATAACTATCAAATTAAACTTGAAGATAGCATAAAAATATATGAAATTGATACACAGCACTTACAGTCTGAAATACAGGTACTCGAAGCTTCACTAAGTTCTCTTAATAGTAAATATATACAATCTCAGAACCAAATAAGAGAACACATTCTTGCTGCAAATGAGTTAGTCATGTGTCAGTGTACTTGCCAGACAGTATCAAATCTTGATGCTGTCCAGCCTGAGGTATCGGACGCCCCGTCCCAGGCGGAGAATTTATCCCAAGGCTGTGTCATCAACCAAGTTGTAATTGATTGTGAACAGGATTTATCTCAAATTGAACAGCCCAAGATTAATAGTTTCTTATCTGTGAAAAGTGGTTATCATTCAGTTATGTTCTCAGACAGCATAGGAAGAGGTTTAGGTAAATTATTAAGTAACAACCTGAGTTACCCTATACAAAATTACTGTATGCCAAGTTCATCATACAAGCATATTATGGCGTCATTAAGAAACAATAATTTTAGTTCTAATACCAATATTACAGTGTTTATAGGGAATAGTTTAAATGTAAAAAAAGCTGATATCACGGACAATCTAACTGAGATGTTAAAGTTAAATTGTAATAAAATAATATTGTGTGCATTTCCTTATTTTGAACAATTGTCAAGTAGACAAAATAATTATATTCATAGTTTAAATAAACACATGCACTTTTTAGTAAGTCACTATAGTGACAAGTTTATGTTTTTTGACACAAACATTTTTGTGGAAAATTTAAAATCGACTAGGGATACAGTGTATTTGCCAATTAGTTTTAGACACACAATAGCAAGGCTATTAGCTTATTTTATTAACTCAGACATAAGTAGTATGTCGCAGTCTTGTTTAATTAAATCCACAATGTTTAGTAATTTTACTAAGAATCAGGTGGAGAGCCTTAGTAACGGTAGCTCTAGTGCTACAAATACTTATAAAAATTGTACGGAGTTTCCATGTATCTCTATGGATACTCATTTAAACTAGTCCATAAGACAACAGAGGATACCAGCGACAGAATAGTTATGCCTACCATTAACAAGGTATCTTCTTGCTCTTTAGTAAATAGTTGTCAAAAAGGGAGTCAGCAGCATGCCTTGAAATTATTTCATCAAAATATTCAGGGTGTCTCTTCCAAATTATTAGAAATTGAAATGTTTTTAGAAAAAACAATGTTTGACAATTAGTTATGAAAATTATAATGTGGGCAGTTGTTTTAACCGCAAATCTATGTTACGTGGTGGTTCCCTCATCTTATTAAAAAAAAAACTTAAAATTTAAGCAACGTAATGACATCGTTAACTTATCAGTGGAACATTGCATCGAACTGTCCTGTGTTGAGCTAGATAAGCATATCATAGTGTGCGTGTACAGACCCCCAAACCCTCAAAACTTTACTTTATTTGAGTCAACAATGAAAGATATCCTTGCGAAACTTGCAGCAGGTAACAAGCCCGCGATTATTTGTGGGGATTTTAATATTAATATTTTAGAAATTAATTCAAATAGCAGCAGATTTATAAGCCTTTTTAAATCGTTTAATTTGTCTAATGTGTTTACTGAACCGACTAGGGTAACACCAACTTCTTCAACCTGTATCGATAATGTATTCTGCGATTGTGAATATTTAGATAAAGCCATAGTTAATTACCTTCCCTCTGATCATAGTGGTCAATTGGTAACATTTCAGTTTAAAGCAGCCTTGGAAAAAATTCATATACAATATAGGCCAATTACAACTGGCAAACTAGCTAAATTCAATGGTACCTTACAAAATAAGTTAAATTTTCTAGGCCATAACATTGAAGATGCTAATAAATTTTATGATAATTTCTTTTCAGTGGTTCTAAAGGAATTCAATTCAACTTTTGAAAAGAAGTCTAAGGATACTTTCCCTAAGTATGTATTTAGTGACTGGGCGACTAAAGGCATTAGGATAAGTAGGGAAAGACTATATGAGCTATATGGCCTTAAGCCTGTCATAAACACTGATTCTTTTAATAAGTTTGTAAACAAATATTCAAAAGTGTTCAGAAATACTTGCAAGGTAGCTAAAGCCCTATATATTAGCAACAAGATCAAATCGTCAGAAAATAAAATAAAGACAGTTTGGAAAGTTATTAATAATGAAACTAATAGAAATAAAGAACGAAACACTGATTATTTACTGGAGACTACACATGGTGCCAAAAGCTCTAATTTAGAAGTAGCTCAAGAATTTGTAAATTTTTTCACCAATATACCAACTAAAACTACGGAATATTTAAATTCTTCACCTGAGGTCTCATATAATTTATTAAAAGCTAACGTTCCAGGTTGTACGGTTGAATTCCAGTTCAAACATATCAACCCTGTGACAGTCATAAAAGCTTTCCGGCAAATCAAAATCAAATTGACCGAAGACATATGGGGAATGTCTATTAAAGTGTGCACGTCCATAATTGAAACTATAGCACCATACTTGGCTTTAATATTTAATTTATGTGTAGACCAAGGAGTCTTTCCGGATATAATGAAATATAGTAAGGTTATACCACTATTTAAATCGGGCGACAGCAAAGACACCAATAATTATAGACCTGTATCTGTTTTGCCGGTTTTTAGCAAAGTGTTTGAAAAAGTAATGCTCAATCAGATGCTCAATCATTTTAACATCAATAAAATTTTACACGATCAACAGTATGGTTTTACCAGGGGTCGTTGTACGACTGACGCTGGTGCCACGTTGTTAAAACACATATACTCAGCGTGGGAAGAGGCACAAGATGCCATAGGAATCTTTTGTGACCTCTCCAAGGCATTTGATTGTGTAAATCACGAAACCTTGCTCCTAAAGCTAGGACATTACGGACTAGGTAAACTTGCACTCAGTCTAATAAAATCTTACTTAAATGATAGACAGCAGCAAGTTCAAATAAATGGTGTCAATTCACGGGGTTTAAAAGTCAAAATGGGGGTACCACAAGGCTCTATTTTGGGTCCTTTCCTCTTTCTAGTATATATTAATGATCTACCCCATCTTTTAAAAAATCAACCTCATATGGTATTATTTGCTGACGATACGTCCTTAATTTTTAAGATAGATAGACGTTCCATAAATCTTGACGACGTAAATAACGCCCTACAGCAGGTCCAAAATTGGTTTACTGCTAATAATTTAGTATTAAATGGGAAAAAAACTAAATGCATCAGATTTGCCTTACCGAACGTTAAAAGAAATGATTGCGACATAGTATTGAACAAGGAGAAACTTGAATTCGTCGAAAACACGGTTTTCCTGGGGATTACGCTTGACTCAAGGCTACAATGGGGTCCTCATTTAACATCTCTTGCGGGACGGCTAAGTTCAGCAGCATACGCTGTCAGAAAAATCCGTCAATTTACCGATATAGATACCGCGAGGCTGGTCTATTTTAGTTACTTTCATAGTATCATGTCTTACGGTATCTTATTATGGGGACGTGCTGCAGACATCGAGTCTATATTTGTCCTGCAGAAAAGAGCCATCAGAGCCATTTACAATCTCCGTCGGCGTGATTCCCTAAGAGAACTGTTTAAGGATATCAACATCATGACGGTACCTTGTCAATACATTTACGAAAATATTATGTATGTTCGGAAAAATATTCATCTCTTTAGCAAGATTAGTGACAGGCATAATTTTAATACTAGAAATAGGAACAAATTAGATCAACCCCGATTCAGATTGGCCAAAGTACACACTTCTTTTATGGGGTACTGTATTAAATTTTATAATAAAATACCAGTTGATATTCTCGAACTGAATGAGAGAAAATTTAAAGCATGCATAAAACGCACACTATGTAGACAAGCGTATTATAAACTGGAAGATTATATCCTCGATAAAAACGCTTGGCTAAATGCTGGTCCTGCTCCACAGTCACAGCTGCTTAGGTCCACTTTTTAGGTTTCTATGTTTTTATATTTGGAAGAGATGCTCGCTCCTTTTAGAGGTTCTTACATTATTTAGTTTATTTATTCTTATAAACATACAAATTATATTATTATATTAATTACTTATTTATTCTTTTTGATGTAAGATCTTAATCGTTCTCTTTATTAATTTATTTTTCATTATTTGGTCATTGACAACCATAGTTTTGTGTAAAGTAGAAGCATATTTTTCAAATTTTGTAAATGTGAGTACCATGAAACCATTTACATTTTATGTGAGTAGTTATAGTTTTACTTGTTGGACATGAACGAGCATGGTGGTTGAGAGCATGTCATGCTCACTCAAATGTCTCGCTGATGGCGGCGCGTGGGTTTGATCATTCGGTTCCCTTCGAAATGGTTGAGCTGAAAGGTGCCGATTCACGCGTCATGTTCGTGAACAGGCGCCGTCGGTTGAGACTGGTCATCTCTTAACTGCCATTGGCTTATTTTAATCTTTATATTTAAAATTCTTATAATAAGCCTTTTTTTTTTTCCTTTGCATTGTCCTCACATGCAGAAGCAACAAGTATATGTAACTTGAAATTTTGTAAAACCAGAACATGATTTAAAAGAGTGTCCGTGGAGTTTCTTGCACGTTCTTCTCCATAGAGATCTACGCTTTGAAACGTGCAAATAGCTTCCATGTTTTTGACTGACCGACCTTGACGTTTCAAAAGTGCCTGTGAATGGTTTATTTGAAATAAAATGCTTTGAATTTGAAAATTTGAATTTGAAAACACAATCTGTGAAAATTTCAGCTGTCTACCTATTACGGTTCTTAAGATATAGCCCGCTGACAGACAGACGGACGGACGGACGGACGGACAGCGGAGGCTTAGTAATAGGGTTCCTTTGGTTACCCTTCGGGTACGGAACCCTAAAAAGTATCACTTTTAATACTCTCATTTTTCTCCACTTCAACCACCCATAATCTATTATCCGTGTGAGTCTTCCCTTAAAACTTTTCTATTGTATTCTATAGTAACCATAAACCTTCACAACAACGATCCCTCCCTCCGTACCCGCGTTTATCTCGCCCTCACACAAGAGTGCCAACTTACTAAAACAAAGCTGTACTCCGCACACAATCTTCATAATGAGAACAAACACGTGAGTGATACCCGCGCTTAGCAGGGCTACCAACCTACAGCGCTGGTTTGAATTAGGGATGTTACAGAGGTAGTTTTATCGAAACCGAAGTTGGAATTTGAGTTTTAAAACTTCATTTGTCGGAGTCGGATTCGGAGTCATTACTGAACATTGGGGGTTTTTGTTAGTTCTCAGTGGCAGCCCGTAGTACAAATTTGTACCCAAATAATAACAAAAGGCTTGCTAAAACTGTACAGGTATTATTAGGATAAAACGAAAGTGATGTTTTAGGTTAGAAGGATAAAAGCACGTTCATATTGTCCAATAATGTGGCAAGGTGTTCTACAGAACGAAGGTTAAACGTTATTGAAGACGATTTATCTTTGTAACGTAGCAGATGTGCAAGCAAGTAAATTCCTTGTATTTTACAGTAAACAGTGACAGAGTGGGGTGTATGGGGGTGCGTTGCCATCTTAAAGACCCAAGCCAACCTCACCTGCTAGCGGTGCACCCTGCTGTCCAACGGACGAGGCTCTGGCGAACCTGGTATCCCTCTTGTAGGGTTGTGGGGGTCAGACGGCTGGTCGCCCCACGTAAAACCAACTTCAGTCATATATGTATGGAGAGAAACAAGTTAGGTAAGGGTACTCGGTCTAGGGCGTCGCCGCATAACGACGCGCAGGCACATCGCCCTAAACCTGCGATAAGTGGGCTAGGGCTACCGTGTCAAGTGCGGGCACGGCTAAAGAGGATAGTACCCAAGAAGAAGTTCCGCTTTGCCACCTGGAACATTGGCTCCCTAACCGGACGTTGCCAAGAACTCGCAGACGTACTTGCGAAGCGTCGGGTCCAGTGCGCCTTCCTTCAGGAGACGCGCTGGAAGGGAAATAAGTCACGTGACATCGGGCAGGGGTACCGGCTAGTGTACACCGGATCACCAAAGGGTAGGAGCGGAGTGGCCGTGGTGCTGTCTAAGGACCTTCAGGATGGAGTCCTTGAAGTAGACCGATGCAGCGACCGGTTGATGCGAGTAAGGGTGCTGTTCGAAGGGTCGGTAACGAACCTAATCAGCGCCTATGCTCCTCAGACTGGTTGCTGTGAGTCTGAAAAGGAGGCCTTCTGGGATGAGTTCGAGGACGTATTACGCGCTATCCCGAATTCCGAAGGTGTTTTGGTTGGGGGGGATCTCAACGGTCACGTAGGTCAGTTTGCTGGAGAGTATGGACGTGTTCACGGTGGTTTTGGTTATGGCCAGCTAAACGCAGAGGGAGTCAATATACTTAGCACCTGCGCTGTGTCTGACCTAGCCATCGCGAACACATTCTTTCAGAAGAAGCCCCAGCATCTTATTACGTACCGTAGTGGTGCCTACTCAACCAAAATAGATTACCTGCTGGTGCGACGGTGCCACATTGGCAAGGTTACCAACTGCAAAGTCATCCCAGGCGAAAGCCTAACGGCTCAACACCGCCTCCTTGTCCTGGACTTTGCGGTTGTACCGAAGAAGAGAGTGACCGAGAAACGCAAACCCCGCACTAAGTGGTGGTTGCTTGATGGTCCTAGGCAGTCGGACTTCATCGCGGAGGTCGAGCATCTCAAGATCAGTGCTCCGCATGAGTCCGCTCAAGAGATCTGGAGTAGGATCCATTCAGCAATCACCGGTGCGGGTAAGCGCGTCCTTGGCACTTCTCGTGGTGGCCGCACCATAGGAAAGGAGACGTGGTGGTGGGATGACGGGGTGCAGGAGGCGACTCGGAAGAAGAAGGTTTTATTTAAACAGTGGCAAGGGTCCAACTCTCCGGATGACAGGGAGGCATATGGAGCGGCTAAGCGCGCTTGCAAAAAAGCTGTAGCCAGAGCCCGCAGCAAAAGTCTGGCGCCCTTATACGACAAGCTGGAAACTGCGGAGGGGCAAAAGCTTATTTTTAAGCTGGCGCGTGGCCGGGAGAAAGCTACACGGGACATTAGCAAATGTCTTTGTGTAAGGGACGCCCAGGGTAAGCTGCTCTACGATGCCCCCTCTGTTAAGGAGAGATGGTGTACATACTTCGCGGAGCTGTCTAACAAACAGCATCCCCATAACCTTCCTCCGGAACCGCCTCCTAACCTTGGGCTTATTTCCCCTATTTCCCCCGACGAAACCCGCATTGCTCTTCGCCACATGAAGAACCGGAAAGCGGTCGGGCCTGACAATGTGCCAATTGAAGTGTGGAAGGCGATGGGCCCACATGGTGTGGACCTTCTGACGGATCTTTTTAACCGCATCCTGATCACCAAGGAAATGCCGAACCAGTGGCGATTTAGCCTGATTATCCCTGTTTACAAAGGCAAAGGTAGCGTACAGGATTGTGGTAGCTACCGCGGTATCAAGATCATGTGCCACACCATGAAGCTCTTCGAGCGCATCATTGACACACGGCTCCGTAGCGAGTGTACTGTCTCTGAGTGTCAATATGGCTTCCGGGCGGGTAACAGCACCATGGACGCAGTATTCGCCTTACGGAATCTGGCTGAGGCTTCAGAGAGAGAAGGAGAGCTTTGCATATGGCCTTTTTAGACCTGCAGAAGGCCTTCGACTGTATACCTCGGCAGTCCATCTGGTGGGCACTGCGCTTCAAGGGCGTTCCCGAGGCCTATATTGACATTATCAGAGACATGTACCGCGATTCCGTGTCCTCTGTCCAGACCGCTGTTGGCGAATCGAATGGCTTCCCAATATCTGTTGGCGTTCACCAAGGCTCGGCTCTTAGCCCGTTCTTGTTTAACGTAGTGCTCGATGTAGTTACGGCAAACATCCAAGATCAGCCTCCATGGCTAATGATGTATGCCGATGACATCGCCCTCGTTAATCAGAACAAAGCCCATCTTGAGCGCAAAGTCAACATTTGGAAGGACACGCTTGAAAACGGTGGTCTGAGACTAAATGTGGCGAAGACTGAGTACATGTCCTGTGGCAGCACGGATACAAACACCATCCGAATAGGTTCGGACCTGATCAGAAAGTCCGATACGTTCAGGTACCTTGGATCCGTGCTGCACGAGTCTGGCATCGTGGACGACGATGTCCAAGCACGTATTGGCGCGGCTTGGGCGAAGTGGCGCGAGGTGACGGGCGTTGTATGCGACCGCAAAATGCCTCCGAAGCTCAAGGGGCAGATATATAAATGCATCATTCGGCCTGTCCTACTGTACGGGGGCGAGTGTTGGCCAGCGCTAAGCAGACACACCCAGGAGCTTCGCGTCACGGAGATGAAGATGCTGAGGTGGATGAGTGGCGTAACGCGATCCGATCGCATGCGCAACTCTTACATCCGAGGTAGTCTTGGTGTCCGTGACGTGGGGGAAAAACTGCAAGAGTGTCGTCTGCGATGGTATGGCCACATCATGCGCCGCCCTATGGAGTACGTTGGTCGGAGATGCATGAATATGGCTGTTCTTGGGGCTAGGCCCCGTGGTCGCCCTCGCAAGCGCTGGCTGGACGTCGTCAAGTCCGACATGAGAACCAATGGCCTGACTGAGAAGGATGTTGAAGATCGGGCAAAGTGGAGGAAGCTAAGTAGGAAGGCGGACCCTGGCAATAGCCGGGATTAACGCCAGGTGGAAGAAGTGACAGACATGGCGCTACAGGTACCTACGAAGCTTGCAATTATCATCATCTGCCTAACCTTTTCCCAACTGTATTGGTCGGCTTCCAGTGAAGCCGGATTTAGCTGAATACCAGTATTTTACGAGGAGCGGCTGCCTACCAGACTTCCTCAAACTGGGTAACACGGTACTTCATAGCAAGACTGGAGTCAGATTTACTGGCTTCTGACTATCTGTAACGACTGCCAAAGATCTACAAATGATAGCCGCGACCAACGGCTTAACGTGCTTTCCGAGGCATGGAGGAAACTCGGTATGTTAAGATGGTCACCCATCCACAGACCAACCTAGGCAAGCGTTGATTAACCTTGAAGATCGACCCGTGCGGCTGTTACTATCTAGCCACGAGCTCCTCGAAGCTTGCAATGTTAAAGTATATAAGGTTCATAATCATCATGATATCAGCTAAAAGACGTGCAGTGCCGGACGTAGCAAGCGCTTTCTCTTTCTCACGTATACATGACTACCTTATCAGCATCATTTCAGCCAATCGCCGTCCACTGCTGAACGTAAGCCTCCCCCAAAGAGCGCTAACTATCTCGGTCTTGAGAAGTGTGCATCCATCCGCTGGCAGCCTATCTACCTTATAAAAATCTCTAACCAATAAAATTATTTGATCACAAGATACGTGTGCTTACTAAAATAGAACACAAAACACACGCATACACACAAAACGTTATGGATATATTTTTATTGTGCGAACAGCTAAGGTGTGGAATTCCCTACCCGAGCCTGTATTTCCTGATAGCTACTACAGCTAGTCTATTCTGTAAGTAACCATTTCGATATCGAGCTTCACCTGAGTGAGATAGCTCACAAAGTGAACTTTATTGCACTCAACATAAAGGTCTTATCTTTATACTCACCTCGGATTCCGCTGTCGAGACTCGAAAATGTTGTTACAGAATAGGGGTACAGAAGCCAGGCGTTTTATAACTCTCCCCATTCAAAGTTGAGGGCAATGCGGCAGTCGCAGATTGCTACCAAACTACAATATGATATCTATATTCCAAAATATAACACCATGAAATATCAATCATTCGGTCGTAAAATCTTCAATTTCAATCACTATGAAAGCGTTCAGACTCCCATTCACTGAGCTGCCAAGTTATGTATTCTAACATCACAGACCATGGAAATGTCTTGTCGGGCACTGCTAGAGATGGCACTGACAAAATTTGCCATAATATGAAACGAGCGTGTCACTGGGTGATAGCGTTGAGTTATAGAAATTGTCGGCCAGTGAAAATTCTGAAGGCACCAAGATGGTACAATCATCATAGCGATGATTCTACTTTTTTCACAATAACAATGTTTATTTGTAAGTATTTATCATTAGTATTTATTTTTTCTATTACTAAGCCTCCGCTGTCCGTCCGTCTGCCTGTCAGCGGGCTATATCTCAAGAACCGTAATAGGTAGAGAGTTGATTTTCATAGATGGTGTATTTCTATTGCCGCTATAACAACAAATAATAAAAATTACGGTTGTTGGTACGGATCCCTTCGTGTGCGAGTCCGAATCGCACTTGCCCTTTTTTTCTCTTTTTGTCTTTCAATTAGTACCTGTCATATTCTGTCTCTGCACAACCCTAAGGTCGACTGCTAGAAAATGCCTATGCACGCTGCATAACATTGGAAGTAATACGATCTGACGTGATAATGGGTTTTTATGGATGTGATAGCCGAAACTTATGCTCAGATCAATAGCGTGGCCATCATCATCATTACAATCGTAAAACGTCACTGCTGGATCTAGGCCACACACAGACATAGACCAGTCCTGTGACTCACGCATCCAGCGGGTTCCCAAGGCCTTCACCATCGGGTCTAAAAGGCCACTTTAGTTGAATCAGCCAGCAATCCAAACTACCCGAAACTGTCAAATTTTCCCAATCAACCTTGAACCTAATGCTTTAGCGATAAAGATGAAAATGACATTTGTCAGATTGTTGCACGATTAATAAAAAAGACGTGTGGCACTCGGAGACTGCCGCGGTTAAGCTATTGTATAGCATTTTCTATCAACTTATGCAATCATAATTATATATTTATTTTATTTTTTTTTCTTTGTTTTTTTTTTCTTTGATAATTAATTCAAGTTACACTTTGAGCTAAAAAAAAGTAAGAAGTAAAACTAAAAGTATCACTGCTGTGCCGGTCGGAGTGGGGGGTGTTAGGTTTTATTCGTTACGGAATTTCTGGATTCGGTCTCCACGCTCAAGGCCCGCGATAGAAGCTATGCAATAGCTTAAAAGTGCAATTATCCGACATCTGGTTGATTTTTAACGTTTGATGCTATATTAAGGAGAAAAATATACATCTACCTGTGTTTGCGAATTTTCAATACCATGAAGAACTTTGGAAATTCGCAAACTCTGATCGATAGGTATTTTTTTTGTCATTAATATAGTATCAAAAGTAAAAAAAGTCGATCAGATGTCGGATAACGGCATTTTAATTTTATCACGGCAGTATATGTTACGGGCTTACGGCGTCTGTAGTTGTTTCATGCTCTGTGGCTGGCTCGAACAGAATCGCATCGTTTAATATTGACGCATTCAGTTTGAGCTATTGTGACGTCATCGACTATCGACGAGCTTGACAACCGCGGAGGTGAGTGCTCTGACTTATGACAACGTGACAGGACAAGAGACAGATGTCACGGTTTTAATCGACTGCACTGAATGTATGTTTTAAGTCCATTTCTTGAGCCTGGATAGATTTTATTTAAAAAAAAAAACTATCTTTTACTTGCGACTTCGAACTCGCACATCCCGTTTTCCCGTTTCCGTAGGAATTCCGGGAAACCTTCTCTTAGTGCTCCCCTACTCTCCCCAAGGTACTTACAATTATGCCATATTCAGCTTTCAATGAGCAGTAGTTTCGGCTGTGCGTAGCTGTCAGTCTTTCAGTCACTGAATCACTTCGTCATTCAGTAACAGAAAGACTTAATATACGAGTATATTGATCTAGAAGCTGCTTTCAAAGTCCGCTACACCTAAAACCAACACCATCAAGCGTTTACTTACCCGTTAGTGCCCAAAACTGAATATTCATACCTACAGTCTGGTAACCCTAAAAAAAATCCAATTCCCAAAACCTGTCCATGTCCAGTCGATGTCAATCACTCGGCCGCTGCGGACGCGCCGCGGGGTAACCCCAGCCAGTATTGACGCGACGCGACTGTCGTTATGTGACGCGGACACGGCAAACTGCACTTTGTACCTGAGTTATGGCACTTTTATGGATTATAGCACAACTAGTTTATAAATTAATAGGCAGAAGAAAATTACGATTGAAGTAGGACGGAGGTTATTTTGGTTTTAAATTGAAAGAAAAATTTTAGGTGACCAGATGACGGCAAAATTGTTATAATACGTAAGTATAAATAAAAGAGAGGTCTGTCTGCCCTGATAAACTCGGAAAATATAGTGTAAGACTCAGAAGGGAAAAGGGCAAAAATCAAACATAGAACAGATTATAATCAGTATATTTATAAAGAAATAACAGAAACATCACTTACACTATTGCACGCTCGGCGATCGTCGACTGACTGCGCTCTTTGACACTTTGACATTGACATTCGGAACGAATGAATGAGTGTTGGGATCGATATGCTAATCGATACCAACTTGTTAGTCGATTAGAGCAATAAAATTATATCTCAAAGTATACTATGTGTTACAATCGGCCATCCTTCGCATAACGTGTCCTCACGTTAAATTGACATAGATATATGTATATTATACTATATAAAAAAGAGAATACATAAACTCTGTAACTGAAACTTAAGATCTAGTTATTCAACTAACCGCTATTATGATGCTATGCAACAACTCCTGGGCGGCACAATGCTTGCCTCTCATGCCCGCTACACAACACACTCTAATACTACTATAGTGGTGCGGGGTGAGAGCTACTTCCTTCACCTTCACCACACAACCACTGCGATGCCACGCAACAACTCCTGGGCGGCAAGTTCATATGCCTCTCATGCCCGCTACGTGACATCCGAGGTACTTATCTATAGTGGTGCGGGGCGAGAGCTACTTCCTTCACCTTCACCACGCAACCACTGCGATGCCACGCAACAACTCCTGGGCGGCAAGTTCATATGCCTCTCATGCCCGCTACGTGACATCCGAGGTACTTATCTATAGTGGTTCGGGGCGAGAGCTACTTCCTTCACCTTCGCCACGCAACCACTGCGATGCCACGCAACAACTCCTGGGCGGCAAGTTCATATGCCTCTCATGCCCGCTACGTGACATCCTCGCTTGTCACTTGGTAAGTTCACTTAATGTATTTCTCGCTCATTAATTATAATTCGCTATTTAATAACATAAATACTCGTAATCATTTTGCACTTTCAATTGTTTTACTAATTTGTAAGATGTAAGGTATTACATGTGATGTTTTCACTGCTATAATGTTTGATTACATGGTAAATATTGTTTTTACATTCACTTCTAATCACATACATAATTCATATACCTTTTTATATAACATTACATTATTGATTATTATTTCGCTGTTGTTTTATTTATTCAATCAGTATTTTCACTATCACTACATTCGCTACTTTCGTGTGAATGACAAGCGGTTTCACCAAAGCTCAACCATGGAAATATTTTGTCAACTGACATGACATTTTCATAACGTTGACCCTTTCTGGTCAACGGAGTATCCTCTACTAAATAGCGATCGTTTGGTAAAACCCTTTTAATCCTATAAGGCCCTTGGCATTTTGCCTCTAGCTTTTTGGATTGACCGGGGCCAGTCACGACTGCTCTTACTATACGCACTAGGTCGCCTTCCTTATATTTCCTACTATCCTTCCTACGTTTATCATACCTACTCTTATTGATTTGTTGATTCTTCCTTATACGTTTCCCTGCCTCAGAACGGATGTCATCTAATGTCTCGCTACTCGTACCTTCACCTATATCATCGACTATATCATTAAGCAAACCTTGTGCTGGGTTACTAACTTTCCTACCTAAAAGTAGCTCGGTCGGAGTTTTCTTAGTGACCTCGTGTATAGTGGTATTGATACCAAGTTGTACATCGGGCAATAGTTCGTCCCAAGTATTATTGCCTTTTCCATGAGCCATGGATCCTAAAGAGGCTAAAATCGTGCGGTTGTACCGCTCGACTTGGCCATTTGCCCGGGGAGTAGCCACAGAGTTCAGGATATGTTTAGTTCCGATTGAATTAACAAATGACTTAAACTTTTTACTGGTGAAGCTAGTGCCTCTATCCGTAATAATACGTGTGGGACTACCAAAGTAACTAAAGAGATTTTTAAATGCTTTAATAGTTTCTTTAGTTTTTGTGCTCTTGACGGGGGTCAAGCTCACGTATTTGGTATATGCATCAACGATGACTAATATATAAACGTTACGTCGTTTGCTTCGTGGGAAGGGACCAAGATGATCCGCGTGTAGTGTGTGAAATGGGATCTCGATTTTGGGTATTGGATGGAGAAACCCTTCTTTAGCTCCTGACGGGAGTTTGTGATGGGCACACTCAAGACACGCGCTGACATATTTTTTAATGAATTTACGCATTTTGGGGAACCAAAAGAGTGACCTCACTCTTTGCAAGGTTTTATCAAATCCAAAATGCCCAATGTCATCATGATTTGTCTTGAGCACTTGCCATCTAACTCCACGAGGTACCAGCCATCTTAATGTACCATCACTGAGGATACGGAATACCCGACCATTTTTGATCTTGTATTCCTTGTAAACACCCGCAATCTTCGGGGTTTCAGGATCCTCTAGAATATCCTTAATTCGTCTTACTTCCTCATCAGATGACTGTACTGTAGCGATCCAATCTTCGGATCCCACCGACAGAATGTCAAGTGTATGTACGGCTTCAGCACATTCACCTTCTATAGGACCTCTGCTGAGAGCGTCTACATGGGACATTCTTTCTCCTGGTCGATATTCAATACTGCAGTCAAACTCCAAGAATTGAATCCACCACCTAGATATCCGAGGAACTAAGTCTCTCTTTGTGAATGTAGAACGCAGAGCGTTGCAGTCCGTGACAATAGTAAACTTAATTCCGATGAGATAAATACGGAACTTATTAAGTGTACTAACAACAGCCAATGTCTCCAGTTCGAACGAATGGAGTTTCATTTCGTCTATGGTGGTCTGCCGACTGAAATACGCTATTGGGCGCCAAGGGTCATCTCCAGTTCTTTGCAGTAATATCCCAGCTACGCCAAATTTGCTGGCGTCAGTGTGTACCTGCGTTTGTGCGCTATGGTCATAAAGAGCTAGTACTGGTCTATTAACTAAACATCTTTTAAGGGTTTCAAAGGCATCAGACTCCTTCTTTTCCCATTTCCACTGTACATCCTTCCTCAAGAGATTTGTCAAGGGTCTCGCTATCATCGCAAATCCCTTGACAAACCGCCTAAAGAAACTGGCTAGTCCAATAAACCGCCTAACTTCGTGCTGATTACGTGGTTTAGGAAATTTAGCAACAGCCTCAACTTTTTGAATCCCTGGCCTAACACCGTTTCTATCTATTTGAAAGCCAAGGAACTCTATCTGTTCCTGGAAAAAACTACACTTTTCTATTTTTAGAGTAAGTCCAGCTTGTTTAAGGAGGTCTAAAACTTCTTTAAGTCGTAATAAACCCTCTTCAAAGTTTTTGGAGGGGATTAAGATGTCATCCATATATATAATGACGTAACTAATCTTAGATTGACTTAAGATTTTATGAATTGTACGTTGAAAAACTGCAGGGGCATTCGCCAACCCAAAAGGCATACGAGTGTACTCGTACTGCCCATCAGGTGTAACGAATGCCGTTTTCTCACGAGACTGCTCCGCTATAGGTATCTGATGATACCCTGAAGCCAAATCTAAAGACGTGAACAATGATTGTCCTGATAATTGGTCTAGTAAATCCTCTATCCGAGGTAGCGGATAGTGGTCTCGTTTGGTGCGACTATTTAGGGCCCTATAGTCGACACAAAGACGTTTTTCCCCAGACTTCTTCTGTACCAGCACAATTGGGCTGGCATACGGAGAGCTTGATTCGCGAATGATGCCATGGGCCATCATCTCACTCACCATATCTCGGACTAATTTTCGCTCAGAGTATGGTAAGCGATAGGGTCTATAAACAACAGGGGTCATATCTTTAAGACATATTTCCATCTCTGTGACCGTTGTAAATCCCAAGTCATGCATACCATTGGAAAAGCAAGCTTTATACTTGGATATTAAATCGGTACATTGTTTTATTTGTATATCAGTCAACTGCTGGCCATATTTAATGGTCACATTTTCAAGAGAACTACCTTCGTCCGTGGAAACTCTATAAATAGACATATCAGACCCAAGATAGCGTGCTCTAGTGATAAGTGTATCTTTTGTGATCACTACAGGTTTACCACCTACATTCTGTAGTAGCAATGAGCAAGTGCCGTTAACTATGTGGTACTCCCCTGGCAAAAGATAATATTCGTTGCCAATACTGCCCCTAACTGTACCATCTACGTAAATGTTTCCACTCAGATTATCAAGAGATTTGACAGGGATACACTTCATTTGGCCAATACCTATTTCTGTTTTTTCTTTGGACAAAAGAAATAGTTTAATTGGTGTCACTGTTACACGTTCGAATTTTAGATCCGTATTTGTCTTAATGATTTGTAAATTTGGCCGTTCAGTAAAACTATGCCCGAGTAAAATGCTATAGCTAATCAATGTGTCATCTACTATAAATACCTCAATATCCTTTTCTATAATACCTTGAACTTCAATATCTACTTTAGTACGACCTCTAGGTAAATATGGGATATTTCCTAACCCCCTTAAGAATGGACCGTCAACATATTCCCATTGCAAACCTATTTTTTTAGCGTCACTTTCACGCATAACTGTCGCTTCGCTACCTAAATCTACCAAGCAATCTATAGGATTCCCGTTGACCTTTATGATTAATTTATACTTGTTACTGGAATCGTTTTGAAGTGAAACCTTAAGGACACTTTTGTCTTTCTCACTTAAATGCTGTTCCTTAATTTTATTCGTACAATTAGAAGACGTGTGGCCCATAAGGTTGCACTTTGTACACTTTATAATTGGTTTAGGGCATTTAAAACTCGGGTGTCCTACCTCCCGACAGTTAAAACAAGTCATAGTTTTTGCCTTTTGATTGTTTCTGTTCGGTGCACTGTCACTGGAGGAATTGTTGGTGTTACTCGATAAGCGAGTATCACGACTATTGCGTCCTTTTGAATCAGACTGTTCTCGAGAAAAGGACTTAATAGTTTTGAAGAATTGATGTATTTCTTCAGGTTTTTCAAATTTAGCCGCCTGGGCCCCTACTCGAACACCCCTATCCTCGATCCCGTGAACCAAACAGTCCACTGCTTGTTTATCGAAAATCTTACAACGGTTGAGAAGGTTTATTTTTGCAAAATAATAGATTTCTAAGGACTCCCCGGGTCGTACTCTTCTATTAAGCATTTCCATGAGTAAGTCCGCGTAATTCTCGGTTGCTGGGAAGGATTCTTTGAGCATGACTCTCCATTCGCTCCATGTATGCTTAATAGAAGGCAATCCCTGATACCATGTACGGGCGTGACCAGTGAGTTTAGGCAGGGCATAGTGAATTGTCTGTTTTTCATTCCAGCCATAGATTTCGGCGCATTCCTCAATCTTGTCGAGCCATGCGTTAATAGTTTGTTCCTTGGATAGTGGATCATACTCTGGCACGACATTATTGAGGCTGGAAAGGAACTCACGATCCCCTGACCTACCTTTCAAAACATTTAGGAATTCTTCAAAGAATTCTGAAGGTTCTAATCTAGGTTTCTTAGGGCTAGGTTCTTCGTCCATTTTCGGATGAGAAGAATCCAAACGAACATGCAATCCTGACGTACCTCGCTTGCCCTTTGAAGGACTCCGACGTAAATCACCCGACGCTTGTCGGCGGTGAACCTGGTCTTCCAACAACCTCAGTCGCTTCCTGGTTTCCGACAGTTCTCGTTCCGAGTCACGCAATCTGCGATCTGGCGTGCGATGACCTCCACGATGAGGCCTATCACGACGTGAGTTGCGACTTCGACTGCGAGTCTCTCGGCATCGAGAATGACGATGGGTATTTCGGCTGCAACAACGGCTGCGGCTGCGGCTACGCCTGCTACCGTGCCTGGTACGGCTGCGCGATACTCGACTACTTCGCATCTCGTGGTCCGAGTTGGGGCACGGTGTAGTCAGCCTCTTTGGTCTATTCGTATTCGCTCCACATTTGTCGCTCATTGTCTGAAACTTACAGGTTTTGATTTTAGGTTTTGATTAATGAATAACTAAATTTACCCGGATTGCAAAAATCTTTCAATTAGGTAGGCACTAAACGGGTAATTTATATAACAAGTAAAAGTACCTAAATAGATATGGGGCAAGGTCTTAATATAATCTGTTCAATTAATTTCACTATTTTGCATGGATACTAACGTTTGACAAAATAAAATATGATGGTGGGTCTAAATAATATAGAAATGAAATCCGATTTCATCCGCAAAATCCATAGCTGTAATTCTAAATTGACGGTTTTAGGGTGTTCAGGGTCATGTGCTTTGTTAAATTAAGTTCATATTTCGATGAAATAAACTTGCAATACCTGTATATATTATTTTCAAAATGGCGGATTTCTAGGCTTTTAACTGAAGTTAAATCCAATTACATCCAAATAATCCTTTGTTACAGTTTGAAATTAACGATTTAAGAGAACCATGGCCCAGTATTTTGTTGATTTGGGTTCATATTTTGACAAAATAATAGGCTTGCAACCCGTTTTTGTAGTGACGGTTTTTTTTTAACAATCAAATTTAAATTAAATCTATTCGCATCCATCTGATTCTTCCTCGAAAGTTAATAATCTACATTCCATTGGATATCTTGTTTAGTGTTACACTAGATTTTGAACGGTTATGATCAAAATGGCCGCGCCGTTATGTTCTCACTAGTATGGCGCGTAGGTTATTTATGCAAAAACTATTCGTTTTCACACCGATCCCTCTTCTGAGATGTAAGACTCAGAAGGGAAAAGGGCAAAAATCAAACATAGAACAGATTATAATCAGTATATTTATAAAGAAATAACAGAAACATCACTTACACTATTGCACGCTCGGCGATCGTCGACTGACTGCGCTCTTTGACACTTTGACATTGACATTCGGAACGAATGAATGAGTGTTGGGATCGATATGCTAATCGATACCAACTTGTTAGTCGATTAGAGCAATAAAATTATATCTCAAAGTATACTATGTGTTACAATAGGTACCTTTTATCATAGACAAGAATATGTGCACTATGTTTTATCAATAATTATGGCGTACAAAATTAACTGTTTATATGTTAATTTTGTACGTCATATATTGGTAAAACATACATAAGCAATTACATTTAAGGTGACATGACAAGTGCGACTTTTGAGAAAAAGGTTCTGGGTTCGATTTCCAATTCCAAGTCAATCTAGCCTAGTTTATCCTACAACTGGGCAAAGAAATAACTCTCTCTCCCTTTTCCACACAAGTCTGTCCTTTACTAGTTTTCGGTAGGAGTATCATGGTCTGCCACGATTTACGACACATCCCGCTCAAAACAGAGTGGGTAGTTAGGTGTATTTATTTGTTATGGCCAAAGCTTTTAATTTTTTTTTTAGTATCCGGAATATATGGGACTTAAAAATAACTAGCAAAATGTGGGTGGTGGCTCCACCTCAACTGAACCCTTCGAGGAACATAGGCATTATATAACGTATTCATTCATGTGAATACCATTACCAATGAAATTCCCTAGTAAGTGTTATTGGATTGGAAATACCTAGTCATCTCACAGGGAACCAAACCGTTATGACATCTACACTAATTAATAAGATGACTATTAGTAAGTAATCCATCAATGTATTAATTGATATTTTAAAAATTTAATTGCGAAAGTAACTCTATCTGTCTTTGTTTGCTATCTCTTTACGTCTACATAAAAAGGATGGGAAATCATCAAACGACTCCTTCCGCTGTGGGTGAAGCAGAAGGAAGTGTCAGATTTTTACTGACTAAAACCCATCCGTGTTCCTCTTAGTGCCCTTTCCGTTCCAGGGCCGTGGTGACTCTTTCGAACAAATTCTGCATCTCCGGCAGGCACTGGCCCTAGCAGCCTAGTCAGCTCTTTGAGGCGCGCGTGAAACAAAGCGCGCTGTCGACCCGGGCCTGGTTCTGATCGGACGGCGAGCCACCCATCATCCAATGCTCGCCGTCCACAGGCCCGCGCCTACGGTGGCCGGGAATCGCCCAGCGACTCCCGACGCCCGGTGCGTCTTCTTCTGTCGCGGCGGCTGGCACGTGAGGTTCCCCCTCTCTCACACGTTCTGCCTTCTTATTCGCTAGCATTAATGATTCGCAGAAAGAAGTGGCCGCTTCCCGTACCGCCTCGCTCCGGACCATGGAACCAGGGCCGGAAACGAGAGGTTGCCGCCGCTGACATGAAAAATAGCCTACGTCCGATTTCTAGACATGGTCTAATCGTGTGCCAGATTTCAAGCGATTTGCTTGAAATCTGGTGAGATAGTGGTCAAACGCATGCCTATCAATTCTTTATCTTCTTATCATGTGGGCAGTAAGGTCTATCGACCCCACACACCCTAGTGTCAGAATTTCTAAACCGCCTCAAGGGCTTGAGACGGGCGGTGGCTCTGACACCACCGGCTTATACGTACCTTGTGCCTTCCGAAGCACAGAATTATCTTTTTATCCTATCAATACTAAAACGAAAAAAAAACCGTCCAGCCGTGAACATGTGAAGAGGTACCTAATTAACAGACAGACGGACAGACGGACAGACGGACAGACGGACAGACAGATAGTTTCTTTCGCATTTATAACTTTAGTATGCAAAACGCCGCCATTTTGTGAAGACTTTCTAAAGACGGCTAGGTGCCGTGACGCAAGAGGTTAGCGCACTAAGAATAAATTAGGACTTTAATTATATCCGTCTAAGGTACAGTTTCGTTTTTGAGGGTTGAATAATATCAACTTCACGTGCCTATCTTTAAGGTTTAGAAATGCTTGCGGAGGTACGTCCGTGTGTCGTCGACCAATTTTTTCATAACGAGACTCCTCATGAAAGAATAGGTGCTCCTCATGCTTGGAGTTCCCCTTCAGTGATGATATCCGCAAGAGAACCAAGGTTACCGACATAGCCCGAAGGATCGAGTGGCAGTGGGCAGGGCACATTGCTCGCAGAACAGATGGTTGATAGGGCCAAGAAGTTCTGGAGTGGCGACTGCATTCCGGAAGACGCAACGTTGGAATGCCTCCCACGTGGTGGACCGATAACCTCGTGAGGGGCGCAGGTAGCCGAAGGATGCGAGACGCACAAGACCGCTTATTGTGGCGACACTTAGGGGGCCTATGTCCAGCAGTGGACGTATTACACAATCACGCCTGATGGAAAGCGATAGATGACCTATGATGGAGTAAGCGTGCCTAAAAGATGCCTGTTCACTCTTGCTTTGAAGGCAAACGGGTTCTATGTGAACGAAAACACAGACACTGGCAGAGGTCCTAAGTACTGGGTCGAGGATATCAGATAGGCAGTCACTCCATCTAAAGTACTGGTACTCAGCTGTACACAGGAAGCCGGCCCCGACATATTTGGGAAAAGGCTGGCAGATAGAAACAGCCGCCATATTGTGACGTCAGAAGAGAGACAGGTAGGTGTTGTGACGTAACACAAGGGTTAGCGTACTAAGAATAAATTAGCGTTTAATTTTATCCGTCTGGGGTACGGTTTATTTTTAATTCGATAACATTTAGGTATTTCAGGTGAACGTGACTAATTTTATTTGCGTCATTGTAACTTTTGACTTCCTGAGTTTGCCATTTTTCCCTGAAATGGAAACTGAGTAAAAATAGTTTGCAAACGGTACGTCTGCGCTCTTCTCTCCGCACGTAGTTTTTTTTTGTTTTGAGTGTTTTATATGTCACGGGAAAATAGCAGACACCGTAAGATTGTAAAATACTAAACTAATTTTTCTCAATAAGGCACATATACATTGGAAACTATTGAATTTCGATGGAATGTATTGTATTCAAAATGATATGATTTCAATATATTGAGAAAGTATAATTTAAAGAAGATATTTTTTTTTTTTTTTTTTACTATTGATAGGCACGCGTTTGACCACTATCTCACCTGATGGTAAGCGAGGATGTAATCTTACGGAGTTTGTCCGGTGACATATACAATACAAACATAAACTTATACATTTCTCTCATCGGATTCGGCAGAAACAACAGATCTCTACCCCGTGTACCACCCATCCACGGACTGACCTCGGCATGTGACGCTTAACCTTGCAGTTCAACCCCTGTGACTATTTTCACTTACCCAAGAGTAGGTATTTCTTTCACTACTGACACATTAGCATATTATTATGTCGGTATACAAACAATATTGCCATTTAAGTAACAAGTTCGTATGGTACGACTACCATAGCGGACTTTCCCAAATCGTTAATTAGAAAAGTTCCGGACAGTAGTCCCGGGATGCTTCCTCCGTGTTTTTCCTCGACTCTAATTAGTTTCTGGCGCCAACTGTTACCTACACAGTTTTTTGCCCTCAAATATAATATAGGTACGTAATATTACAGAACTTGTTCCTACATGTTTTGGGTTTTTAAACCCTAGCGACTGAGTTTGCTTGTGCTTGATAGTGTCAGCATATTTTATGCTTTGTTAAGAATAAATATTTAGTAAGAAAATGTGTTCGTAGGTAACTTTGTTTTCGTATTTAACGCAAGATTATCTTTATTGCCTTTAATAAGTTCTATTAATAGAGCTCAAAGGTGCTATTAATAGAGTACAAAAGCCTAACACAAACAACATCTAACGTTGGGGTTTTTAGGTTTTTACTTCTGTGTTTGCCGTGTTGGTTCTTCGCACCATTTACATTTAAAATAACTTTCGTTTCTTTGGATTTCAAAAAATATATTTCTTTAATTTTTCGAAAAAAAAAAAACCGCTTGATTTAAGAGAAAAAAAAATACATGTAATATGTTAGATGCTACAGAAGTAAATAACGCACAATTTGATTTATCTAAAAATAGAAAGTTTTAATTTTATTGTAGAATTAAAACACAGAAATTAATTGAGATCAAATATTTACACATTGTGAATTATGATCTACTAACCTAAAAATAGAAAAATCGACAATTAAAGGTTTTTTACTTCCAATATTTTAGTAGATCGACACTGTATTACTTTACTTAGTTAAAAAGAAATTTACTTCTTTTCCTTATTACTTTTAGACAATAAATAAATCACTTCACGAGCAGGCAAAATTCTAGCTCGGATGTGCTGTCATCAGCTGTCATTGTCGTTCTTGTTAGGCGGCGTACACATATTCATATATAGGGCTACGTACACAACATGCAGTATATAAAGCTTACATACATTTACAAACAAAAAATATATCCGAATGTCGCTGTACATTTCTGGTATTTCGGGGTAGGCGTAACTCCAACAATGTACATGGCGTGATATTGAGTCATAAATGTTCTTTTCAGGTTTGGTGACAGCTAGAAGTACATTAAACTTCGCGAAATTGCCTCGCTGTCGAGCTTACTATTGTACGATTAAAAAAATGGTTTCCAAGTTTGAATATTTACGTTACATTGACCCATATTTTCGAGAAAATAAAATAGAAATGGTTTTCTAAACTACTTTTAAACAGTGGTATAAACAAACACTCATATATTCACACATCTACTAGCCCTATCTGTATACTAAGCCATTTCCGTCACTTAACTGAAACTCGACTTTTCACAACCAAATTGATTTGTTATGGTTTGTTTTTTATTGAGCAAAGTAATTAGCTAGGAAAAATTTAGTTAAAACTGTCAAAAAATTGACGTGTTAAAAAGGTCTGATAAACTAAATTCAGTTTAAAGGAAACTTCTCCCACACCAATAAAAATGAAAGATTAAAAAATATCCCACGTTGAGCGCCAAATTTACACCCTCAAAAAAAATTGTTCTATGATCATGAGAGTACGCGGAAACTAGATATAGCATCATAATCCGTCACTTGTGTACCGTGTGTTTATGCCAGCGTCACTGAGTGGCAGTCAACGGTGACTGATGATGGGTCCCAACTGGGCGCCAATAAGCCTGCATTACCAAACGCTGCGGTACAAGTGAGTAATGAATTCCCGCGCAAAGATGGATGAAGGATGTATTCCTTTAAAATTAACGAAGGCTTAGTAAAGCAGCAAGGAATCTAGTATATAAAAAATATATAAAAGCAGTTTATACAAATAAATACAATTTAAGTGTTAAAAACAATTTCTAAAGTCTGTCTGCCTGTTGTTTCCGGACAATCTTTGAAACGGCCGGATGAAACTTTCATCGGCAGATAGCTGAAATTATAAGGGGCCACGTAGAATACTTTCACTAAGTAACAGTATTTTTTCAGTATTTCTGTATATTTGTTTGTAATGAATAGGCTCTGCAAATATTGGACTGATTTAAACAAATATTTCACCACGGTAAACTTATTACTTACTTACTTATTATCACCGACTAACATCGGCTATATTTTATTTTTAGAAAACGGACGAACAGAAGCGGACAACAGCTAGTAAAAAATAAAAAAAATACATATACTTCTCCCTTTTTCCTTGAAGGGGAAAGAACCACAAACATGTAATTAATTTGAATTCGGTTATTACGTCCCTAAATTCAAACAAGATCTCGACGACTTCAAAGCCGGTATAGGGAACATTAAAGGAGAATACACAAATCGTCACGTGGACGGCGCGTGTTCTCCTTGTACTCGCTGTACTCAGAGCGTGAACGATTTTAGGGCTCACGATGAGTGCTTGAAGACGTTGAAAAATATATCTTACTTCTGACTACAATTTAGATAGATGTTTGTCACTCAATCCCGCCAGAACAGCTGAATGGAACTAGATGAAATTGAGCACAGAGATAAATTAAAGTCTGTAATAGCACATAGGCTACTTTCATCCCAGGAGTATGTTCTTTTTGGGTAATTTTCTACGCCGCTAGCGAAAGCTAGTTTTATTATCAAAATACTAGTTAGTACCTACTTTGATAACTCAAGAAGACTGTATCCACGAGAAAACTACCGACAAACAGTACTGCAGGTTTGCAAGAAAATATATGTAACATTTCTTGTTTGAATAAAAAATATATCTTTTCTTGATACATTAAAAATTTTCAGTCATAATATCTTGGTATGGTAGGTAATAATGCTTTTCAACAAAATAACATCGTATTCAATTCCGTGATAGATGAGGGAAATGACGATGCACAGCGGTCGAGGTGTTTTTCTAAGAAAATTTCCTCAAATGTACCTATACCGTTATGATCTCTATTTGATAATTAATCATAGCCACAAAAACATACATATAATGAAATTCTCACTTGATAAATAGTCGATAATTATTTAAAATATAAATAAATAAATTATTACTAAAATTATAAACGCGTAATTCTTTTTTATTTGAGATGAGTTTGCTCATGACTCTAGTCTAGGTCAGAGATGACAGACACAAAGTCTACGATTGAGCGAGCTTACCCAGAAGAAGCTTGTTCACTCTAACTTTGAAGAGACTAGGGTTGAATGCGTTCGGAAACACAGACGCAGGTAGAGAGTTCCACTCCTTTGCTGTGCGCATTATAAAACACGTTTGAAAAGGTTAGTGCGAATTGGTGCAATAGTAACATCAAGGTAGAGATGGCGATAAACTCTGTCTATAAGTTAGTTACCACTTCGATGTCTTAGTGGCTAATGAAATTAAGCATACGGATAGAATAATGTCCTGGATGAAAGGTGTCATATGTCGTATACAAGGTGATAGAGAATAAACGCAATATCTACCTGTAACTGTACTCAACATTATGGTGATTCTTTTACTATGCACTATGGGACCAACCCCGAAATCGCGAAAAAGAATCAGCTGTTCTTCTTCTTCTTCTTCTTCCACCTGGCGTTAATCCCGGCTATTGCCAGGGTCCGCCTTCCTACTTAGCTTCCTTCACTTTGCCCGATCTTGAACATCCTTCTCAGTCAGGCCATTGGCTCTCATGTCGGACTTGGCGACGTCCAGCCAGCGATTGCGAGGGCGACCACGGGACCTAGCCCCAAGAACAGCCATATTCATGCATCTCCGACCAACGTACTCCATAGGGCGGCGCATGACGTGGCCATACCATCGCAGACGACACTCTTGCAGTTTTTTCCCCACGTCACGGACACCAAGACTACCTCGGAAAAGAATCAGCTGTTCTGTTCAGTACATTTTATCGAATTATGCGTACATAAATGGGCGGTCGATCTTTTTTTTCGCGATTTCACTGTTGGTGTCATACTGAAAGTTGTTCATAATGATGAGTACAATGAACCCTTAAGAAGTATTGCATTTTTTATGTAACAAGTTGTATAGGATACTTTTCATCCCGTAAGTATTTTCCCTTCGGATGATTTCCACAAGCAAACCCGCTGGAAGAAGCTAAATAACACAAACCGATATTACTGAACATAACAGCTGGTACCTACATAAACTTATTACCATTCAACATTCAATTATTGCATTATTCATAAATTTACTCTCATTTTATAAAAGGAATAAATTAGCTCTCACAAACTAAACGACTACTCAAAATAAGCATAATTCTGTACACAACAAGCTGGAATTAATTTCCGATCAAAGAGAAATGAACAAACAATTTATTAAATCGTAGTTTTGAAATAACGGCCACACATTTTTTGCTTCAGTTAATAAAAAATCCAATAGCAAATTCCGTTATGAAAAATAAAATACGAGAGCTTAATAAATTCAAAAACCGAACGACAGAACCTAAACGAATGTTTAAACAAACATTTGGATCAAATATTTATACTGAGGCCATTACATCAAACAAAAATCTTTTGGAAATTCTGATGGCAGCATTTGGGACATGCGACGATATTAAAGACTTATAGTATTGGACTGAGCGTTTTGTCTGTCTGGCTGTCAAATGACGACGGTCAGGAACGTGTAAGAGAGACAAAGCTAACGCGTGGCTAGTTGTTGCCTTTTTCTAGAAATCTGTTTGGTCCGCGTAACCGGCTGTAAGTGTCACCTTCATAACTACTCATCATGATGGTCAAATGACTCGTCCCGCACTGGCCCGAGCAGAAGGGGGTGTCAGACTCTTACTGACTAAAACCCATTCGTGTTGCTCCTAATGTCCTTTGTGTTCCAGGGCCACGGTGACTCTTTCGAACAAAATCCCAAACCCTGGCTTAATGTAGCCTACATCAGATAATCAGTCCACCACGTGGGAGGCATTCCACAAGTCACTACACCATATCCTTACGACCTCGTCGATTATCTGTTGAGTGAGCCTATCCCACTGGTACGGACTTTATAAGAGACAGATATAGGCCGCAAATTCCTGTCTCTTTTTATAGATGAGTTAATTTTGTGACAGTAACGCTCAGCCTACACCTATACACGATACCGATCGTTGAGTCGTCATTGACGTGTAATTTACTTGTCTACGGGACAACTTTGTTATCGTCCCCCTCCCCAGCCTTCACCCCGCAGCGCTCGTGCGTCGACCCCCACATTAGTGTCACGCCTGAGGTTTGCCGCCGTTCTTATCCAGACTAGGGGTGTTACGGAGCTTCAACTCCGACTCCGATAAGTCGGAACCTCCGACTACATCTCTGGTTCCGAAATTTTAATCGGTGGTCGAAGTCGAAGGTAATTTGTTACTTTTAGAGTCAATTAATTTGTTTTAATTTGCTTACTGTTTTGATTATTTTCAGTTTAGATGCAGTTTTACGTTATGTAGGTTTATTATTGCAATTATAGAGGCCAAATGAATAACGGAAACCTATTAATAAGCCTCTACTGTTCGTCCGTCTGGTCCGTCTGTCTTTCAGTGGGGTATCTCAAGAACCAAAATAGGTAAACATTTATCAATTAAACATTAAGGGTCGCTCCCATACAAGAAACATGTTTTTTTTTTTCGGTTTATGGTAGAAAAACTCTCGTGTAGGAAAACTCTCCGACTCGCACTTGGCCGGCTTTTTATTATTAATCCTACCCTTTACACGTCTCTTTTCCACCGCCGCCTCCGATTCCGGCAAACCGAATTTCAAAACTCCGACTACGATAAAACTCTCTCGTAACATCCCTGATCCAGACAGTGGATCACGGATAGGTTTGATTCGGTAAAAGCGTCGCGGAATTATTCGTCGCTTTTAAATATGGCGGCAGGTTTTGCTGAGCCGTGCGTTTGTAACATGTTTTTAATGGTGGATGATGCTTTTTTGACGTTTGCTGTTATTGGAAAAGGAGAGAGTAGTTGTTACTGCGTTCATTAAGCCGTTGGCTAGTGTTTGATTTTTAAAGAAAAACCCCTGTAGATAAATATATTTTTTTAAATGTGTCGGGATTATACCAACTTTAATGTACCTTTTGTAATGTGTTTACTTACATAGTTTGTAAGATATGTTTGTGACTAACAAACGGACTATTGGTCTGAATGAAAAAATTGATTGATTGATAATATCCTAAATAATCCAAATACATACATGAATATGGATTATTCACGTATGGATGCCTATATAAATGTGAGAGTGACATAACGGATTTTGTGAAAATTGCCACAAGAGATTACGAGTATAGGATACTTTTTAGGGTTCCGAACAAAAAACGGAACCCTTATAGGGTCACTCGAGTATCTGTCTATCTGTCTGTACGTCTGTCACAGCCAGTTTCCTCCGGATCTACAAGACCGATTCTGTTGAAATTTGGTACAAGTATGGACTTTTGTGACCCAAACACGGACATGTTACGTAAATTAATGAATTTTTAGTAATTTTCTAATTTGACCCCCAAAAGTGACCCCCATGTCACTTTTGGGGGTCAAATTAGAAAATTATTAAGAAAAGTTTTTTGGATAATATCGTGTGACATCAAATGAAAGGGCTTAACTGTGAGGATTTTAATTATATTTTTTATGTTAATAAAAAATAAATTCGTTCGGAAACCTTTGCATGCGAGTCGGACTCGCACTTGGCCAGTTTTTAATGAGTATGTTCCCTTGGACTAATTTTTTGACTTTCGAGCAAAGCTGCTGGTAGAAAGTAGTTGGTTATAAAGCTAATATTTAAACGACTTCAAAAAAAGGAGGTGGTTCTCAATTCGGTTGTATTTTTTTTTGTTTAGCATCGCGGGCCCAGTGCGGGTTGGTAGATGTCACATGTCTTCGAATTATTGGTTAACATTTCAAAAACTACCAAAATATTCCTGACTAGCTTTTGCCCGCCGCGATGTTATTATTATATTAAAGAAATAGCTTTACCGCTCAATAAGCCACAAAGACAGAAAATTTCAAGATTCTTAAGTTACAATAACTTCTAACAAAGTTGGGAGATAATCATGTTCCAGACTAGTTCCTTGAGGGAACCCAATTAAAGAACAGATCTTGTTCTAATAAACCTAGTTCTTTACATTCCTTTTAAAGATGGTAACAAAAGTTTTCCCAGGCAGTAACTAGTTCCGTGGTTCCCAACCAGCGGTTTGCGGATGGTCTTTAGGTTTTATATAAATGTTCGCGTTTGACCACAATCTCATCTGATGGAAAGCGATGATGTGTTCGACGATGGTTCACGCTTGCCTAGAAATAATGTGTTCACTCTTGACTTAAATACCCCAAGATTGCAGCTATTAGGAAACTCGAGGCTCGGGCAGGCATTTTTCACTTCAAAATGTCATGAATGCTAACTGATTTTAAGTTTCTATCAGAAATGTTCCGTTTTCTACGACAGCACTCTTTACTTTTTACTACCACTTTGCTCGCGTCCATCCCTCATTTTTTCTAGCAGTAAATAATGTCTATGCGACTCAGAGATAATGTAGCATAATTGTGGTGAAAGAATGTTTGAAATCAGTCCAGTTATTTTAATTTTAATCGTTACAAAAATACAAGTCTTTCCTCTTTATAGTATTTGTGTGGATTTCAAAGAATAGTTCTGATACAAATTTTGAATATATTTATTAATACAATATAAATATTTATTTTGAAATGCTAGCAACAATGAAATTAAAGTGGCCCCAGGTTAAACAAAGGTTTGGAACCACTGATCTAGTCCAACCAATTAACAGAAGAGATCATTACACTAATTGTATTGCCAACGAAGAATTAAGTGTTAAAGAATAGTGTTCCTCCGACTTATGGGCAGGATAAATGTTACTTGGAGTAAAGTATTAATAAATAATGACCACTCTGTAACCACTATCCCACAATAAAGATCTCTGACTTTGAATAAAATAAAATAAAGGGATTGATGGGAGTAAAGTGATTTCATCGTCATCTGCTTGGCCTTTTCCCAACTATATTGGGGTAGGCTTCCAGTCAAACCGGATTCAGCTGAATACCAGTGTTTTACATGGAGCGGCTGCCTATCAGACCTCCACAACCCATTAACTGGGAAACACGGTACTTCTTGGCAAGACTGGAGTCAGATTTACTGGCATCTGACAATCCGTAACGACTGCCAAAGATCTACAAATGACAGCCGGGACCGACGGCTTAACGTGCTTTCCGAGGCACGGAGGAAACTCGGTATGTTAAGATGGTCACCCATCCACAGACCAACCTTGGCAAGCGTTGCTTATCCTTAAAGATCGTCCCGTGCGGCTGTTATTATTTAGCCACGAGCTCCTCGTGAAAAGTGAATTGCGTCATCATGGGGTGCAATTATCTAATAGAGAACTGAAATTAATATACGAGAATTTACACGTAAATTTTCCCTAAAAAAAATCAAACTAAGATAATCATGTAATTTTTGGTATCCAAAGAAAAGTCTAAATTTATCTTGCCCACAGTTTTCGGCCACCGAGTTGAATATTACATTTCTATATAAACAATTACGTTTAGAACAATCTAAACTGACTACGAAAATATGTATCTTGTAACGCTACCATGGAGTTTCTTGCACGTTCTACTCCATAGAGATCTACGCTTGGGAACGTGCAAATAGCGTCATGTTTTTCACTGCCGCCCTTGACATTTCAATAGTGCCTGTAAATGGTTTATTTGAAATAAAAGCTTTTGAATCTTTAAATCTACATTACGGGGATACATTTATATATAAGTCATGCGCCATCTCCTGTATTCTACGTCTCTATAATACCACGAGTGCGACGCAAGTACACGACAGAATACTACGGACACTTGCGTTTCATGAATTCTTGAGTTCCATGTGAATTTGCAGAGTAAGTAGTACAATTTCACATCGAACTCTAGAATCCCCTCAGGTGTTTTTTGTTTCAGATGCTGGGATAGTCTAGTAAGTAGTACTGATTTGTATTCAGTATCGTACACTACACAGGGGAGTCTCTGCGTTAGACTAAGAAAACTCACTGTGATACATGATCGTCTTCATACGTGTTCTTGAGTTGTTGTTATTACCTGTAACAGACAATAATAAATGTAATTCTGTTTTTTATTATCAAATAAGACACAAAAATAGATGGATCGACTGTGTGAGGAGTTTGAAACAAAAAACAGTTAGTGGTAAAGTGTCGGTTGAAAGAACGGAAATAATAGAATGGAATACAAATAGAACACATTTATTCCACACAAGCTAACATCATCAAACACAAAGTAAAATACGTAATTGAATAAAATAATGGCACAATTTCGCTGAACATAACGAAATGGTTACCATCACAGCAAGAAAAAAATATGTTGCAACGGCCCCAGGTAACACGAGATAGGAGAAGAAAAAGGTGATGATTTTTAAAGAAGTATTTGAGTTACATGACTCACAATAACAATTCCTCAGATCAAATCAACAAAATCATCATAACCAAATCTAACACTCAACTAAATCAGTCCTGTCAATATCACCCCGATAATATCAACTTCTGACGGCACATAAGTGTTATGGAAGCCAATACGTCATCAGTCCATTGCCAGCACATCGGTACTCCGGGCGGTGATGTGAAACTTGCAAACAACGTCGACGGGGCTAGGGCTACGTACGGGGTGAAAGAATTTTGTTGGAAGATTTTTAATTTTTTTTGGTGCTGGCTTTTGAGTATTGGTGAGTTTTGAGTATGGGCTGTGTTTACTTAAAGGAGTCGTTGTCTCAAAATAGAATGATTCTGTACATTCACATCACAATATCGATGGGATTTTTTGTTTCTGTACTTTTTGGAGAATATAAATAGACTTTTGCGATAAATGATAATAACAAGATTATGAATTTGATTTGATTTGCTTTTGATGTTGACAGCACTTCATTCCCGTGATCATAATTACATACATTAGAACCTGCAAATTTCCAAAATGCTGAAATGGTTGTTTTCTATAAGAAAATGCATGATTGATGATTGTATTTGAATGATCAATCGCTTTTAATTCTCTATTTTGCACCTACCACTATTCTCTGCAACACCCAAAGGTTGACTGGTAGAGAATGCCTCTGGCATTATGTCCATCTCTGTACATTATTTGTGTGCTGAAAGTGTTCAATAAATAAATGAACTTCCATATTAGGACATTATCCAAATATTGCCATTTACAAACATAACCAAACAATTTTGCTTCCTAATAATATTAGTGTGTAGATCACAACACCAAGCCATAACAACCCTCTGATTTGTCGATTTCGGTGCATCAAAATATGGGCACAGTTGCGCAGTTCAATTTTGTAGCCCACGTTTAAACAACATTGTTGAGAATATATTTCAAAAACCATATTTTTATTACCAAATTCCAATATACTGCTCTATACTCGGTTATCGAAAACGAAACAATACAAAACGGCATTGGAAACTGAGAACACATATATAGTAATGCTGGGCACACACAGACAATCAATCGATATCGCCAGGCATAGCACTACAGTTACTGTCGACGCTCGTCCCTCGGGCGAGATTCCGTTCGCTGCTCATATTGAATTCTCCCCAACTTTTGTATCAAACCTATGTTGTGGAAATTTGTAATCTCTTAGTATTATTCTCAGAGGGATTAACGAAACCTTCCAGCCTTTTTGGATAAAGTGAATATTCATATTTATGCATGATGTGAAATTTTTTTGTTTATCGTTGCGTATGTGGGCGGCATACATATTTAAACTCACACTAGATTTTACCTTTGTGACTCTCGAATTTTACCTAAAACAAGTCAAAATCGAACGGAATATTTGGTTTAGAAAAATAACGTTAATTTTTCATCCCCTAACATCATTTTTCACCATTGAATAGAGAGAAAAAAACACGCGTAATACACCGTCATTCAGTAACTGAAGTAAATACAAACGAACAATCCGCACGTAGGGGCTCGGAACGAAAACGTCAATAGGTCTTAATGGCGCCCGCGTGGGCCCCCGGCCGGCTAGTGGCGCCCAACGTGGGGCCCGATAATGGCGCTCTTGTAGGGCTGGCAATAGCGCAACCTATGTCTGGATATTCCACAAACACATGGATTAAACATTTTTGATCTCTCGGGATCTCGGAATTGGCTGAAATACGAGCATTAATACGAAGTTAATAAAACAACGAAATAATAACAGATCAATTTAAAATTGTTTGGACAGGTAACTTTGGATAATTTAGATAAGTTTTAATTGAGATCCAATCACATTACGAATGTGATTAATCAGTAACTCGTTTAGCTTCAGCATCAGCAACATCTATCGATCTAGAAGCCTTCTCTCTCCCATTACCAATCGAATATCAACATTTGATTGGAAATGTTTGTCAATAAAACATACACATACATAACATCGAAGACAGTCGGGTCTGTGCATATATCTAGTCCCAAAAATCTTAAAGGATCCTAAACTCGTAATCCCGCATAGCACGGGATCTCAAAATACCAAGATTGAAAGCCCTACTCCGTCTGTATGCGGAGAGGACTCAACGAGGCCCGCGGGACTCCTGACCCTCGCCGTCACTACATTCCTACTCACTAGTGGTGAAAAGCTTGTACAATTTCTTTTTGTGAATGCCTGCAAAGGTGACTTGCTCCCTTATGGCCGTTTAGAGTTGTATCTATGAGGGCATTGATGGTCAGCAGAAGACAGTTATGGGCTGACTGGTTTTTTCTGTTCCGTGGGCTGACCAGACAGTGGAACTAATGGCAGAGCTGCACAGTGGTACACACTCAAAAATAGCCTTACTTTTATGTAATGATAATCATCAAATGACTCCTCCCGCTCCGGACGGAGCAGAAGGAAGTGTCAGACTCTTACTGACTAAAACCTATCCGTGATCCTCCTAGTGCCCTTAGCGTTCCAGGGCCGCGATGACTCTTTCAAACAAAGTCCGCAACCCTAGCAGGAACTCAAACATAGCCTACATTCAAAAATACGTTAATACTTATAACAGAACTGTCACTGTGTCGTGACGCTAAAAGTTAGATGTGCTCGTACTTCTATAAGAATGTTCTTATATAGAAATCCGAGACAGTTTCGGTCCTTAAGACCGAAATATTGCTAGCACAATGTACTCGTATTGATTTCGAGCCGTTTGGTCAGCGTTCGGCGCACGCCAGTAACGCTAAAGAAGGCTTTTAGTCCTCGACTTCCTTTACTTATATATGATGATTGTATGCCATAAGCAATGTTGTTAAACATAAAATACAGCGTATGACAGTCGGCAGTATTAACCACAATTCAATCTTCTCTGTAACTTAAATAAACGAAGAGTATTCTATTCTACCTATTAGATTTCAAAGGAACTTTGTTGTTTTCTACTAATTCTCGCAATCCGATCACGAAATAAAGAGATCGCTGTGCTTTATTAGCTCACATTAAGATAAAAGCCAGTTGAAAAACCGGCCAAGTCCAAATTTGACTCTTACACAAAATGTTCCGTACCGTAAGCCGGAAAAAAAACAATTTCTCAAAAAATATGGAGCCCCCATACGAGAAATTTTTTTTTCGGCCTTTTAATTTAATTTTTTTTTTCAATACTTTTACTTTTTGCTATAGGGGCAACTAGCTATTACGGTTCATGAGATACGGCCCGCTAACAGACGGACGGACGGACGGACAGCGGAGGCTTAGTAATACGGTTCCGTAGGTTACTGTTAACAAAAGCAGCATCCTACTAATTTACAGTGGTCACTAAAGAAGAGCTAATTAAATTATTTTACGAGCCAACAACTATTTTATATTACTGTTTGGCACGACAGTTGAAATTAACCGACGACTTTTAACTGACACTTAACAAATTTTAACTGCTCGCCATGAAATTGAACCGAACAAACATACGGAAGGCGTTAAAATAAACATTTAAAAACTTTACTAAAAGTCGTATAACTGATGGTTAAAGTGTACGACCGGTAAGCTACTGTTATTGGTTCAATCTCGTTTAACTTATCCAGTAATGATGAAGTGTGGTTTTCATGAGTTTTATTTACTAACTTCATTTAGTTGAGATCCCGTTAAACAGATGAGGCGTATCGAAATTTTATATTATGGTTGTTAAAGTCTTGCAAGTCTTCGTTGGTGTAGGGTTGCAAAGCAGTCCTGCTGATCGTGAGGTCCTAGATTCTCCTGTCGGGCTGAGTGCTATTGTAAGTCCAGTTAAATAAGTGGTTTCTTTTGATTTGTAATGGATTTGCCCTTGACTGATCTAGTCTATGTCAAGATGACAGAGACAAAGTCTACGATGGAGCGAGCTTACCCAGAAGGAGCCTGTTCACTCTAACTTTGAAGAGATTAGAGTTGTAAGCTTTTGGAAACATATACGCAGGCAGAGAGTTCCACTCCTTTGCTGTGCGCATTATAAAAGACGTTTGAAAACGCTCAGTGCGAATTGGTGGAATAGCTACAATAGCAGCTTTGTTTTCAGAATTAGAAATAATAATAAGCTGAGAACTTGTATAAACTATTATTTTTGTTTTTTTTTTACGTTGTCTCATAAAATCTTGCGTTCTTCATGGTAAACCTTCACGAAAATCGGTTTTTCACAAATATCTTGCTCGCTATGGTTTCAATGATATTTTTGTCATTAACTAGCGGATGCCTCGCAGTTTCACCCGCGTAGTTCCCACTGCCGTGAGAGTACAGAGATAAAATATAGCCTATGTTACTCGCTGATAATTTAGCTATCCATTGCTGAAAGAATTTTTCAAATCGGTCCAGTAGTTTTTAAGTTATTCGTTAAATACAAAAATACAAATCTTTTCTCTTTACAATATTATTAAAATAATAATAGTATGTATAATATATGTAATAGTATGGAAGTATAGATGAAAATTGTATAGTAGAAAATTAAACACCATGTTGCCAGTACCACTGCACCCGGAATCGTATCCAATACTGTGCCAATACGCTCAGCAGTCGCGGATTGGAACTACTAGACAAAGCAGTTAACCAGCCAAGTGCGTGTTGGACTCTCACACAAAGGGTTCGGTACCATACACTGAAAAAGACACGCTTCTTGTATGTGAGCCCTTTTTAATTTTAAATTTAATTTAGTTTATAAATATTTGTTGTTATATCGGCAATAGAAATACACACTCTGTGAACATTTCAATTGTCTACCTATTACGGTTCTTGAGATACAGCCTCCTGTCAGACAGACAGACGGACGGACGGAAAGCGGAGGCTTAGTTATGGAGTTCCTACGGAACCTTAAAAACGACAGTATACATTAAATGCTGTAAGTACACATCTCCCTAACCCATCGGGAATGACATATAACGGAAAAGTCATTAACACTGGACACTAAGCTACTAATGTCTTTATTACACACTACAGCACCACTCTACCCTCTTCCACTGTCTTAACAAACAAGACAATGACGTCACACGTAACTTAAACGTCCTCTAGCGTAATAAAACGTAGCTCCAACACGCAATACAATGAGGGACACAGAATAAATAAAAACAGAAGGACGACTCCGTCAAGCAATCAATTATTAGCCTGCCCTATCCCAACTATATTGAGAACGGTTTCCAGTCTAATCGGATGCAGTACGCCGCTGAGTACCAGTACTTTACATGAAGCGACTGCCGATCTGATCTCCACAATACAGTAACGAGACCCCTGGGCAATACTGGTGCCAGATTTTCTGGCTTCTGTAACAACTATCAAAGATCTACAAATGTCAGCCTTGGTATGTAACGGACGGTCACCTATCCACGGACAAACCTCGCGATCTTTAACTGTAGTTGCGGATAGTCAGAAACCAAAACAAATTGACCCTAGACTCGACTCTGACATAATTGGGAAAAGGGCGCTTGTTTTCGCTCGTTGTATGGAGCCGACCTCCTAAAGGATAATTTTATTATTTTTAAGGAACGTTCGCCGTCGCAAACTGTCAAAACCACCTCTAAGTACCCTACATTTTGACAAGCTTTCTTCTTTCTTTCTTTTTATGTAAAATGTTGCTCCTCTCTAGGAATTTCTCCTGTATCGTGGTTGCGTTTACAAACATACAAAATCACATACACAGACAGCCAGACCTGGAACAACTATCCGTCTTCTGTAGGCCATACAATATAAATATTTGTTCCGTGTGGGAATCGAACCCACGACTCGCAGCGTAATCACTGCGCCAATCGTGTCTGCTTTTGACATGGATTGTCGCAAAGATACTGCAACTTGAATTGGAACGTTATTTTCGTACGAGAGTTGGCCTTCTGTGTAAATTTATTTGTTGGCATAGAGTTACTATATTTTTACGACTACCCTACAAATTAAGCGCCAAGTCCGAATGAGTGTAGTTCCAACCAAGCTAATTGTTTTTCGTGTTTATTCAATAACGTTTTCACGATACCTATTCTGTTACATAGTTTTGGGATTAAAACCAAACAAATTGGTATTGTTTTTGTTTCAACTGCAGTTTTCGCGTAGCAAAGAGGTTCGGAATATTGTTTAAGTTAGCTATATGCACAATTGTGTGCTATGTAAACGTGATTTTAATTTCAATATTGGTTTTTAATCTAAATGTAGTGGGTTAGAGTAAGTTTATTCATGTGTATATAGAGTGTAGCAGATATTTCGACGGTGACGTGAAAAGCTAAATTTATTCATCTCGAGCCAAATATTATTTTCTCAAAAGCGACGCACACACAGCACACGCAGCGATAGATCACAGATGTCCATATTTGTGTGAGCAAACCCGAGTGATCCTATATAAGAGTTTCATTTTTTGTTCGGAACTCTAAAATAAGGTAATAAAGATATTTACAGTAAAAATTACGATTAATTGAAGACAGAAACCCGTTCCATAAAATGTCGAGCTACGCATAAGTTTTCCACCAGTTGCCACCATAAACATGAATTTTATTCATTTTCACCTCAAGCTGCTCTCATAAGCACGAAGGGGGGACTCAATCTATACATATAGGTACATCTGATTGCCGAGGACACATAGCTGGTTATGCTATCGGCTCAGGATAAGGGGATGTGTACATTGCTGGTTTTACTCGATTTTTCCCGGGCATTTGACGCAATAAATATACCATTACTACTATCCAAGTTAACTTATTACGGTTTCGACCCTGACGCTGCTCGATGGTTCCAGAGCTACCTAAGTGATAGGAAGCAACTTGTAGATTTACGTTTGGGGGATGGCACCACACGTAGATCAGCACTCAGTTGTATAGAGAGAGGAGTCCCGCAAGGCTCTATATTAGGACCGATTCTTTTTATATTGTACTGCGCCGATATTATAAAATGCCTTCAGAAATGCAGGTACCACATATACTACTCTGTCAAGAAAGTACCGGGAAAAGATCAATAATACACAAAATGTCTGTTATTCATCCAAATTTATTTTATCACCTTCAAAGTATGCTCCTTTAGAAACGATACACTTGCGCCAACGAATAATCCATTCATCAAAACATTTTTTAAACGCTGCTTCCGGAATTGAGTTGAGTTCTCGCCGCGAATTCTCCTTTATGTCTTCTATCGATTGAAAACGGTTCAGTTGGAAGGCGCCACTCCGAAGCTTGTTGACTAGTTTGCATGTCAAACTCGTAAACCCACGTCCCGTCACCAGTAACAATGTGTTTCATGAATGTTGGGTCCAAACTGACTCGTTCTAGCATGTCCTCAGCGACTTTCATGCGATTGAGTTTTTGGAGAAAATTCAGATCTTTTGGGACTAGCCGAGCAGCAACATGTTTCATACCCAAACGATTAGTTAAAATGGTACGGATCGACTCGTGAGATACAGAAAGTTCGTCGGCTATCTCCCTCAGAGTTGAATGGGGATTTTCAGTCACTATTTCCTTCACTTTTGCGATGTTAACTTCAGTTGCAGACGTTGACGGCCTACCAGAGCGAGGCAAATCTTCCATCACATCTCGACCGCTTTTGAACGCTTTGAACCACTCATAAGCTCGAGTTTTTGATAAAGTCGATTCACCGTAAGCCTTCTGTAACATTTTCAGTGACTCCGAACACGAAATTCCATTGGCGATGCAAAATTTAAGACAAACTCTTTGTTGGATATTTTTGTCCATTATGAAATTCGCAATACACACTATATATGATATTACTAAAACCAGCACTGTATTTAATATAAATAACAGATGCAACTCAAACTCCGCGCCAAAATGGAAAACAGTTGTGCCAATCTAACAACTACAAAAAAACAAAAATTTGAATTTGGAACCATAAACAAATCATCCATTCCCGATACTTTTTTGACTGAATGTACACTTGAACCTGTCATTAATATGATGTCAGGCCAATTCTCAGCTGAAAGGATTCGGTTTGTGTCTTTATTGGATAATTATTATAATTGAAAAGTGACGCCCACCTTCTTTATTTCTTTCTGTTAATTTCCAGAATTATTTGCTTCTTGTTTTAATTGTTTTCTATCCTTTGTTTTTTTTTGTGTATTATTTATCACTGGAAACTAAATTATATTCATGTATCGTTAACTACAACTACACTTTAGCATATTATATCTATATTAATCTGTACTCTATTTAATACCCTACAAAACTGGTTTACATCCGTACACTTCAACATAAGGTGCAGTTGAAAACCAGCGTCAGGCAGCGCCTAGTTGTCTGGCATTTTGCTGAACTGGACCTGTTTGGCGCAGCCGCGGGGCACACGATGTTTTTGATTTTGTAATAAATTTTGCTTTTCCTTTTGTTGTTGCAAACATTGTGTGATTCCGTGTGTGCCAAATAAATTAGTTTTCTTTCTTTCTTTCTTCGGTTTGTCTAAAATCTAAGCACGAAGTAGAGTGCAATTAATGATCGTATTAGTATTATAAATGTAATCCTAATACAACAAGATCCACCAATTAGTAAGCTACCTTCAAAACACGTACATGCATACTCAATTATCCACCCAATCCTGTACAGTCAACACATTTGGTGGTAGATACCATTTTATTTTTACAGCAGCTTTAATCCTTAGCAAAAAAGGCGGTTTTCGCAGCTCAAGCGTGTGTTGGACAGTACTAAAAGTTGAATGTAACATCGCATCCCCCCCGGCGCGGCCGCTCCAGTGGGTTTGGTCAAGAGGGCGCGACGGATCCTTTTAAAGTGCCCCTAAAACGCGAGGGTTGGACAGGAAACGAGGAAATGACGCTCAACGATGTGCCGAACTAATATGTGTGGAATATAATTTTGACAAGTATTAAATTGGGAGGCGAATTCAATTTTGTCTAGTTGGTTTCAACCTACTAATCCTGTTTCACTAATTCTATCCTACTGATATTGTAAGTGTGAAATTAAGTTACGATGAATGGAAAGATGAATGTTTATTTGTTTGTTTTATAATTACCTATAGTAGGCGCCAGATAAATTTGCAATAAAGTACATTGCCTTTTCCCTATGTCTTCGTGTACATAGCCATGGGTCCAAAGGTCTGGAAGTCATGGGTAGAGCCCAGCGATGCAATGACGAAGAGTATTTATAATATTGTGTTTTTTTTCAGTTCCGTGATATTACTAGCACTCCGCAATTTTCTTAAGGATCCCTAATTTTTCTAGTAATAATATAGCCTAAGATTTTTTTTAAAAAGGACTAGTAGTTTTTGAGTTTACTCGTTACAGATATACAAAAATAAAAATTGTTCCACTTCGTTTTTAGTATTAGTGTAGTAGTAGGGCTATGTAGTGCGCACTGAAGTGCATGGGCACATAGGAATAATGGTGTACTTAAGGTGTTTGCGCCAGGGTAGCTCGCGAGATTCAAATTTTCTGACGTTTTTTGCAAGAATTATGTATTTTCTGAATTATAACTATTAAAATCTGTTAAATAACTCCACAGGTCGGTATAATCTTAAAATGTCAAGATTTCATGAAATAGTCATTCTTTCGGGTCTACCTGGCCCTATGTATTTTATTGCTGACTTAAATGGTTATAATTCTGAAAATACTTTTATCAACATAAAACCTAATACTGTCTTGAAAATTGCAAAAAAACGTAAGAAAATTTAAATTTCGCGTGCTACTCTGGCGCATCCACCTTAATGCCCTAGAGCCTCGGCATTCTCTACCAGTCACCCAAGGGTGGTGAAGATATAACATGGTTGGTGCATTTTTTATCTAGTTGGACAATAACCACTACATATTTTAACCATATATGCTTATTAAAAAACTAGCGAGGGCCGGTGTGCACGGCAATTTACGACGATGGATTCAATCCTATATAAAAAACCGAAGTCAGGCGGTCTATGTTAAAGGTTACTCATCTCAGTTCCTCCCTCTTCCCTCCGGAGTTCCCCAAGGTTCCCATTTGGGACCCCTGCTCTTTAGCCTCTACATTAATGACATAGGAACCATATTATTATTTGACCACAGTAATCACTTACTTTACGCTGATGATACGAAAATATTCCGAGTGGTTAAATCCGTTAGAGATTGCTCTAAATTACAAAGTGATTTAATTAATTTGCATAATTACTGTACAACAAATCAACTCTATCTCAACATAGATAAATGTTTCATTATGTCATACACACGGAAAACTTACCCATTACATTTCAACTAAATGGCTTAATTCTTAAAAGAGTTTCCACCATTAGAGACCTAGGTATCGTTATGGACTCCAAATTAACATTTACCCATCATATAGACCACATAGTTAGCTCCGCATTTCGCAGCCTAGGATTTATTCTACGGATAAGTAAACCTTTTAAAAATGTTGTAACTCTAAAAATTCTTTATTTTTCATTTGTCCGCTCTATTCTAGACTTTTGTAGTACTGTATGGAGTCCATGTTTTAACATACATATAAATAGGATAGAAAGGATACAAAAAAAGTTTTTAAAATCATTTAACTATCGCAATAATACTTACGACCCTTCATATGAAGATGCAATGCGTAGGCATAAACTGATCTGCTTGGGCGGAGCACCGCCGGGTCCTCGTCGAGGCGATCGGTGGCGGCGACCTTTCGCGACCGGCCTTGGTTCAATCTTTGGTCCGGAGCGAGGAGGCATGGGAAGCGATCACCTCCTTCTGCGAAGCAGTAATGCTAGCAAAGGAGGAGGCCGAACGTGTGAGAGAGAGGGAAACCTCACGTCCCAGTCGCCGCAACAGAAGAAGACGCCCCAGGCGTCGGGAGTCGCAGGACGATTCCCGGCCGCCGTAGGCGCGGGCCTGCGGACGGCGAGCAGTGGGTGGCTCGCCGTCTGATCAGAACTAGGCCCGGGTCGGCGGCGCGCTGCGATTCCAGCGCGCCTCAAAGAGATGTCAGCGTGGAAGACGGGGCCCGCTAGGGCAGGTGCCTGCTGGGGCTGCGGAATCTGTTCGAAAGAGGTGCCGTAGCCTTAGAACGCAAAGGGCACCAGGAGGAACACGGATGGGTTTTAGTCAGTAAGAGTCTGACACTCCCTCTTGCTTCACCCAGAGCGGGAGGAGTCATTTGATGATTTCCCATCCTTAAAAAAAAAAAAAAAAAAAGGCATAAACTGATAAGTCTACGCAACAGACGAAATATGTTCGATATTATTCAATTGTTCAAAATTTTTAACTCATTGACTGATTCCCCATCATTACTTGGTAAAATATCATTGAAAGCACACGCTCGCCTACCCGTACGCCCCTCACGTACTACACCACTTTTTGTTCCTCCGCGACTAAATAAAAAATACACTCGTAACTCATTTATATACCGTTCCACTAACAGTTATAATAGAGAATTTACAGATATAGACCTTTTTAACATTTCTTTTAATAGCCTTAAATTAAAACTTAAAAGTAGATGTATCACCTAATTAAAACTTACATTTTTTTGTTTTGTCCACCTTCACTTTACTTTGTAAACTGATGATGTATGTTTCACGAAATTATGTTCTGATACGGAAAATTATATGTATTTCTTGCGCGTCTTTCCTTGTTAGGAGTTTATAGTTCTTATTTCTACCAGTATATCACATTTTCGGCACTATAGGTCTATTGTAAGAAACAATTAGTCTGAAGAATTATATATGTATATGACTGTTTGATGCCAAAATAAAATAAAATAAAAATAAATATTATAAAAAAAACAAAGTCCTCCGCCACGTCTGTCTGTCTGTCTGTTCACGATAAACTTAAAAACTACTGCATCGATTGTCATGCTGTTTTCACCAATGGAGAGTAGTTCTCGAGGAAGGTGTTTTTATATAATATGTCTAGAAAAAAAAAATAGGGATCCTTAAGAAAATTGCAGCGCGGTCGAAGTGCTACTAAAAGCATAATTATCAAAAGCAGGTATTACTAATTTAAATAAACACACATATTTCAGTGAGGTTTGGTTGAAATAATAGTTGGTTTTAATCGCACGGGATTGCTATGAATTATGTTCACACAGAGCATATAATTGTTATTTTAATGAGCTGTTAGCTACGGTAGAGTAGTTAAATCACATGCCATTAATACGAACTGTGCTGGAATTGTTTGATGGCGTTTTTTATTGGCAAATAAAAAAATATTAATAACTAAAAGCGCGAACAAACCTACAAATAAAAATAGCGCATTTATTCCTCGAAAGGTTCTTTGTGTGGTATGTATAAGTCTCATGTCATAAGAGACAAGCCTATTGTCAAGCACAAACCCAGGCTTCGAGCTGCACGTGGCAGGAATGCGGAATTTGTTCGAAAGAGTCACCGCGGCCCTGGACCGCAAAGGGCATTAAAAGGAACACAGATGGGTTTTAGTCAGTAAGATAATACTCCCTTCTGGTCTCCCCGGAGCGGGAGGAGTCATTTGATGATTTCCCATACTTAAAATAAGGCTGCAACTGAGAGTTCCAGGTGGGAAAATTTTGAATGAACCAGGGATCGAACCTAGGACCTCATGCTTAGTAGTAGCTCTCGACCAACAGATCAACGAGACGATCTTGACAAAAAAAAGTTAAGATATTAATCTCTAAACGCTAAAACAAGCCTGTCTTAACCAAAACTTCAATATTTTATATTAAATACGAAGCTCAACAATTTTGACCCCTTAAAAAATGTACATAGCAATTTACTAAATTAACCTCAAGCCTACACAAAGTATACCTAACTACCCTCCTCTGACGCACTAATATATTCCTAAAGAAATATGCTCCTTGCTTCAAGAACATTGGTTCCCAAACTGTCGGTCAGGGACCACTAGTGATTGACAAGAGCTAAAATGTACTCCACAAAAGGTTTAACTGTGGTTGTGTGTACTTTTAATTAAGATTCATGAAAACTGATTTTCAGATTCGACTAGAAATGTCGTGTCTTCTACCACGACGCAAGTATTGGATTTTAAAGAATAGTCTACAAGTTCTGTATTAATGATGTAAGATTATTTTTTGATAAACAGAGTATCTTTTTCTAGACGTCAAAAGAATAATCCCGTATTTAATAAAAAGCTATCAAATTTAAGTAGCAACATCGTCTCGGTATACTCATCATACTTTTCAAAATGTAGGGAAATTTGTGTATTTGACGACGACGCCTCTGCTCCCTTATAATACAAGAATCCCTCTGGTCCTCTGGTCCCTTGTAAGAACAAAGAAATAGTGGTCCCAATTCGAAAAGTTTGTGAGCCACCGAGTTTAGCACTAAAGAGGAGGACGATGAATAAATAAGTGTGGAGTCAAAACCGGGTCAATAAGGACAGCCAGACGCCTGGCGAACATTAATTATTCATGCCTGAAGCTTGTAGAAAACTAAAGCCAGAGAGAAATGTCCAGGTAGCTAAATGTTTGCGGAGCCTTAAAACAGGGACGCAAATAAGACCTGATCAATGTATTCAGTATGTGTTAGTAATGCTGAAAGTGGCTTGAAATATACATAAGTGTTTAGTTGGAGTAGCGTTTTCGATTAGGAGTTCGCTATTATAATGAGACTTTTAAGCAAAACTACTCTCAGCGATAAATACACAGAATATACTTTATTTAAGACCAACAATAGTATTTTTTTTTGTTAATAGCCTATCGTGTCCTAATGCTGGGCAAAGGCCTTTCCTATATCCTTTCTGACACTCTCCTCCTTCACCGCCTCGAACCAGCCCTCAACTATAGCCGCCATATAATGTAGACACTATACAATAATGTGTATTATTGTATAGTGTCTACATTATATGGCGACACACACACACACACACACACCACACACTACACACACACTACACACTATAAAACAATAGTTATGTAAACTGAATTCTAAGTATAGTGTCTACATTATTTGGCGGATATAGTATTTGTTTGGGACAAGCCCATCACACATTCCCAACCACTGCAACTCCTGAAAGCCAGAATCAACAGTGGCGACCACCAGAAAAACGCCGAGCCAATGAAGCCCGACGAGTCCCGAAGAAACTATTCAACTGTCTTGGGTCCCGCAACGAAATTAATCAGAAAAGTACAGCGGAGGAGTAGGAAAAAAATAAAAATAATTTCCACTTCTGCCTTCTGCATAAATAAACTATTGCCGAGGTCGGTCTGCGGATGGGTGACCTTACACTAAATATCGAAACTCCCCCGACCCGACTAGTAAATCTTTGACAGTCGTGACGGGTAGTCAGAAGCCTGAAAATCTGACACCAGAGGGCGCCCGTATATTTTTGACGTAAATAGTAAAGTAACGTAAAATTTTACCATAGCTACTCTTTTCGCACATAATACATTCAGTCAAAAAAGTATCGGGAATGGATGATTTGTTTATGGTTCCAAATTCAAATTTTTGTTTTTTTGTAGTTGTTAGATTGGCACAACTGTTTTCCATTTTGGCGCGGAGTTTGAGTTGCATCTGTTATTTATATTAAATACAGTGCTGGTTTTAGTAATATCATATATAGTGTGTATTGCGAATTTCATAATGGACAAAAATATCGAACAAAGAGTTTGTCTTAAATTTTGCATCGCCAATGGAATTTCGTGTTCGGAGTCACTGAAAATGTTACAGAAGGCTTACGGTGAATCGACTTTATCAAAAACTCGTGCTTATGAGTGGTTCAAAGCGTTCAAAAGCGGTCGAGATGTGATGGAAGATTTGCCTCGCTCTGGTAGGCCGTCAACGTCTGCAACTGAAGTTAACATCGCAAAAGTGAAGGAAATAGTGACTGAAAATCCCCATTCAACTCTGAGAGAGATAGCCGCCGAACTTTCTGTATTTCACGAGTCGATCCGTACCATTTTAACTAATCATTTGAGTATGAAACATGTTGCTGCTCGGCTAGTCACAAAAGATCTGAATTTTCTCCAAAAACTCAATCGCATGAAAGTCGCTGAGGACATGCTAGAACGAGTCAGTTCGGACCCAACATTCATGAAACGCATTGTGACTGGTGACGAGACGTGGGTTTACGAGTTTGACATGCAAACTAGTCAACAAGCTTCGGAGTGGCGCCTTCCAACTGAACCGAAACCGAAAAAACCACGCCAAAGTCGATCAAAAGTCAAAGTCATGTTGACTGTTTTCTTTGACTATCGCAGTGTTGTGCACTCTGAATTCTTACCGGAAGGTCAAACGGTAAATAAAGAATATTATTTGAGCGTTATGCGCCGTTCAAGAGAGCAAATTCGACGAAAAATTGGCCAGATTTGTGGAAAGAAAATTCTTGGATTTTGCACCACGACAATGCGCCTTCGCACAAGGCTATCATTGTGAACGAATTTTTAACCAAACACTCAACAAATACCATCCAGCAACCACCATATTCACCAGATATGGCTCCTGCTGACTTTTTTCTTTTTCCTAAACTCAAATTACCACTTCGTGGCACCCGTTTTCAATCGATAGAAGACATAAAGGAGAATTCGCGGCGAGAACTGAACTCAATTCCGGAAGCAGCGTTTAAAAAATGTTTTGATGAATGGATTATTCGTTGGCGCAAGTGTATCGTTTCTAAAGGAGCATACTTTGAAGTTGATAAAATAAATTTGGATGAATAACAGACATTTTGTGTATTATTGATCTTTTCCCGGTACTTTCTTGACAGAGTAGTATTTATTTGAATTAGATACTATATTCATATTTTTGAATGATATAAATTGTGTATGTCCCAAATTATTAAATCAATATTCTAAAGGGTTGTAGTGTACATTCAAAATTCACTAACGTTAAAGTTACCAGTACTTCGAGTACACGTCAAAATATTCATGCTTTGCCCTCTATATTGCCAAGGAGTATAATAACTAATTACCCTGTTAATGTTTTGAAGGTCAGAGAGCAGAGGCAGTTACTCATACTCAGATGCATCCGGTAAAACTGGAAGCTGACAACACCAGACGTTTAGTCGGGAAAAAGGCTACGCAGATTGTATGATAATGTATCTTTCTATCAGTGAAAGAATTATCGTGGTCAGCTTGGTACTTTCAGAGATTACTTTTAAAATCGAAACGTGTTAGTAGCTACTTGCCTTTATGCTGAAAGTTATTTTAAATATACATGGGTGTTGTGTTCAGTAACGTTTTCGATCAGAGTTTATTGTCAAGGGACTTGCAAAAAAACTCGCATTTTATCTGCGAAAAATGTGTTAAACTTTTACGCAAAACCACTCTATTTTTATTCGGCGCTAGTAAAAAATATTGCGGTTAAACTAATCCGCGCTCGGATCGAGTTTGTTGTTTTTATTGTCAAATCGTTTCATAGCCACGCCTCCACTGTTTCGAACGCGCTTACGGCAAATAATGGCGCCCAACTGGGACCGTAAACGTTATGCTCAATAAACGGCTCACCTGCGCCTTCTTAATATAGTTTGCTTTTATTTGTGTATTATTAAAACGTAATATAAATTACACACTTAGAACTATAAAATGCGATAACATTTACACGGTATAATAATATATTCATATATAACTGAAAAGCGTAACGCGTAAGACACTAAAAGTATGAAAACCTCTCTTATTTACTACGAAACAAAGGCGCTGTTGATGCTTTAATGTCACCAAGGACGTGTATTTGATTTTACGTCACGAGTTCACGTCGTCAAAGCGGGTAGTTATGCGTAGAGCTTATTGGCGCCCAACGTGGGGCAGCGTAAAACGCGTCCTACCATCCAACGACTCCCCGGGGATACCTGGCCGACCCAGCATAATCCAATGTGCTTTTAGTAGCCGAACCCGCGGCGTTTGCTTTCACACAAAGTTGAAACAAACGTAAAAATGTTTTGCGAAAATTACTGTGTTTATTTTCCTGTTGGACTGAAATTGTTGCTTTGTTTTCTTTTATCTCTTTTAGGTAAAATTACTGTAAGTAATTTAGTTATTATACCAGCTTGTTACTGTTTCGCAGCAAGGTAATGGTTTCTTCTCGAAAAGAGAAACTACAAATATAAAGTTACAACACGTTTTCTCAACTGTCCTCAGGCCTCTATAGATTTGTGTAAATGAAGTATTAAATAAATAAATAAACAACTGTTTTTCATACAAATAAGAACTATAACGAGTACACCTTTTTGAAAATATTTATGTTTTTACTGAGCATATGTATTTATAGTGTAACTTACATAATCATCATAACTTACATAATCTGAGATACTGTTATTCGTTTGTACTGAATTTGAAAACTTGGAATTGGCCTTCATTTGATTAGATCAAATAGGTATGCCTTGTTTTTACTGTAAATTTTCCAAATATACTCTAATTAAATATATAAACTTGCCTAAAGAGATAAGCAGACGACATTGATGCCATCGCAAGAAAAGAGCCTATGCTCAATAGTGAACAAAGTCGGGCTGTTGATAGTGTTGATATTAACTTCCTTCACAAAATCCTTTACCGATGCTAATGATATCCTATCAAAAGTAATACTATAATGCTGAAGAGTTTGTTTGTTTGGTTGAACGCGCTTATCTCTGGAACTACTGGTTTGAATTTAAAAAATCTTTTAGTGTTGGATATCCTATTTATCGAGGAAGGTTAAAGGCTACATAACAGCACGATACGACCAAAAGGAGCGGAGCATTAATTTAAAATGTGACGCAGACGAAGTTACACGGGTTAGCTAGGTTCAAAATAAAAAATAATTTAATATTATTAAATTATAATAATTTGAGTTTTATATTAAAAAAAAAATTTAATACTTCCACATAAATTCTGGTATCCGATAACCTTCACATATTCAGATGACCTTGAAACGAATTAATTTACTTATATCGCTCTAGAAACTCAACTTGCAAGACTTTTGACGTTGCGTCAGACAATTTCACTCACATCGAGATGAAAATGTCGAGAAATATTCCATCTAAGTTTAGCCCAAGTTAAGAAACTCTAAAACGAGATTTACGCTCATCTACTCTAGTATCTTGTTTTATTAAAATTATAAATTCTAGACGCCTCGGCGCTTGCCGTCTTCGCAGAATATTATTTTGAACATAATATCTGAATTAAGCGAAATATTGTACTGTGCTATGCTAAGTTACTCGTAATTTATACACGAAGATGTTTTAACTTAATTAATAATGATGAATGTTGATGATTTCGTCACGCTTTGTTTTAGTAGAAGAATCAAATATGAGTAACAGGTGTCTTAGACGTAGGAACTACTTATTATACGAAAAGTTTAAATGTTTGCATGCGATCAATATATTTGCCTAACTTTTTCCCAACGTTTACTGGGTGAGTTCCAGACTAATCGAATGCAACTGGATAGTAATATTGTTTTATGGAACTGCTTATATGATCTTCACATTTCACACGATCACACATTGGCGTTCGTATGATCCCGTGTTGCATCGTTAATACTTAACCCGTAGTTTTATAAATATGTATCATATTTAAGGATCTATAAATCGTACACTTTAGCAACACTATTACTTGTGGTTTCCTCGATAGAAAAAAAAAACCAAGAAATCTAAAAAAACAACAAAATAAAGCCCCAGTACGGTGTAAATTGTACATGTAAAGTAATCAGTCTTAACAATAATAAAAAAAAAAAACATGTTTCTACAACGCGTATAATACACATTTTCAAAGATGTGTTAATATACGAACGAAAAACCTAAATTATACGCGTTCTTTGTGTCTTACCCTTACGCACACATACACGGATCGCATAGAATACCAAAATCAAAAGCTCGGTGCGCTTTTAATTGGACAACATAAGAGGTATTTGGCAAGACTAGTGAAAGAGAGTGGAGTTATAATAATGAACACTCTATAAGCAAAACATGAAAATATTTGCTTTTTCTTTAATAATACAGGACAAACAAATAAAAAGCAGTCAGAGGGGTAGCCCTGTGTTGGGCGCCAATTCCCCTCAATTGGCGCCCAACACGGGACTACCTCTGTGCAAACTACTCTCGTTCGCAAGTTGCCTGCAAAACGTAGTCTTGATCCTGTTCATGTTATAAGGGTACTCTTTTATTGGGGAACGAATTTTTGCAATGTCGATAACTAAGTAATATTACTCGTATAAAGAGGGGAGAATAGACTCTATATTTGTTTGTAAATCTTAGTTAATATTATAAATGCGAATGTGAAGATTTTGGTACGCTTTCATGACTAAACAGTTTAACTGATTTTGATGAACTTTGGTACAGACATAGATGAGACTCGATTCGGTTATAGCTTTTTTTTTAGAAAATCTTTATTATCATGATCGAAGCCGCGGGCAAAGCTTTAGGTAATATTGATAATTTTGGTAGTACTAACCAATTTATATAAAACTGTTCCGTGACTTACTCACTGAGTGACTGACAGAAAACGCAAAAAGATGGTCGTAAAAAGCTGAAATTTGGCATGTACGTTTCTTGGAGAATGGGGAGCACTAAGAGAGGATTTCTCGAAATTCTGACGGGAACGGAACAAAACGGAATATGCGCGTACGAAGTCGCGGGCAAAAGCTAGTCCGACTATTAGTTCTTTCACTAATAGATACTTAAATAAATAGCCGGTTGTCACAGGTCCGACCGCGGTTTTACTCAGGGACTATTGATTCGAAGCTATAATTTGTCATGGTTATAGACACTGATTTTCCCGCCATGTTTTACGGGACGGAAAACCACGTTAACCTTCACTGTGCGAGGCCCAACACGCTCTTGATCGGTTTTTAGGGTAACCAATGGAACCCTATTACTAAGCCTCCGCTGTCCGTTCCTCCGGCCGTATGTTTGTCAGCGGGCTGTATCTCAAGAACCGTAATGGTTGAAATTTTCACAAAGTGTGTATTTTTATTGTCGTTATAACAACAAATAATGAAAATTAAAAGGGGCTCCCACTCAAAAAACGTGTTTTTCAAGGAACACTTCGTGTGAGAGCCCGACTCGCACTTTCGTTTTTTTTTAATATAGCTATTCCAGTCTAACACCTTCCATTTAAAAAGTAATAGCAATACTGATGGCGATTTACTGTAATAAGCTGTAAATGTGTAGTGCTAATCAACGCTCCCCTGTAATGTTGAGGGGTAGGTTGATGTCATCGTTCTCTTGATGGCCTGTTTAGAGCATTAGTAGAGTAAAATATAGTACGGTGATGGTTTGGATAATAATGTCGATGTATTAGTATCAAAACTTGTACAAAGATTTAGAATTAGATTACACTAGTTATTTTATTGTAAACTAGCTATTGAAAATTATTGTGTTGGTATTGAGCAGTTGGCGCAGTGGTTGAGCGATCGGCTGCTGCGCTGCGTGTCGCGGGTTCGATTCCCGCACTGGACAAATATTTGTATGGCCTACAAATAGTTGCTTCGGGTCTGACTGTTTGTGTATGTGAGTTTGTATGTTTGTGAACGCACCCACGATACAGGAGAAATTCCTAGTGTGGGGCAAAGTTTAAAAAAAAAAAAATGTCCGAGCCTCATATATCTCTTTACCAAAATTCATCACACTCAGATCAGCAGTTTAGGCGTGAAGTCGTTACAGACAAAAACTTAAGCATTTATAATATTAGTTAGAAAGTAAGAATTATCTAATGAAGAAGCAGATAACTTGCTTGTGCTCCATCCTCAACGAAACCTTCGCTTACCGTCAGGTGGTATAGCGGTCAATCAAACGCAAGCTTATCATTATTATAATAAAAAATCCAGTCATCCAAAAATCTGTTCAACTTTGTAACCAATGTTTACCGAACAATACTTCATTATCACGATGGTTAAATATTAATTAAACCTACCAACATTAACTGATTGCAAGCATTTAAGCGTTTAATATCTGAATTCCTTCATTACGAGACCGCACATAAAATTATTTAATATCATAACACATACGATTCAGGACCAACAATATTTGCTGACCATTATCGGAAATATTTCCCCTGAGCCCACGCTGAAAACACCAAAGAATAACCTCACTGGCAACCAAAATACAACTTTATTTTGTGAACTGTAAAGTCCAATTCAGAGAGCAGTTGAAAAAAACCAAAATACGTAAGTTGCTGATGCAATTTCAACCTTAATATTTTCTTCATAAAATATAATATGTCATTTAAAACATCTAAATGAGGGGCATGCAGATCATTAACATCCGTCAAGTGATTTACAAATATGAATTTTAAAGTTCTTTCAATAGAGTCGAGCATTGTTTGGATTACAAACAGGAGGGTGGACAGAACAATAATGTTTTGTTTGACAATTATATTAAAAGCCTCTGCGTTTCATGTTGCCCTGGTACTTAGAACAGGTGACATTTTATCTTCTCTTTTATTCACAGCGTAGATTTATTTTATTTTTTTACATTGTTTCTAAGTAACCTCTTTGCATTTCTGCTAGCTTAATAAAAAGGAAAAATTCCTGTGTTACTCTTTGTATTTTGTTTTCACGAAATATTTTCTCTAACTCAAAGTAACCCGAGGTATGTGGGGACCGTAGCTCAGAATGTACTTATTTCAATATGTTACGAGTATGTAGAATAAACATTTGGTTGTTCTTCAAACACATACTATGAAATGCGATATTGCATCATGTTGCTAGAAGCTTCAATATAAATTCTGTTGTACTTGCAAGTATTCACAATTTTATATGAAAGAGGTCTTATCTTATAAAAATATTATTTATGATACCTCTGCATATCTTACGGCTATTATAAATGAGAAGGAATGGACGGATGTTTTTTTACTCAATCACGCCAAAACGGCTAAAAGGATCTGTATGTAATTTGGCACAGGGAGAGTTTACAGTCTGGAATATGCTATTCCTAATCTCTCCCTGTGCTCTGTGTGCTTATAGGCTATGCCGTAAGTTTTTAGTCCGGCAGTATGTTTCTTTGGGTTAATTTCCAACATTTACAGTTGAAACCGATGGTAGAAGCTAGTTACATACAAGTCATTTTATATGCATATTTGACTTAAAAAGTTAAAACCTATTTTTTTACCTTGTTTATAATAATAATAATAAACTTTATTTAGACCATCCCAGATATATTCACATTAAAAAAAATTAGACAGTAAAAAAAACCAGTAGAAAACATAATGCGCACGGAGATTAAAAAAAAAGCAATTATGTCTCACAGTAAGTTGTACCAAGGCCTCCTCTTTTAAGTTTCCAATATTTCTCGGGTAAAACTTTAAATCGAATAACTTAAGTATTATACTAATCTGAAAATAACCGTGATATTCAATGGCTTCTACCTACTCCAAAAGAACGTAAAAGGAAATATCAGGAGTACGTACATAATCTTTACTGCAAGATTCGTAACAAAATTTTACATATTTCCGCGATATAACCCCTGCCATCGCTCTTACCTTTTAACAAATACCCATACGCACCAACCTCGAGTAAGAAAGGTCCTATAAATAACCTCAGTCCCAAATAATAAGTTATTACCTTCTTAATACCTTTGATAACATATTCATAAAGTCGCAGAACGAACCGTTGACCCCCGAAGTCACTTAAAAGCAATCTTAAGTACGAGGGTACCAGTATGTCGTCAAGGTATAAATACATAAAACATTTCACTTGAATGTTTGAAGCGGTCAGTTCATTATGAATTCATTCGTAGTACGAGAAATTGGGTAAAATGGGGATAAATTGTAATGGAAAAGAACAAGGGAAGAATTTGCGAGTAATTTTGGAATGCTCATTCGATTTGACTGTCTTGGATCGAGTCTATAAATAAGTTTAAGTGTAAATACTTTTGCTCGGAATTTAATAAGAGTCATGTTTTGTACAGTAACGGAAAACATAGGCTAGTCACCTAAATACCTGTTTTTGATTTTATTTGTTTTTATTACAATTGATAGGCTCGCAATTGACCACAATCTATATGTTGGAGAGAGATGATGTGATCAACGATGGACCACGATTGCTTTGATTTCACCTATACACTCATGATTAAAAAGACCCTCAGGTTTATAACGTTTACAACGGTATGATTGTCATAATTTTTATGTTACTGACTGACCACTCAGTTGCTAATTACAAATGAGACTCTGACAATGAAACTCAAAACTAACCGATTTGATTTAGATCACAAAATGACAAGTTCATTAAAAAGTTTTTAGTTCGATGGAAATTACACTTTGTTTTAAAATGCTAAAATACAGTTTTCTGTGGAGTACTATCTAGATAAAACGTTATGACTTAAAAGTAAATAAAATAAAAGTGCCGAAGGTATAAACGACTCGACTGTATTGTCACTGTACCAGCAATGTTTAGTGTGGGCGAAAATAAAAACGCCATATTTGGATTAGTGACATGACGTAAACGAAGATTTCAAAAACTGGACACAAACCGTATGACTCTCTGCAGAAAATAGCCTTAATATAATTTTTATAGTCGTCATCATAAAAATGAACCAAACTCAATAACTGGAATTAGGGACTTTGGCTTTTATGGCCGATATTAAGGAGCGGCCGAAGTTAGGAACAAGAATCTCGTCAATTGGTTCACGTCGGCCGCTATTAGGATACTCATTAGTGTCTCATATATTTCCTTATAATTTTGGCGGATGTGATAAAAATAATATTTATTGGGAAATTGAATTTTGTTGGCGTGAGAAATATAATGAGATTATTACTAGTAATAATATCGTATAGTATCATTGTACTGATAGTCGTGTGAGCCAATGACTTAACAGAGATGATCCCCGACCAAAATCTTAGTCCCTTGTTGGGTAGCTGGATCCTTTATTCAAGAAGCGATACTTCTGCACACAGCTCGTATTGTTAAGAGGATAACACTGTCGTTATGTCAATTTCATACATTCTGGCATTCCAACAATCGTTATCTCTGTTGGAGCGTCACTTTGTCTCACCCCAAGTACTTCATTTACAGTCACACACGGTGCAGATTTAGCCACAAACATAAATAACGTAATCGCGAAGTTATAACATACAGTAAGCGACGCAATAAAATATTACCGCGTCGTTTTCTCCGCTCCACGCGTCAACCGTTTTATTGGAGAGCCTTTAACTCCTGGGATCTCGCATGATGTGACACGCGAGTTAAACAGAACCATCAGTATTTTTTTTAAATCAGTATAAGCTTCTGCCAACGGCTTCACCTTTCCTTAATGTCGGAAATACACCCTGGATATAAAGCCTATGAGTCACATTTCATCCAGTAGTGACAAACATCCATCCATGCATCCAAACTTTTCAAGATTATAATAAAGGTACTCGTGATTGGCCACTATCTCACCTGATGGTAAGCGATGATGTGGTCGACGATGGAGTACGCTTGCATGGAAATATCTTGACTTAAAGACCCTAGGTTGTAGCAATCAGAAGACACAAACTCCGTAATTCCACTCCTTAGCTGTAGGTACGCACAATGAAAGTATTCAAATCATTTTGTGCGTATGAGTGAGACGCTTGCCTAAGTTGAAAACTATACCAAGTGTCTTTTCTTGCCTAAGAAAGCACGGTCTCAAAAGTGAATCATTTACAGTCGTAACAGGTATCTTGAAGCCAGAATATTAGACACTAGTCTCAACCAAGGGGTATAGTGTTACCCAGTTTCTGCATTGTGGTGGTCAGATCAGCAGTCGCTCCAATAAAAATACTGGTACTCAACTGGTTTTAATTAAACTGGGAAGCCAACCCCAACATAGTTTGGAATAGGCTAATCAGATTGATTAATTGAATGAAAATATTTTCATATTTTCTTTAAATAGTATTAAGTAAGATCTGGCTACGTGTTCGAATTGACTTAATTTAGTAGAAATATCTCTTAATTGAGTTATTGTTTTCAAAATGATATTCTGTGAAGACGCCAAGCCCGTCTAGAATTTGTGATGTTAATAAAACTAGATACTGACGCAGATGAGCGTAAATGTTAAGTAATTGTTGGGAAAAGACTGATTGAGTCTTCTGAGACACCTAAGACTATATGCAGTACTGTATCTCCTGTCTTTTAAATATAATCCAAAGGTTTTCTTAAAAATACAGTTTTAGCGATAAGTTCGCTATTGTGCCACCCTGTGTAATGTTTTCATCATGTATATATTCTTTAACTTAGGTATCTTCATGGAGTATATTATAATTATTGTGAATTTGGAGAAGCATTAATAAAGAATCAGCTAACACAAAAAATAAAGTTTAACAAAAAAATGTGAGAACTAGGCCAAAGTTACCAGGAGCACATGAAACTGGAACAACTGATTCATTCAGCGCTGTCAGACCATTTGACGACAGCGTACAGTATGCAGGAGACGGCGCGAGAGAACTTTTTGCAGCAATCGAGTGACACGACTACACCCTGTGTTAGACGATAAATATTCTAGAAGGACATAGAAGAAATGACTACGTTTGGTTTTGAATATTCTAGGGTCGATTTAGTAATGCTCATTTCTTTTTTCGTCTATCTTAACAGTTTCATGATAAGACGGACGCTTACAGATTCATTCATAACGTATAGTAGGTAAAACTATGTCTAAACTAACAGCATTTGAATGCGCCCTTTATATCTAACAAGCTTTTCCTGTGACTTTAAAAGTTTGAAAGATTTAAACAAAAAAAAACACCATCTGTTTCAGAACAAGACTAAAGATATCAGGGCCACATAAACAAGAACAACTGATTCATTCTCTAGTTGACAGACAGTACGAGGTTATAGTTTAGATAAAACAATTGATATCTCTGTTTCAGAACTATAACAGGAGCACATGAAAGTAGAGCAACTGATTCATTCAGCGGTGTCAGAGCGAAATTTGACGTCAGCATACAGTATGTAGGAGACGGCGCGAGAGAAGTTTTAGTGGCAATCCAGTGTAGCGACGATACGATGTGGTACACCTCAATATTCTAGAAGGACATAGAAGGAATGACTACGTTTGTAGTTACTTACAATATTCACAAGGCTCTCTCGTCCTGTGAATATTGTAGTGTCGATTTCGAGATGCTGATTTGTTATATGCGCCCTAAAAAGTGTTGTGTATTGCAAGTAAAGTTAGGTACAAAAGTTGGAAAAGATTTTGCAAGAGATTTGCGATATGCAGAACTCGATGAACTTCTTAAGATGAAGAATAAACTAGTTGCGGAATTCGAGTGAAAGGGGGGTACGTATTTGAATTACAAAGATTGAAATATCTACGGGTAAAATTTTGATATTCAAAACATCGAAAACCTAAATATCGCACGACCTTAAAATCGAAAATTAAAATAACGAAAGTTTACACTGTCGAATGGTTAGATAACGTACGTCCTAAAATCTAATTATCTACTAAATTTACATCGTAAGAACTAAATACACACTACTAAATGTACAGAGTATCGAATGTCGATGGGTATTTAAACAACAAAAATTGAAATATTTACGTGTGAAAACATGACAACGTTGAATAAATTCATTATTTATATTTACGTTACAAATACCTGTTACTTAAAATATCGAACAAATTTTGATATATTTATTTATTTAATTAAGGATTACCAACAAGTAAGTACACTACAAAAACTTTTGCAAAATACAAGCTCAATAACACATTACGTATCCGGCGTTGCGCGAAGTGCAACCCCTTCGCTCTTGCGTAACAAAGGATAGGCACCCGTGGAAGCCGTAGCTTCTGAGGTTGGTTGCCGGAGGCGACCGCAAGCCGAAGCTGTGGAGGTGAGCGTTTACGCCATCTGCGACGATAAGCTCACGTGGGACTGCCGATGCCGGAGCCCCGTATCGCCGGAGCCGTGACAGAAACCATGCCTGCTGCATGTTGCATGCTGGCTTATATGCTTGCTCATACTCATCATCATCATCATCATCATCCACCGCCCGACTTCGCCCACTGCTGAGCATAGGCTTCTCTTTCCAGGTTCTACCTGCGATGGCAACAATGTCACCAACACCACTTCTTCCAGTCCTCGGACGCCACTCGGTCACTGCCTTACTCCACCTATCATCACCGCGCCTTGCTAGGTGTCCTGCCCAGCTCCATTTTAGATCCGCAATTCATTTTCCGATGTCGAAATCTTGGTACGTCTTCGGATCTCTACGTTTGGAACTCGATCTATTAGACGTATGCCAAGCATGGAACTTGGTCATACTACCTATATCAAAATTTGTTCAATATTTTAACTGGTAGGTATATTTAACGTAGATATTATGAACTTAGATGTATTACAGAATATTTTTTTATTATTTGTCGCAATAAAAATAGAGTCTGAAAATTTCAAATATGTATATATTTTATAAATATATACATATTTGAAATTTGGTTCTTGAGACACTGCTGACAGACAGACGGACGGACAGCGGACGCTTAGTAATATGCGTTAGTTATCTTTTGGGTACGGAACCTTAACTAAAATACGGAATTACGGTTTTTGTGGAATAGGTTACGGAAGCAAACCAGCAGGAAACAGCTGACAATATGTGACCTTCCGTCCAAGGGTAAGAACAGCAGTGTGTACTGTGAACTGCACTTCACAAGTTTACAAGCCACAACGTGACCAACGCCATGTTTTATTCTACTAGTGTACCCTGCAAGTCAATCCGGAATGTATGCGACAATCAAACTGCCATGTTTACGAGAGCGACCCAGTTGTTCACTTTGGAGCTACAGACGAGCCACTTTTAGACAACTAACACGCCACAATGTGGCCGTTACAATATTTTATTACAATGCGAGTGCCCTATTGCAAGTCAGTCATGTATGGGGCAATCTCCAGTGGGTGTTTGACAGACGCGCCACTCAGATAAACTGAGAGTTTAAGTAAGTATAAATGACAAACAGTGTTACTGGAAAGTAGTCAGTATCCGAATTACTTCAATCTTGTACAATACCATGCTTAAGCAGTCAAGGTATCTCATATGAGCTGTGGGTTGAGAAAACTACTTATTGGGTGCTATTAAGTGCTAGCCGACATTGCGACAGACGATAGATCGAGAGATGAACTTAAGGTCTTACCGGAAGGTATGGTCTGGTCCGTAATGGCAAAGAAAAGGCATGCGTGTGGAAAAAGGAGACGAAATCTTTTATCCAGCAGTGAGACATAACGGGCTAATTGAAAAAAATATAATTAGTATACTCAGTATGAACCTTTAACACAACACTAAAAAAATCGCTCTAGAGCAACCGTAAAGTGTCTCGTCTACCGTCCCCGCCTAGCCTCATTTCTTATGAACCTTCATTTCGGCGGGATTAGTTGCCAGACTCGCGCCGCCCGGCGCCGCCTGGGACGGAGACAGACTCTCATGTAGACGAGGCTGGGAGACGGCAGGCATATTGGTACCTAATCGTTGATGAAATGTGATGTAAGAGATTTCGAAATAGGATTACATTTAGAAATTAATGTGAAGATACAGGCATTTAAAGCCAAACGTCTTTTATAATGCGCACAGCAAAGGAGTGGAACTCTCTGCCTGCGTCTATGTTTCCGAACACATTCAACCCTAATCTCCTCAAAGTTAGAGTGAACAGGCTGCTTTTGGTTAAGCTCGATCCATCGTAGACTTTGTCTCTGTCACCTCTGACCTAGACTAGAGTCAGGAGCAATTCCATCTCAAATAAAAAAAATAGAAGCGCAACGTCAGGTGTTTGTATTCCGGCTATTTAAGCCAGAAACGGTTGCAAAGATGTGGAAATGACAGACGGGTCCAACGTCTACAATATTTTTTGGAAATCAATTTGACGGACTAATTCGATTATTTAGTCATCTACCCCAATCTTGAGTTTGTGGGAAAAAGTTTTCATAATCTTACTGCCTTATAAGGTGGATGCTCCAGGGTAGCCCGCGAAATTCAAATATTTTTATGTTTTTTGCAATTTGCCGGTCAGTGTGAAGCTGTATGTGGACCAAATGCGATCTGCGACCGTAACGCGTATTTATCTAAAGAATTATAGCCATTTTAATCATCAATATAGCCCTCTAAGTTCATGTAGTTCGAAAGAATGAATATTTCAGAAATAATCATCATTACCACATACAGCTTCACACTAACCGGCAAATTGCAAAAAACATAAAAATATTTGAATTTCGCGGGCTACCCTGGAGCATTCACCTTAAACGAATCTCAATTAACTCTACAATAAATGTGCTTTGTATTGTAACATGACAAACCAACGAGTTCTAATTAAACACATAATGCCGTTTGCCCACTGAGCCGCAACACATTGTATCGACGGAAGCTGAACAATACGAGCAGCACCTTTGTCTACTAACTATGATACGGCTCAATGGGCAACTGGGCTAAAAACAATACACGAAAATATTGAAAAAAAAAACCTTTGTGTCTTGAAGGTGGGTCGTCTTTGAAGACTGCTGTGTCGAAAAATGTACCTGTAACAACAAAACTAATAATTAGAATATTGTAAACACAACTTTATAAACATATTTTCCAGTTTCCACAACCCAGTAGGTATGGGGAACAAGGTACATCTTGAGCAAGACTGAGACTTGACGCTCCTGCTAAGATCCAGATTTTCCAGATCAAGATTCAAAGCATTTTATTTCAAATAAACCATTTACAGGCACTTTGTCAAGGTCGGTCAGTCAAAAACACGGAAGCACGTCCCAAAGCGTAGATCTCTATGGAGAAGAACGTGCAAGAAACTCCACGGACACTCTTTTAAATCATGTTATGTTTTACAAAATTCTTAGTTACACATCCTTGTTGCTTCTGCATGTGATCTTTGGACTTTCCATAAACAACTTGGGTTGACCAGAAATAAATAAGCAACAGTTATTTTTTACAGTCGGAAACTATAAGAGCTAACAGTAACCGATATTTTTTTTTAGCCTTTTGTAAAAAAGTGAAGGAGTAAATGGTTTCATCTCAACGATTTGCAGGTGAATTGGAGACTTTTTTCCTATTATGTGATATCCATACATACATTCTGGCTAAACCAAGTTACGTGCAATATCATATAGATTACTAGCTATTTTTTTCAGATGTAATTTCTCAATAAATGCCGACGAAAAACTGCTTCATCTGCACGCTATTTTTAAGCTTTTCAGAGAGAGAGCCCTTAAACAATCCCATGAACATCCAAAACAGTGCTAAAGTTGAGACGTTATAGTCTAAAATATTCGTAAGAAACATACATGAACACTGAAAGAAAAACACTTTGTTTGAGGTCGCTTAAAAAACATTATCAAGCATCATAGACTAATGATATCCGTGCCTATGGACTTTGGAGCGTTTTGGCCGCTTGCCAGTCAGTCGCATCGCGTCCGCGGTGGCGGGCGCACGTTTCTATATTATGCGATGCTGAATAGACGCGCCTGATAACGGCCCGTCGTTTTATTTGCACACCGAATGGCTTTAATCTGGCGGCTCTTTGAATGTCGCATTTGGTTAGTCGGGACGAGTTTGTTTTCATGAAAGATGTGGTTTTAGGCTTAAATAGCTTTCTCATGAAAATGCTTCAGTTCGAATTAACATTATGCTTTTATTCGTCGAAAGGTAAGCAGTTCCGTTTTATCCATGTACTTTTCGCCAGTAAAAGGCGAGATTATTGCCATCAGAAGGGATACAGTCCTGTAGTGCTATTCTGTAACAACGTTTTCGTGTCTCGACAGTGGAATCCGAGGTGAGTATAAACGTAACACCTTTATGTTATGTGCAATAAAGTTCACTTTGTGAGCTATCTCACTCAGGTGAAGCTCGATATCGAAATGGTTACTTACAGAATAGACTAGCTGATAGGAATACCTAATATCACTCGACCCATGAGTCGATCGTAGTACAATTATCATGCTTAACAGTAGAACCACTAGACTATCGAGGCAGTTTAGCAGATTTGTCAGTATTTTTTCGGGATGTCCACCGTGAACTGGTGGCGTATCGCACAGTTCCACAATAACAGCCGCCGAAAGTCTCGCCGTTTACTATATGAGACTTTTAACATATAAACGAAATATGTAATAGGAGTGCTGCACACCTCTGCTAACCTCTTAAGAGAAATTAAGCGTGATGTTATGTTAACTCAAACAATATACAGGGTGGTATATACCTTTAGTCAATCCTCTGTACAAAAGCAATTGTTTAGAAATTACAAACACAGTATTGAATTTGACAGTTTAATTATAACTGAATGAAATGAAAGTTATTCAATTTAAGTTCGAGTTTAGATAAAAGAGGTTTATTTTAAACACAAATACTTTGATTAATACTGGCTGAATTCTAAAACTTCAAAAATTCTAAAAGTAACTTAGCTTTGTCATAATCACGTTATAAAGCCGCTGATAGACTTGAGCAATCACTTATAATGAGCAATTTAGCGAACATTCTAACGAACGACAGTAAATTTGATTTGAGCTTTTTGACTAGCCGAGCAATTTTTAACTGACTTCAAAAAAAGGAGGATGTTCTCAATTTGTTTTTATTTTGGTACGTTTGTTATTATGTCATAGTTGTTTGACTTTCGTTAAGAATACTTTTTTCACGAGCACTTACAAGAACATTCACTATAACGATCGTGAAAATATCCGTAGCGATGTTGCGCGGCTCTGTTCGACAAGTTTAAAAACGGCGAATGCTCGATGTTCTGTTACAAGTCTATCAGCACCTTAAGAGATTTTATATTTTAATGGAGCTAAAAACTTCTACATTTACAAGTTTATACTACACCAAAACATGCTCATTTTTAAAATATCAAAACGTTTCACAGTCCTAAATCGTCGCCATGTGTTTCTGTTTGACTAGTGTCAGACTTTCCTGAGCAGATGTAAATTTAGAAAGGAAGAACTAAAGAATCAGCAGTAGGCTCTATGGGTTGTGCAGAATGTTTGCATAATTTTAAATGTATAAGCTAAGCTGGACCTGCATGATACATCACGCATTATTTTTATTTATTTTTTTTAATTTTCATTTGTTACCTCTTTGATAGAAGTTGTTGTGCGATTGTTTTAAATAAAATAATCGGACGGGACACGAGCTCTTTTAGGTAACACGAGTCTCATAAACTCATAAGTAATGACGTCACTTTTCTGTTGCATTGCTCTGTGCTCACAGTTGGGTCTGTGTGAGTCTGTACGCGCCACTATCTCTAAGTAAAAGTACTGTAAAAGCTTCCCAAGTTAAATGAATATGTATAACGTTAAGCTGTTGAAAGCTTGTGAAGTCACGCAGCTTTATGACACACGGTAAACGAATAAACTTGTTGAGAGTACAGCTCTGCACAGCTTAAGCTGCTTGAGATACTTTTACGGTTCCGTACTTCAAAAGGCGACAACGGACCCCTTATTAGATCACTTTATTGCTCATCTGTCAGTCTGTCACGGCCATTTTTCGCAGGAACGCATGGAGATATCAACTTGAAATTAATATCAAATACGTGGGTGGAACTTTGATAATAGCATTTGCATTTTGTAAATCTTTGGCCGCCGTTACAGATTGTCAGAAGCCAGTAAATCTGATACAAGTCTTGCAAACAAGTACCGTGTTACCCAGTTCCTGGTCGCAGTTGGAAAAAGGCTTGGCAGATGATGACCGCAAGTATTTTGAGATAAGGTACTTATTTTGTCAAGAAAATATTATTTATACTTCGACCTTAGCTTTATTGACTGACACTGTTTAAGTACCTTACTGTAGTAGACCTGTAGAAGTCTAGAACTCCAGCTACATTTCATCGAGAGCTGAACTAATGCCGAGTGGTGCCTTTCAGCGTAATCGCCACTTAAATGCAAACGTTCTCAATGAAGACTCGCGGCTGAGCTAGACAGATGGCTGTCTAGCTTCTGTGAGGGAATTTATTTTGTTACAGTAATGTGTGTTGTGCTGTGTTTAATGTGTCGGGGGTCTGGGGTAAATGTGTTGGAGGTATAAGTACCAAGTACAAAGAAATAACTAAAAGAAAAGGCTGAGAAATAATTCAGAGAACTGAAGAGCTCGTGGTTAAAGAATACACTTCAAGGATAAGCAACGACTACAGTCTTGCCAATAAGTACCGTGTAACCCAGTCAATGGATTGTGGAAGTCTGGTAGGCAGTCGCTTCACGTAAATTACTGGTATTCAGCTAGATCCGGTTGACTGCAAGCCGACCCCAATGTAGTAGGAAAACGGCAGGTAGATGATGATGATATGGATGAATCATGTGAGGAATGAAAAGGGAGCCAGTGACAGTATTTTCAGTAGCAGATTTTTTGGTAGGAGTTAGATATTAGTCTGGTTTCTGAGAGAGAATTTGTTTTTATACTGTAATCTATGTTATATTGATCTTAATGTGGCTGGCGGTATCGGAGATTTCATGAGTGGCAGGTGAAAAGAAAAACTAAATAAATAGAAGACAAAAAGTTTTGACAGCTAAGGAGTGGATTTCCCTGCCGGAGTCTGTGTTTCCTGATAGCTACAGCCTGGGGGTCTTTGAGCCAAGAGTGAATAGGCTACTTCCGTCAGACGCGAGTCAGTCAAATAATGGATGTTACTGGCCAAATCTATTACTAATACATAAAACTGAAGAGTTTGTTTGTTTGCTTGAACGCGCTAATCTCAGGAACGACTGGTCGTGGACAGGACGAACACTATTTCAGTGTTAGATACCTAGCGCATTTATCGAGGAAGGCTATAGGCTATATATCATCACGCTAAGACCAATAGAAGCGGCGCAGAAGAAGTTGCGCGGGTCAACTAGTACTATGAATAAAGTACCTATTTTTTTTTTCTGAACTTACTGGCTCAGACCAAAAGTCACTCCCGAAAAAGGGTGTAAATCATAAGATCGGTCCCCATAACTTGTTAGGTAGGTAACCGAACCGTGGACTTTAATTAAGATAGCCCATATCTGTCGCCACATAACTCATGGGGAGCGATGGTGACAGTATCTCCTGACCACCACGCTGCCAATTACTTGCTTACCTCCTCTAGTTTCTGTGAGCCTGGTCACATAGAACAAATATAGTAAATACAAATACACTTAAACACTACCCAATTAAAGGGGAAATTTTCGTATTTTCAAATAACTTAAAACATTACCCTCTTTTTCGGTAGTTGGGTAAAAATGAAAGAGTTGTTTTTTAATATCCATTGTGTTGTACTCATTATTATGATCAACTTTCACTATGAGACCAAACCCGAAATCGCGAAAAAATAAATCTGTTGTAATCAGCAGTACATTTTGTCGAAATGTTTGGGGCAGTAGACATTTTTTTTTCGCGATTTCAGTGTTTACATAACGTATTCATTCACCTGCCTTTATGTCAAATTAGTTTTAATGTTAATATTTAATCTATGGTGCTTGGCATTCTGTCTCCTGCTTGATAAGGAGGGAGGGAAGTGGAAATTATATAATTTATATTTTCTACTCCTCCGCTGTACTTTTCTGATAAATTTCCTTGCGGCATCCAAGACAGTTGAATCGTTTCTGCTACATTAGCTCGGCGTTTTTCTGGTGGTCGCCACTGTTGATTCTGACTTTCAGGAGTTGCAGTGGTTGGGAATGTGTGGCGGGCCTTGTGAAAAAAAGGTATTAATTATGTACAAATAGACTGCAAATTGCCGCAATCGGGCTAGAAATGCATCAGTTTGACAGTAAACAAAATAAAATGGCGTCCAACAAGCAAATACCAGACGTTTGATATATTAGAACATCGGCGTCGTCACTAGGAGCGCATAGCGTTGCGCAGTGTCCCTTTCACACCGGCCCGCCCACGCGCCCGCCGCGGCTTTCTACTATTTGCAACTCTGTCAGTTTATAGGCGCCTGGTACTTTTTGACGGGAGACATTGTTCGCGTTCCGATCTATTGTTTCGGTTTTGGTACTGTTTTGACTGTCGTGTGATATTTATTAGTTTGGCGCTCGATGTGCGTGTCTGGATGTTTATCTGTTTTTTTTTTTTTTTCAAATCCTAAACTTGTATAATTTAGGCAAATGAGGTGTCGTTGGATTTGTATGAGTAGTCCGCGCGCCTGGAATGAGACGCTGGATCAATATCTGACATCTAGCATTGGTAATCGACTTAAAAAAAAAAACCGGCCAAGTTCGAGTCGGACTCACACACAAAGGGTTCCATACCATAAAATTAATTTTTATTATTTGTTTTTATAGCGGCAATAGAAATACACAACCTGTGAAAATTTCAACTGTCTACCTATTTCGGTTCTTGAGATACAGCCCGCTGACAGACAGCCGGACGGACGGACGGACGGACGGACAGCGGAGGCTTAGTAATATGGTTCCGTTAGGTATCCATCGGGTACAGAACCCTAAAAAGGAAAAGCTCCTCAATTAGTCGGAACCCGCTTTTTTACTGTTTTTCAATTCAATTTGAAACTTATTTATTCTCTCTGTACAATGGTTGCCATATAATTTACATTACTTATGACTTAATTGTATAACTATATTCCACTATTGAACGTGCTCGAGGAGCTCGTGGCTTTTTTTTTTTTTAACTATTGATAGGCACGCGTTTGACCACTATCTCACCTGATGGTAAGCGAGGATGTGGTCGAAGATGGAGCACGCTTGCCTAGAAATAACCTATTCACTCTTGATTTAAAGACTCCCAGGTTGTAGCTATCAGGAAACACAGACTCCGGCAGGGAATTCCACTCCTTAGCTGTACGCACTATGAATGTGTTCCCAAAACGTTTTGTGCGTATGGGTGGGATGTCCACCATGTACCGGTGGCGCATCGCCGTTCGTCTTGTGGTCCGATGATGGAACGGGCTTGGCGGAATTAAATTATGCAATTCCGTCGCACATTCCCCAAAATGCAACCGGTAAAAAACCGGCAGGCTAGCAACTCGTCGTCGATGTTCAAGACTTTGGAGCTTCGACGCGACGAGCCTCTCATTGCCGATGATCCTCTTGGCTCGTTTCTCAATTGACTCAAGGGCATCAAGCTGGTATCTGACAGATCCGTCCCAAAGATGAGAGCATTATTCCATACACGATCGAACTTGCGCTTGATAGAGTTTGAGCAGCTGTTCCGGCGTGAAGTACCGTCTCACCTTAGCCAGAATCCCCAACTTCTTTGCAGCCACTTGAGCTTTTGCCTCTATGTAAGGGCCAAAATTGAGAGTAGATGTTAATGTAACCCCAAGAAGCTCAAGATGGTCGGTTATCGGCACGGTTTCACCGCGTAAAGATGGAGCTGGGCGGAATTGGCTCCTTTTGGCGGAAAAAAGACACGCTTGGGTCTTAGCAGCATTGAACTTGACCAGATTGGCATCGCCCCATTCAGAGACAGCCAGTAAGGAAACGTTCAAGCGCTCAACCATTGCCTCCCGGAGAGACCGGATCTGCGACCCACCAGTTCGTGCGTCGGACACGTATCTCTTAGCAACAGTGCTGTCGTCTGCATACCCAAAGGTACCGGGTTTAAGCAGATCATTAATATGCAGCAAGAATAGTGTTGCCGAAAGCACCGACCCCTGAGGAACCCCGGCATTAATATCCAGCAGTCCAGACGAGCAGCCATCTATGACCACTCGGATAGACCGATCCCTCAGGAAATCTGCGATCCAATCACACAAACCGGCGGGCAGACCGAAGGAAGGAAGCTTACTAATAAGGCTATCGTGCCAGACCCTGTCGAAGGCCTTCGAGATGTCAAGGGAGACCGCCAGTGCCTCCCCGTGCATCTCTATGGCCTCACTCCAGATGTGAATGGCATACGCTAGAAGATCCCCAGTTGACCGATTTCGGCGAAACCCGTATTGCCGGTCACTAAGGATATCATTCGCTTCTAGGTACGCCAGAAGCTTATGATTCAGTACGCGTTCCATAGTCTTACAGAGTTTGGACGTTACCGAGATGGGTCTATAATTCGACGGGTCAGCTCGACTACCCTTCTTGGGCACGGGCTGCACGTTAGCTTGCTTCCAAGCCTTCGGCACTTTTCCAGTCTCGAACGAAAGGCGAAATAGGCGTGTCAAGATCGGACAGCTCAGGCGCACACGTCTTCAGAACAATTGCCGGTATCCCGTCGGGACCACTAGCCTTGTTCACGTCTAGGTTACGCAGTACCCTACGGACGTCCTTCTGATGAATGCGAATGTTCGACATACTCGACTCGCATTCACCAGGAGAGGCGGAGGGCGTCGCGCCACCAGGATCCAGACGTGAAGATTCCGCAAACAAAGAAGCAAACAAGTTGGCTTTCTCCTCAGCGGAGTGGGCCAGCGTCCCGTCGGGTCTCAGCAGTGGTGGTAGTGAGGGGCGGCAGAAGTTCGATTCGACCGACTTAGCCAGGGACCAAAAAGCCTTTCTACCTGCTGGGTATGAATCAAGTTTGTTCCCTATTCGGCTAATGTGGTCAAACCGAGCCCTCCGCAACACCTTCTTGCAGGACTTAGCAGCCCTGTTGAAGGCTCTCTCTCTTCTTCTGACTCACGTCATTTGCTTTGAGCGTACGAGCGTCGACCCATGCTAGGTACGCCGCGTGCTTAAGCGCATCAGCGCGATTGCACTCGGCACCAAACCAAGGACGAGCTTCGCCAGATATTGCTATGTTAGAACGGCTAAAGTGGCTAAAGAATAACAGCCGCACAGGTCGATCTATAAGGTTAAGCAACGCTTGCCAAGGTTGGTCTATGGATGGGTGACCATCTTAACATACCGAGTTTCCTCCATGCCTCGGAAAGCACGTTAAGCTGTTGGTGCCGGCTGTCATTTGTAGAACTTTGGCAGTCGTTACGGATTGTCAGAAGCCAGTAAATCTTGACTCCAGTCTTGCCCAAGAAATACTGTGTTACCCATTTAATGGGTTGCGGAGGTCTGGTAGGTAGCCGCTTCAGGTAAAATACTGGTATTCAGCTGAATCCGGTTCGACTGGAAGCCGACCCCAATATAGTTGGGAAAAGGCTAGGCAGATGATGATGATGATGATTCCACTATTGAAAGTATTAATGTATGTTCCCCGATTACTCGCAGACGCCTGGACTGGACCAATTTAGATTTTTTTTTTTTTTTGTTTGAAAGGAGACTTCTCAGGTGGTCACATGGTCATCAAGCGAAGATCTGATGATTCCCATCCTGGAGAAACAGAGGGAACTCTAAAAAAATTAAAAATAAAGAAATACTTTTTTACAAAATATACAACCGACTTTCAAGTAAAAAACACTACAAATGATAAAATAACTTTAATTTCGGAAGTCGGTGTTTTTGGTTTTGTTTCTTCGTGTTTTGACACCCGACTTCCGAAATTAAAGTTATTATCCGACTTCTTTTTTCGCTTATCGAGGTTTCAGACCCGATTTCTGTGATTCTTTTTTAGTTCGATACGGTATACTTACCATTTGGTCCCGTACAAATTTAATTCAGTTTGGTTAAGCAGTTTTTATTTTGTGAGCATTTTTGCTTATTTAATTTTTCCAATTATTTAAATATTTCCAAAAATTCCAAATAAAATCACTTAAACGTATTTTTATACTTTGTAGTGTTTTTATTTGGAATTCGGTTGTATTTCGTAAAAAAAGTTATATATATCTCATCTCAAAACCCAGTTAGAGCAAAATGCATATTCATTTCCTAGAACCAGGGCACCAGGAATCACTAGGAGCTTATATTAAAATTCAGAGAGCATTCTAATGACTTCTTACGTCAGCATTAAGATACGGTTAGATACGCGGAGTTACTTAGCGCTAAGTATATTCTGAGAGTAACTTAGAACTTTGGTTACGTAATTAGTTTTACTTAAGTAAATTCTAAGAGATTTAGTTCCTTCGCTAATGAGATGAGATACATACATAAGTTAGCTGTGTAATGGTTGCGCTTGAGATTCCGCAGATCTTTTTATTTACGTCTAGCAGCTTTGGCAGCGGCTTCACCCCCGTGAAATAATCCTACGGGAAATTAATTCCCGGGATGCAAATTATGCTATTTCATAATCCGGAACATGACCTACCGGGGTGCCAAGTATCATCTATCCGTCCCCTGCTGTGTTTCCTGATAGCTACAACCTGGGAGTCTTAGTCAAGAGTGAATAGGTTACTTCTAGGCAAGCGTGCTCCATCTTCGACCAAATCATCAGGCGTGATAGTTAAAAAACCGGCCAAGTGCGAGACGGGCTCTCACACGAAGGGTTTTATACCATCAGCATCATCATCATCATCATCTGCCTAGCCTTTTCCCAACTATATTGGGGTCGGCTACCAGTCAAGCCGGTTCTAGCTGAATACCAGTATTTTACGTGGAGCGGCTGCCTACCAGACCTCCACAACCCATTAACTGGGTAACATGGTACCTCATGGCAAGACTGGAGTCAGATTTACTAGTTTCTAACTATCCGTAACGACTGCCAAAGATCTGTAAATGACAGCCGGGATCAACGGCTTAACGTGCTTACGTGATGGGTTCCATACCATAAACCGTAATAAACACGTTTCTTTTATGGGAACCTAATTTATTTAATTAAATTTTTACTCTTTTTTGTTATAGCGCAATAGAAATACGCACACTATGAAAACTTCAACTATCTACCTATTACGGTTCTTGAGATATAGCCCGCTGACACAGAGGAATAGAAGAACAGACCGATGGACGGACGGAAGGGCGGACAATGGAGGTTTAGTAATAGGGTACTGTTGGTTATTCTTCAGGAACGAAACCCTAAAAATGGGTTCATCGCTACTATCTTCCTCGGCAGCATCCCGTATTTATACACAGACTGCAACTTTAGCCCTAATAATACCCGACATCGTCTGTCCAAACTCCCTGTACTCCGAATCCGGATCCCATTTAATCCGAGTCCGATTTGGTCCGTATATCACGAGACGACACCGATCCATGGTGACGTCACGCGGGATAGATCACTATCTGTTATCAGTGATGTGTGTGATTGGAGCCGCAGGGAAATTAGGGATTTAGACGTTGTCTGAGCCTGAAGAGATTCATTGATGATTACGTGTAAGTTCATACAAGACAACGGTCACAGAAACTAGTCGGTAAAATAGTGTATCGAGTTTAAGACTACACAAGCGAATGTCACAAACAATCTATACTATATAAAGTTGAAGAGTTTGTTTGGTTGAACGCGCTAATCTCAGGAACTACTGGTCCGATTAGAAAAGATATTCCAGTGTTAGATAGCCTATTTATCGAAGTCTATAGGCTATATATCATCACACTAAAATCAATAGGAGCGGAGCAGACGAAGTTGCGCGGGTCAACTAGTGAAAAAATAAAGGCACAGCCCAGCGCCGATAAGCCCCGGTGTCCTGTCTCATAATCCCCGACAAGCGTGGTCGCTGGCGAGCTTATGGTTATAATATTCCTGCCAGGGTTGTGGAATTCTTCGAATGGGTTACAGCGGCCCTGGAAAGGGTATTTGAAGGAACACGTATGGGCTCAGTAAAAGTCTGACACTCCTTTCTGCTCCGTCCAGAGCAGAGAATCTGATAATTTCACAACCAAAAAAAAGTAAGGCGAAGATTTTAAGAGGAAATGCTGGCGGCGAGACTTTGAATGTAAAAACTCATAATTCGAGGCTTGGCTCGCAACTGTTTTGTACACAGTATGTATATACATAGAGACACAGTATACATCCTTCATATTAAGTTTGTGAAATAACTCATATATCGGTTCAATATTGGAGGAGAAAACAGTCGAGAGTTAAACCTCGTATTATGACTTTTTGTATACAAAGTCCTCGCCGCCAGCATGTCCTCTTAATATACTCGTAGATCATAGATGAACTAATAGCTCAACTATATTTCGTTTCCCTGGCTACACAAGCATACTAACAAACACGCATCTCTAGCTTACGGCACGGCACAGCGCCGGTAAGCCCCGGTGTCCTGTCTCATAATCCCCGACAAGCGTGGTCGCTGGCGAGCGTACGGTTACAATATTATAGTGTTGTTGTTTGGTTTTAGAGTGGCACTATCATTCTCTAATACAGCTATTTTTCATCAGTACAAAATAGGGACTGTTTTTTTTTTAATTACATTGCCCAAAACCTAAAGAAAAACAAGACGGTAAAAAAAAACGGGTTGCACTCCGGGAGTGCCGGCAGAAGTGAAAACTTGAACTTTCTCTCTCCGTCTTACGATTTTTCGATCAGATCACGTGTCCTGACGTGAGTTTAAATTTTTTTACACATCACCAAAAAGGAGCGCAACGCCGCTAAAGACGTTTGCAGTACACGTGACCATCTTGCGAATTTTCGAACAGGGTCATGTGTCCTGGCGCGAGTTTAACATTTTTTATCCCATCACAATTAAGTGCACAACGCCGCTAAAGAAGTTTTCACTTCAAAAATCTTTACTAATATTTGAACGCGCTAATCTCAGGAACTATTTGTTCGAAATAAAAAAAATATTTTAGCGTTAGTTAGCTCATTTATTGAGGAAGGCTATATGCTATTAAACATCACGCTATGACCAAAAGGAGCGAAGCAATCATGAAAAATGTGACGCAAGCGAAGTTGCGCGGGTCAGCTAGTTGTTTAATAATCTGAAAGCACCAATAGCGAGTGAAGACGCAAGTCCAGATGTAGTACATCTTCGTCATCAAATACCTACAAACGACGATTTGCATGACAAGGATAGAAGATAAACTCCAAAAGCCCGCAACGTCTCCATGTACCCAACAAACACTTACCCGACCATTTACTCGCGGGATCTCAAAAATCAAACAAAATAAAAGTAGTTGCAGGTTTTATCGATAGTTCAAACAAACAAACAATTCCAGCTGCCAAAAGTGTCGGCTTCCTTCCGTGACCCCAATAGTTCGGACTCTCACAGCACGATACATCACGTTTAGAAGTACCGACAAGCGGAGACATTGGTGTTCACTGCTCAGGCACTAAATAACGGCGCGCATAACTCTTTGGGTTATGCAATTGGTTTTAGATTTTACTTATGACTTATGACTTAAAGATCATTGGATGTTTATTCAGAAACGGAACATAAATTTGTAGCTTCCTTCTGACTGCCTAAACATGCCCCCTGATGCTGGAAATTGACAGCTTACTCCATGCTCATTTTCCGCAGAGAGTATTTCACTGAAGAACAGTACAATACTGCGGAAGCAATCGGCTCAGTTCCTGAATCAAGTGTCAGCTTATGACAGCAGTAATTTTATTAATGCGTACTTGAAAAGTTTACGCAAGGCACACTCAGAAGAACTGTAATACACTTCTCATACAGTCAATGAAATAAATTATTTGGTATATTGACACTAAGTAATTTAGCCGTGCTATAGCTAGCTATTTTATATGACTGATCTCCTTTTAACTAACTCCATAGATTTATTTGGGCCCAGTAGTTGGGCTATGTTAATTGCAGCATGCAGCATCGGAGGCATTCATTAAATCCCCCAAAGTACAGATGTATGGATACTTGGGGTACTCTGAATACGAGCAAAGTAGAAAAAAAAGTGGATAAAATAAATAAATAAAACCCCATTTTGAAAAGTTATGTTTTCAGCGGCCTACCTGACAAGAAATGACAGTTCAAATAGCATTTAAGTTTAACAACAATCTTGCCTGACTGTACCCACACAAGAGTAGCCCCCACACACTTATCTCTCTAGCTGACTACACAAACTCGCACGAACCCTCCCAGCACTGAGAACTGGAGACGGTGCCAAAATCGATGATGTGGAGTCTTAGCGCTAAGATTGCAAGTAAATGGTGTACGTGTGTGCCCGGATGGTGTAATTTTAGTTTTGGAAACATACGCGTATCTTTCTTGCGTACAAAGATTATTATATAATACTAGCTTATGCCAGCGGCTTCGCCCGCGTGCAGAGGCGGCTTTACCTATAGTGCAGGATGTGCGGTGCACGCGGGTGCAGGAGAGTAAGGGGCGCAAAGCGCCGCCCGCGGTTCGCCGGCGCTCTCAAATATCCTGCGCCAGTGTTAGGCCGCGCGGGCAGGGATTTCTGACGTCCGCCGTTTAAACACTCGACTCATATATTTTGTTCTAGATCCCACATACTATCAGACACATTTGAATTCTCTCAGTATGCGGGATCTAGATCAAAATGTTAAACAATTTTCATCGGATTTTGAACGGCCCATCGTGCTACTTGTAAGAGTAATTGCAAACCGCCTTGTAGGGCACCTGGTGGGGTTGGGCCCGGATCTGGCGGATAACCAGTACGGATTCCGCAAGAGGCACTCTACGGTGGGCGCCAGGGTAGTCTGCTACGCTGTCGTAATGCTGGTCCTGACGTAGGGGGGATCGCACGAAGTGGCAGCCGACGTAATCACACGCGGGGTTGCGACAGTAATTTTTTAGACAGAGACAAAGTCTACGATGGAGCGAGCTTACCCAGGAGGAGCCGGTTCACTCTAACTTTGAGAGGATCCGACAATTGGGTCCCTACACAAGTCCGAAGCGAAGTGCTTTCATGACTCTCGGAACGCACCCCTATAGGGATTATAAATAACGGTAACGCCTAACGCCCCAGCCGTAGCCACCGCAACAGAAGAAGACGCTTCGGGCGTAGGAAGTCGCAGGGCGATTCCCGGCCACCGCAGGCGCGGGCCCTCGGATGGGTGGCCCGTCGTCCGATCAGACCAGGCCCGGGCCGACGGCGCGTTGTGTTCCACGCGCGCCTCAACGAGATGACAGCATAAGACAGGGGACGCAGCCCTTGAACTCAAAGGAGATTTTGAGGAACACGGATGGGTTTTAATCAGTAAGAGTCTAACACTCCCATCCGCCCTCCGCACCGCCCTGAGCGGAAGTAGCCACTTGATAACTTCCAATCCTTAAAAAAAGATACTTCATTTTGACCGCGCGCCTACTAGAAGGCGCCAGGGCATGGATTGCACACGGGCGCTCAATAGGCTAGAGCCGCCTCTGCCCGCGTGGTCCCTAGGGAACATACTCCCGGGATAAAAAGTAAGCCTATGTCCTTTCTCAGGCTCTATTCTATCTGTGTACCAAATTTCAATTAAATCGGTTCAGTAGTTTTGGCGTGAAAGCGCGACAGACAGACAGACAGAGTTACTTTCACATTTATAATATTATTATATATCTATATATATAAAAATCAATTGCTGTTCGTTAGTCTCGCTAAAACTCGAGAACGGCGGGGCCGATTTGAATAATTCTTTTTTTGTTAGTTTCGCCAGAATACAGGGAAGGTTTAAAAACAAAAAAAGTAGGTAGGGTAGGTAGGGTATGTAGGGTAGGTAGGGTAGGTAGGGTAGGTAGGGTAGGTAGGGTAGGTAGGGTAGGTAGGGTAGGTAGGGTAGGTAGGGTAGGTAGGGTAGGTAGGGTAGGTAGGGTAGGTAGGGTAGGTAGGGTAGGTAGGTAGGGTAGGTAGGGTAGGTAGGGTAGGTAGGGTAGGTAGGGTAGGTAGGGTAGGTAGGGTAGGTAGGGTAGGTAGGGTAGGTAGGGTAGGTAGGGTAGGTAGGGTAGGTAGGGTAGGTAGGGTAGGTAGGGTAGGTAGGGTAGGTAGGGTAGGTAGGGTAGGTAGGGTAGGTAGGGTAGGTAGGGTAGGTAGGGTAGGTAGGGTAGGTAGGGTAGGTAGGGTAGGTAGGGTAGGTAGGGTAGGTAGGGTAGGTAGGGTAGGTAGGGTAGGTAGGGTAGGTAGGGTAGATAGGGTAGGTAGGGTAGGTAGGGTAGGTAGGGTAGCCAGTTGACGGGAGCGAAGCCGCGCGGGTCAGCTAGTCTATATATATAAAAATCAATTGCTGTTCGTTAGTCTCGCTAAAACTCGAGAACGGCGGGGCCGATTTAAATAATTCTTTTTTTGTTAGTTTCGCCAGAATACAGGGAAGGTTTAAAAACAAAAAAAAAAAGTAGGTAGGGTAGGTAGGGTAGGTAGGGTAGGTAGGGTAGGTAGGGTAGGTAGGGTAGGTAGGGTAGGTAGGGTAGGTAGGGTAGGTAGGGTAGGTAGGGTAGGTAGGGTAGCCAGTTGACGGGAGCGAAGCCGCGCGGGTCAGCTAGTATATTATATTATTATATTATATTATATATTATATAGTAAGGACTAGCTTTTGCCCGCGACTTCGTACGCTCATTGCCCGTTTTTTCCCATTCCCGAAAGAATTTCGGGAGATCCTCTCGTAGTGGTCTCCTACGGAATGCAGGGAGGGAAGCTACTCGCCAAATTTCAGCTTTTTACGACCATTTCTTTCGGCTTTGTTCCGTACCCAAAGGGTAACCAACGGAACCCTATTACTAAGCCTTCGCTGTCCGTCCGTCCATCTGTCTGTCAGCGGGCTGCTCCTTAAGAACCGAAATAGGTAGACAGTTGAAATTTTCAGAGATTTATTATTGTCGCTATAACAACAAGTAATAAAAATTAAGGTTTATAGTACGGAACCCTTCGTGTGCGAGTCCGACTCGCACTTGGCCGGTTTAGTATACTTTTAGGAATGTTATACAGTCGTGTAGAAAAATCGGAAACCACGATCAAAAGAAACTAATTCCCAGACATAACGCAACATTATTCAAATTCCTGAAGATTCTAAAAAGACGTAACTTCAAAAACAAAAGAATTTCGTAAACAAAAATACCACAATTGACTCCCGTTAAAGACGCGGCTAAACTACTGACACTACATATTATATGAATACAGAAGGTCACATCCAAACAAGAAACGAAAAGGAACGAAATCTCTTCAAAGTTACAGTGGACAGGCTCCTTCTGAGTAAGCTCGCTCCATCGTAGACTTTGTCTCTGTCATCTCTGACCTAGACTAGAGTCAAGAGCAAACCCATAAACAAGAATACTATTTTATATTTATAGTGAGTGTCACTGGGTTACACGATACCTCTATTAAGACTGGCTGTCTGATTTTAGAATACCTATTTGACTAATCGAAACATTTAACGGATTTTATTTTTGAGCTTATCTGACGCTTCTCCACTTGGCGATCTATCTTCTCTGTCTACCCCGCAAAAGAAAACGCAAAAGTATAGTAGTGGCATTATTATGTGGTTTCATCATACAATGTATGTTTTTCATATTTTTATATGAAAAACATACATTTACTTTGATATTACAAAGTTATTTTGCAGGTTGATATGAATTGGAAGGAGAGGGAGAGGAAGGCCGAAGATGGATGGATTGTGTGAGGAGCGACATAAAACAAAAGGGAGTTAGTGATAGCGTGACGGCTGATAAGACAGAATGGAAGAAAAAAAACAACGGGTTGTACTCCGGGAGTGCCGGCAGAAATGAAAACCTGAATACGTGTACTTCTCTCCCTCCGTCTTACGAATTTAGATCAGGTCACGTGTCCTGACGCGAGTTTAACATTTTTTACCAATCACAAAAAAGTGCACAACGCCGCTAAAGAAGTTTACAGGACACGTGACCGTCTTACAAATTTTCGATCAGGTCACGTGTCCTGACGCGAGTTTAACATTTTTTACCAATCACAAAAAAGTGCACAACGCCGCTAAAAAAGTTTACAGGACACGTGACCGTTTTACGAGTTTTCGATCAGGTCATATGTCCTGACGCGAGTTTAACATTTTTTACCCATCACAAAATAAATGCACAAGGCCGCTAAAGAAGATTTCACTTCAAAAACGTGTTGCGCCAACCCAAAGTAACATGGGATAAGGACAGGAAGATAATGAGTTGATATGGCTGTATTGGACGCTTTTTATTAAAGAAATTCAGTGTCAAAATAAGAACAGCTGCATTTTATATCTCATTTTTGGATCAAGTAACCGATGGGTGCTTTCTGTATAGCTTGTTTCAATTGGGAATATGCATGCAATTTTTTTATTTTGCAAAATGTAATACTTATAAGCTCTAATAAACAATCGAAAATTGTTTTTTAAATACCTACATCAGCGATGAAGTTATAAAGCTTCAAAGATTACAATTAGAAAGAGAAGTCCGATGAAAACTTTGACGTCATCGTCTATGACGCCTATACAGCTGCCATAGAAAACAGCATTCTCGTGAGAGAATTATTATTTAAAATAATTATATACTTGTTTAAAATAATTATATCTCCTTCGTTTTTCGTGTAATTTTGATTCTATTTTCACTGTTAGTGTTATATATTTTTGTATATTTTTAGATTAACTGTCTAGATGATAAATATGTTTTTCATGCATATTCCCTATTATGTTATTACCGGCAATACACCTTAACCATAAACAATCGACCTACAACTAAACCAAGAGTAACCCCTAAAGTGAGCCTTCTGGACCTCCCCACTATGCGCCAGCACACACGTGCGCCCGCATCCATCACGCCGACACGTGTCGGTCACCCGACACCGTCCGCCAGTGTGGACGCGGCTAATGCACGGATATGTCCGACACGCTGCTGCGGAGGAAATAGACGTGGAAGTCAGGGGTACGAGGTTAAATGGACATTTTGAAGCGTCGTTTTGTATTGGCTTTTGATTGGCGTGCTATCATTAACATAACTATATCTATACTAATATGTAAAGCTGAAGAGTTTGTTTGTTTGTTTACTTGAACGCGCTAATCTCAGGAACTACTGGTCCGATTTGAAAAATTCTTTCAGTGTTGGATAGCCCATTTATCCAGGAAGTTTAAAATATCATCACGCTAAGACTAATAGGAGCGGAGCAGTAACGAAAATTGTGACACAGACGAAGTTGCGCGGGTCAACTAGTTTGTTATACGTATTGAAATCTGCGTGTTTGGATAGCCGTTGGTATCGGCTATAGTTTGCAGATCTTTGTCAGTCGGTAGTCAGCCGTGCGATTCTGTTAACATGTTGAAGTGAAAACTTAGGTGAAGTGACCACGAAGTGAGCTGTCACTCCATCTTGATTACATGGATTGACAGCTCACTTCGTGATCAGCGGGTCGATTCTGTATACATGTCGAAGTGAAGGCGAGGGTGAAGTGATCACGAAGTGAGCTGTCAAACCATACAAACAAGCTGGAATGACAACTCACTTGTCGTTCACTCCACCTTAGTGAACACGGTAAGATGTCGACAGAATAGACCAGCAGTTCATCCAAGCGTTCACTGCGACATAATAACAGAACCGATCGGCAGAAGTACTGGACTTGTTAAGGGGTACTGTGCTATCCTGTTACTGGGTAATAGAGGTCAATAGGCAGTCACTTTATATAAAAACTGCAAGTTGCAAAACTGACCGAAACTGTTCCTATACTGTAATTGTATTTATTTAAACTATTATGCGTCCATTTTTAAATCTAAAATAAAATTAGTTTTTGCCCGCGGCTTCGTTCGCGCATATCTATTTTTTCCCGTTCCCGTAGGAATTATGGGACGAATTATACATATAAACCTTCTTATTGATCGCAACACAGCAGTTGCATTGTTGCCAAGTTTAAAATATAAGCGTACAGGCGGCAAAAGCGACTTGTTTTATACTATGTAAAGATGTGCCCAACAGAATCGGTTCACTAGGTTCAGAGCAAGTTGTGAGTAACAAACGAACAGAAACACGATTGAGCCTATCAGGGTATCATCCCACCCACACGCACAAAACGTTTTGGGAACACATTCATAATGCGTACAGCTAAGGAGTGGAATTCCCTGCCGGAGTCTGTGTTTCCTGATAGCTACAACCTAGGAGTCTTTAAAAAACAAGAGTGAATAGGTTACTTCTAGGTAAGCGTGCTCCATCTTCGACCACATCATCGCTTACCATCAGGTGAGATAGTGGTCAAACGCGTGCCTATCAATAGTAAAAAAGGGTCTCCGTTTCTTCATACGAATAATCAGAACCCTAAGAAAACTTATCGCTATTACAACGCTAATACAATCAAATCAAACAATTTATTTATCAAGCCAGTATTATCCGGATTCACCCACAACATGCATTACAATCATCCCCGTCTAACAATAGCATTCCTTCCGAACATACGGACTGACACCGAACACGTGCTGCTCAGGAATGAGAACACAGAAGGATCATTTTATTTAATGTGAGGCATGAAAGAAACAATCTGTTATGTTGGAGTTTGAAGCAGTATGAAATATTATTCTTGTTATTTATTCATTTGCTCAATAAAAAACCGGCCAATTGCGAGTCAGACTCGTACACAAAGGGTTCCGTAGGTACCATAACCCAATATTTTCATTATTTGTTCTTATACCGGCAATAGATAAACACAATCTGTGAAAATTTCAACTGTCTACCTATTACGGTTCTTGAGATACAGCCCACTGACAGACAGACGGACGGACGGACGGACAGCGGAGGCTTAGTAATAAGGTTCCGTTGGTTATCCTTTGGGTACGGAACCCTAAAAATGTTTTAGCTCTTGTTAACAAATGTGAGAAGATTTTTTGAACATCATCATCAGCGACATAGACTGGACTGTGTGACGAGCGATATGAAAGAGATGGGAGTTAGTGATAGCGTGACGGCTGATAGGACAGAATGGAAGAAAAAAACGTGTTGCGCCGACCCCACGTAACATGGGGTAAGGGCAGGAAGATGATGATCATTAGCGACAATGGTATAAAACTTCAAAGTTCATGATTAGAAAGAGGAACACAACTTGGACTCGACGCGCCTGTACACCTGAGCGCCAATACAACAAAATTCAAGCAACGTTTACGTTCGCATCTCAGTCGCGACAAGACGCCACTAATTTTCTTTGCGTTAATTGCTTTGGTGTTAAGTTATAACCGACTGTGTTTTGCACAATATTCTGTAACTAAATACGTCCACTTCTTTAATTCGACATCATTCCGTAACTCATCATCTGCCTAGCCTTTTCCCAACTATATTGGAGTTGGCTTCCAGTCAAGTCGGATTTAGCTGATCACCAGTATTTTACGAGGAGCGGCTGCCTACCAGACCTCCACAACCCATTAACTCGGTAAGTAACACGTTCTTCATAGCAAGACAGGAGTCTGATTTTTACTGGCTTCTGACTATCCGTAACGACTGCCAAAGATCTACAAATGACAGCCGGGACCAACGGCTTAACGTGCTTTCCGAGGCATGGAGGAAACTAGGTATGTTAAGATGGTCACCCATCCACATACCAACATTGGCAAGCGTTGCTTAACCTTGAAGATCGACCCGTGCGGCTGTTATTATCAAGCCACGTCCCGTAACTCATCGAACCTTACAAAATAAGTACTTAGGTACAACTCCGTATGCATATTATTGGGTTTTCTTTCTTCCGTATTTGACTTACCGCTAAACCTTCTGCACTGTACCTATTTAATGCGCATGCGCGGTACCCACGTGCGCGCCAGGTGCGCTTGCGTCTCCCCCGCCCCTCCCCGTTCACACACACCCCCGTCTTAGGGCTGACTGCTCATCGAATAACCATACTGTACAAAATTAGGTGTGTCGGCAAGGGTAACATAATTATGATTCTGGAAGATTTCCTCATTCTTATTTTTTTTTTCTTTATAGCGCACAAAAAAATACAAATATAGGAAAGCTGACGCAGGCGAGATTAACCCAGAATTTGGTGCTCTTAAGCCCGCTTGTGCAACCCAGTTATATTTTAACTAAGGATTAGTTGCTAACGCGAGTTTAAATCCTTACTAACATTATAAATGCGAAAGTAACTCTGTCTGTCGGTTTGTCTGTCGCGCTTTCACGCCAAAACGACAGAACCGATTCAAATGTAATTTGGAATAAAGATAGTCTAGAGCCTGAGAAAAGACATAGGCTATTTTTTATCCGGGAGTATGTTCCCTAGGGACCACGCGGGCGAAGCCGCTAGCAGAAGCTAGTATCATATAATTTCATACATACTGACCCCGGGTTCCGGGTGGGCGGGTACTCTTCACTCGGAGTTAAGAGAAAAACTCTTATTTGTGCAAGTGGGCCTAACAGTAAACCTCAGTGCGATAAAGTGAACAATCTTAATTTCAATACTACAATCCTAATTCCTTTAGTGTTCCATATAAGCGGGTCTAAAAAGTACACTTCAGCCGAATCAGAAAGTACATCACGCTACCCGTAACTGTCACTTTTCCCAATCAACCTTGAACCTTACCGTTAGCGATAAAGATGAAAATGCAATTTGACAGATTCTAGTGTGATTAACATAATGATTCTGCTAAAGTAGCCGTTTTATACCCGCAGGTAAACCTATTTATAGTTCAACAAACAAAAATAAAAAAATGTGCGAAAACAGCAGTTCGACCAAACCGAAATCGCAACCCTACAACTCAAACACTTCGCTAATAGTTTCCAACCCCCAATTTGTACAGCAACCACTTCAGTTGTCACCACCTGGACATCACAATGGGTCACTCAAAGCATATTTGCCAACCCTACACCACCCACTCTTGCGCAGCAACACATCTGCGCTCTGGACAATAATGACCGTGCATTGTGTGACATAACATTGTTACCGGCTCACGGGTACTGCGGTACCCACAATACTGTGGCACAACGCGGCTGTTTTGAGAGGAAGCTATGATGTTTAATAGTTGAGTGTGAAGGTTAAAATAATAAAATTGTCAGCTGTTCAGTTAGGTTTATAATGGTTTTATGAATCAGAGAAGTGTTTTGATAACAGCATACTCGTTATATCCAAACCAAAAGTCGTTTATTCTAACGAGGCTAAAAAACCGGCCAAGTGCGATATGCCTTTAATTTTATTTATTTTTTATGATTTGTTGTTATAGCGGTAATAGAAATACACACTCAGTGAAAATCTCAACTGTCTACCTACTACGGTTCTTGAGATACAGTCTGTTGAACAACAGATGGATGGACGGACAGACTGCGGAAGCTTAGTAATAGGGTTCGGTTGGTTACTCTCTTGGTTCGGAAAACTAAAAAATAAAAATAAATAAATGTATGGGTCAACAATATGGTCTCTTAACCCCACGTCTGATTGGCTCTATTGTGTGCATCATTCCCCGGATGTCTGACCTCGAGCCAATAGTGTCAATTATCTAACGTTTTGAAGAATTTACGTACGATTGGGTTAGAAAAGCATAACGTTTGTTATTGCGGGCTTATTACGTGCCGAGACACAAGTTTGCCTCGAGAACGAGTTACATCGTTGGCTTCGGCTGTCATTTGTAGATCTCTGACATTCGTGACGTCAGTAGATCAAAACTTTGTCAAAATAACCGAGGGGTATCCAGTTCGTCAGGGCTAGTTTGTGGAGGTCAGATAGGCAGTCACTCCAGCATCGCAATGTATACTGTGGACAACGGTTTAAGCTGCACATTTGTATCTTGTAGTCCTCCGTGGTCGAGTCGTTCAGGCGTTTGCTTTGTGACGCGTTGGTCGTGGGTTTGATTCCCACGGGAAGCATACTTTGTAAAGTTGTTTAAAGTTTGGCTAGGATATTGCAGGCTTGAATCACCTGATTGTCTGATAAAAGATGATTCCGTGCTTCGGAAGGCATGTATAAGCCGGTGGTCCCTGCAGCCAAATGGCGGTCGTCAAATAAACCATGTCAGAAGCCCATGAGGCGGTTTAGAAACTCTGACAGCAGGGTGTGTGGGGTCGTTAGACCTTACTGCCCTACCAAAAAGAAGTTGTTTATAAGTTTGTGTATAAGCTACAATTAGTAATTGTCTGTTACACCAAAATATGTATTGCAGGTATAGAAGTTGTCCGGACATTTTTGGGCCCGCCAGTCTATACCCAACTCCTGAGAGCCAAAATCAAAGGTGAAGCTTGACGAGTCCCCGAGAAACGGTTCAACGGTCTTGGACCCCGCCAGGAAATTAATAAGAAAAGAATATCAGAAGGGTCAGAACAACTTTTCAATTTCCCTGGACAAAGTCCAAGTTCTTCACAAAAAGTTAAAGTACTAAGTTTGATATGGTCTTAAAAGCTAAAGCCAAACTTTAATGCCACATTTCTGTATCTTTACTCACAGTAGCATTACAAGGCAGATATCTAGCAGTCAGAGAATGCAGTTTACATAAATTTGCAGTTTACAGTCGGGGCCATTGTAGCCATGTTTTATAGAGCCATTAGTACATTGTACCGCAGTAGTGGGGTAAGCAGGGATGGAAAAATGTGTGATGATGAGTGTTCACTAAATATTGGCAAGAAATATCGTTACGAGGAATTATTTTTGGTACCGTGGTACCCAGGCTATTGAGTTTAATATTTTTTTGAAGAAGAAGAAGTAATCAGAAGTTAGTAATCCTAATATATTAAATACATTCGTTACTGGTGACTGACTGAGTGACTGACAGACAACGCACAGCCGAAAATACTGGTCGTAGGAAGCTTGGTCAATGTGCTATGTAATATTTCAGATTTTCGCTTCGACTCTACTAACTGTGTGACACACGCCCACACATCCTCGCTTACCATCAGGTGAGATAGTGGTCAAACGCGTGCCTATCAATAGTAAAAAAAAAAACTGTGTGACACTGTCTTTCTGTAACACGATGTGTCACAGATATTAGCCGGCTGCGCCTCTAATGAAAATACCTCAAATTATAATAATTAGGCACACAAATCTGTAATAAACTGTAACTCCTACATCTTTAGTTCTAAACCCCTAATTATCCGCCTAAGGCCCTGCCCACACGAAGCGGTCGGGCCGGCTACAAGTTCAGTACTTAGGGTAAAGACAAACTGACGTTCTGATCAGTGAATGCGACTGTCGAAATGCCAAAATATTAGTGACTAGCTTAGACGCTTTTCCCGTTTCCGTAGGAATTTCGGGAAATCCTCTCTTAGTGCTCCCCTACACGTCCCAAGGAACCAACATGCCAAATTTCAGCTTCCTACGACCAGTAGCTTCTTTCTTTCCTTATTTCGACGGTCTCTGTCAATTCCATATTTTTTTCCTGCGACTCTCGACGCCCGAACCGTCTTCATCTGTTGCGGCGACTGGGGCGTGAGGTTTCCCTTTCTCTCACGCGTTCGGCTTCCTCCTTTGCTTGCATTACTGCTTCACAGAAGCAGGTGGCCGCTTCACATGCTTCCTCGCTCCGGACCATGGCTTGAACTAGGGCCGGACGCGAGAGATCGCCGCCGCCGATCGCACCTCACACACCCTAGTGTCAGAGTTTCTAAACCGCCTCAAGGGCCTCTGACATGGATTATTTGACGACCGCCATTTGGCGGCCGGGAGTACCGGCTTATACGTGCCTTCCGAAGCACGGAATCATCTTTTTATCAGATAGGAGAATCCAGCTTGCAATGTGCTAGCCAAACTGGAAACCACTTTACAAAGTATGCTTCCCGTGGGAATCGAACCCACGAACACCGGTCACAAGGCAAACGCCTAAACCACTCGACCACGGAGGCAGTTACCTTATTATTAAGCCTCCGCTGTTCGTCCGTCCATCTATCCCTGTTTGTCAGGCTGTATCTCAAGGACCGTATTAGGTAAACGGTTTAAATTTTCAGAGTGTGTATTTCTATTGCCGCTGTAACGACAAATAATGAAAATTAAATTAAAGGGGACTCCTATACAAAAAAACGTGTTTTTATAGGTTTATGGTACGGAACCCTTCGTGTTAGAGTCCGACTCGCACATGGCCGATTTGAGAATATTTATCGGAGATATTAAAATGTCGCTTATTCCAACTTGTGCACCAAGACTTGTATCCCACCACCACATCAAAATAACCATGACGATGCCCTTACAACCAAAATTCTCGACCCTTTGTCATTCAAATAAACACCGTAGCTTTATTAACATTGAACTCAAAACACATTGTTGCGATCACGTACACATTCGCTCCGGTTTGTTCCTCAAACAGATAGATTGTTACGCAAATGTGTGCTTTATTGTCATGATGTTAAGGTTTGCTCTGAATATTTATAATATGACCATCACCAGACAGTGCAGATTGAGGTTTGTGTGTATAGAAATAAAGTACATTTTGCAGTAAAAGTGCATTGAATTTGGGGGAAAAGATTTGGCGAATTTATGTAAATTGAAAGAGTACAGTCGAGTACATCGGCGTCAGCGTAATACCGATGTTGCTTACAACAAATTGTGGGCGTGATTGTACTTAATAAAGGCTGTTTTTTTTTTACTTTCCCGAAAGCACCGAGAATATGTGAATATGTAGGTATTTCTCCTGTACTGAGGTTTTACATTTACAGGCACAACATGCATGTCCCGACACGAAAGAAATATCTGGCTATCATTTGTGTGCGTGATTGTATTAAACAGATTGGTGTTTTTTATTAAATTAGTGATTGTACTACGGGTGGTTTTTTTTTTTAATTGTCCCTGTATGGCAAAAGCAGTTAGCGTTCCATAACCGATAACTGAATTTTTTTCAGATTTTTTGTGTCGATGACAAAAAGAGTGTTTTATGTTAGGTTCAGTAGTCAGCCAGCATCAAGATCTGTCATATTAGATAAGGTCATGCCCATAGGTAAATAAAGTAATATATTTGTACCTATATAGTATCCGCACCACGTAGACCACCCACAGAAGCACCAAACCACTGTACTAGTTTCCACCATCAATAAATTGCAGTATTGAAAAATAATGGACACGTATTTTTTTTGTAAATCTATTAACAACACACGATAAAACGCATCAAATCTCGGTAGTAGGGCCTCGTGACATCAGAACGCAATAAAAACTATACCACGGCGTGACGTATTGTCAATTTTAAAAGCGTCGTATCTTCGTCAGTGTTTGTTTATGTAACAAAAGAAAAAAATACGGGTCAAATTTTCTTTGATAATCTAACTTACGGACTAATGAGATTTTTTCGGTCGACAAGCCTATTCCCTATCGCGTGTGGCACCGGTAGGTTTCTCAAAGTGAGTTAAATTTTAACTGAGAAATTAAAATGGAGGTTTGACATAGTTTGTATAGAAAGTATGCCAAACAGCCGTATTTATATTATACGGTTTTATTCAACCATTGGAAAATGTGCTCTAAATCATCAAATTATGTCTGAAGAATAAAACTTTCTGAAAGATATTAGTTAATTTTTTTATCAAACAACTTGTCGACTCTTCACGTGACCAGAAGGCTGGACTTTTTTTCGGCCAAAGAATTAGCATTGCCATTCAACGTGGCAGTGCTGCCAGTGTTCTGGGCACTTTTGCCATTGACAGTGATGTGGATTATTTTTTTGATACCCAATGATTAATTTAGTTTTATATGCGTTTGTACATAATTTCTTGATAATAAGTGTTGTTGTTTGAGTCAGCATGTATACCTAAATATTTGCGTCCCTGGTTCGAAATATTTTATTTTTATTTGTCTATCATTAATTTGTTTACTAAAAAGAACCGATAAAAATATCTCCCCCAAGCATCTACCGACCCGATCAAAATATTTAACATCAAACAAAATTAAATATTCAAAATCAAAGCAAGTCCATTTGTTTCCTCAGATCTCACACATCGCGCGGAACCCAAATAAACAAAAAACAAAATGCGTCGCGCGGCCATCGAACCCGCGACCCACCCGTAACACCGTAACTAATGGAAGAATTTGAGATCGCGGTTTTATGTAGTTTTGAATTTTTGCGTTTATAAGGATTAATTGAGGGTCGAAAGTCTTAAAAGATCACTCTTTTGAAGAAATTTTGTACCTATATTATCTGAATTAATATTACGCTGCAAGCGATTCTATTGCGGTAAGGCTTGTATGCATGCCAATGGCCTTGTGCATACAAACAGAGCTAACTACGCCTCTACGCACCAATCCGCTAACCCCATTTTTAATTTTTTTAAATGAAAATAATTCATGTTTTTAAAAGTAACAAAACCAAATTATTTTCGTTTGTATTGAAAAGCAGTAGAATATTTTTTTATAGTCTATTGATAAAGAGGATGGAAGAGATTTGGTGGTTTTTAGGGTTCCATATCCGAAGGCTAACCGACGGAACCCTATTACATACAAAGTCTCCGCTGTCCGTCCATCCGTCCGTCTGTCAGCGGGCTGTATCTCAAGAACCGTAATAGGCAGAGAGCTGAAGTTTTCACAGATTGTGTATTTCTATTGCCGCTATGACAACAAATAAAAAAATTGAGGTTTATGGTACGGAACCCTTCGTGTGCGAGTCCGACTCGCACTTGGCCGGTTTTTTCTTATTATGTGATAACGATAGGCAAATTCTGGCTAAACCAAATTACTAATCATATCATGTAGCGGTTACTGACTATTTTTTTCAGATGTTATTTCTCTGTTAGTGCTGACGAAAAAGTGCTTCAACTGCGCGCTATTTTAAGCTTTTTTCGAGAGAGCAGCCTTAAAGCAACGACATACGCCAGCGACCGCGAGGGAACAAAACGCGAAATTCAGTAGTTTTTTGTATTAACCTTATTATTCTAATATTTAAAAACCCGTATATCAAACAAAATGTAGGTGATTAAATAGTCTATAAGGTAGTGTAAATTCCATTAAAATACGCCCGGTGGTTTTGGATTGATTCTTGGTTTTATGTCCGTGTAAGAAAACTTCACAAACACACTATGTTGGACGAATAAAACGCAAAATTTTCATATATCAAATTGTTAAGAAAATAGTCGTAATAATAGAGTATTTTTTCTAAAAAAATACGACTTGCCGTTTAGACGTGATTCTCATTTTAAAATCAGCTACTTTCAGGTACCTCCGCCTTAATATAATTATTCACAAGAAAGTAGCTTATAATCGTCTCCAGGGTGAATTGATCCCGGGTTGACGGCGCGCTGTGTTCCACGCGCGCCTCAAGGAGCTGTCAGCATAGAAAACGGGGCCCGCTAGGGCCAGTGCCTGCTGGGGATGCGGACTTTTTTCGAAAGAGGCACCGCGGCCCTGGAACGTGGCGGGCACTAGGAGGAACACGGATGGGTTTTAGTCAGTAAGAGTCTGACACTCCCTTCTGCTTCACCCAGCCGGGAGGAGTCATTTGATGATTTCACATCCTTAAAAAAAAGGGTCCCATTGATTTCTGGACCAAAATTCATCTAAGTAATTCGGTTCGGAATTTTGGACGGCTACGACACGCGGACTATGTCGCGGGCAGAATATTTGTGTTGTTTCAGTAAAATCACCTGTATTCCCCAAAACAGTATAGGAAATATACTTCACCAGTCTTAGTAGCGTCTCATAGCGAGTAATAAGGATGAAGCTATTCTTAATCAATACAACTCCAGATTACCACTGAAAAATTCTTAATAGAAAAAATCTAATATTACTTTGCACAACCTTAGAGCTGAACCTAGAACCCCATTCTCAACAGTCACGCTTAAAACCACTAGAGCAACAAGGTAGTGCTCTCATAATGTCATTTCAATTATCTAATGTCAGTCTGACAGCTGTCACCTGTCATATTGTGATGACGCCATTTTGTGACGCGGGTTCGGCGCGTGCCTTCAATAGTAATTAGTGTTGACACAGAACAGGGAACAGCGCCTTTACGCCATTGCTTATGATGAGCACAATTTTAATATCACTATACCCTAACTTTTTTTTGTGGGTGGAATATATATATTTTTTTTTTAAACGTTGCCCCACACTAGGAATTTCTCCTGTATCGAGGGTGCGTTTACATACATTTAATATCACATACACAAACAGCCAGACCCGGAACAACTATCTGTAGGCCATACAAATATTTGTTCCGTGCGGGAATCGAACCCACGACACGCAGCGCAGCAGTCAATCGCTCAACCACTGCGCCAACCGTGTCGTAATATCATCAGATCGCCCCTCTCGCTCCGCTCAGAGCAAGAACGTCCGGCTCTTCTGACTAAAACCCACCCGAGTTCCTTCTACCCTCTGGGTTCCAGGGCCGCGTTAACTCTTTAAAACAATTTGCTACCCTGGTATACCCGACCTGGCGACCGAACCCAGGACCACACACTCAGCAGACAAACTTACAACCACTAGAGTCACAAGGTAAAGCACTCATTATGTCATTTCAATTAGCTACGTCATTCTGACAGCTGTCACCTGTCATATTGTGATGACGTCATATTGGTTGGCGCGGGCTAACGCGTGTTGCCACAGAGCAAGGAACGGTGACAATACGCCACTACTAAAAGTATTCGTGTCCGTATATTTGAGCTGAGCACAAGTTTTGACTGTCACAACCACAGTCAGAATTGTTACGGACAATCTTATTTTTAATTATTTGTTTAGTCTGTAGATAATCTTTAAGGTATATTTATTTAAACATTGTACAAAGGCAGACTAATGCCTTGAGCATTTTCTGCCAGTCGATATTAAGCTGGTCCAGAGAAAGAATGCGGCAGATGTCACTTAAATACAAGTTTTACACAAATAAGAAAACATTACTTTTTATTATATTTCTAATCGTCATCATTATCATATCAGCCGAAAGACGTCCACTGCTGGACATAGGCCTCCCCGCGCGTGGCGCCACGGCCCCGGTCCTGTGCGTCTCGAATCCAACGGCTAACCAAGACCCTCACCAGGTCATCGGTGGACCGATGACCTTTTAGGGGGAATTTTCTAATGTGACCTCCAAAAGTGACCGTTTACTCAAAATTTTTAATATTTCATTATACGTCCGTATGTGTGTAAAAATTAAAAAGTCGCGGGTTTTGCCTAGTCAACTTATAACTAACTTGTGACATATTAATAAAAAACTAATAAAAAGTAATATCACATCACAATTATTTTATTATGAACTTCAGGTGAAATAAATATTTAACTTAAATAAAAATAACTTAATATAACTACATTAAATGTTTAATATTTATTTTAATGTCTTATCTTCCATAAATTATTTAATGCGGTAATAAACTTATCCTTGTAGAATTAAAAGCGATAATAAAGGTTTATAATGAAAAAGGTTGAATTAACTACTACTTACTAAACTTAAATGTATTTTGAATTATAAAGATTTACAGCTGTTTTAATAAATACCTGATAACTAAAGAAATTTAAAATAAAATGAATCCTAAATACGTTGACTGGAAAGTTGCCCATAAACGTGACTGGCGGTCGTTTCGCTATACTGAACACTAATCATTTGTATTTTTTTGACGTGATAACGTCTTATTAATCGATGAACGCCGGTTGCACGCACGAAAAAGTGTCACGTTTCTAGAGCGAGAGCGCGGAACAAGCAATAGAGAGGCACGATCGGCCTAAGCCTTCGGCTTGTTTGTTAAGGATTCGATTATTTTCTTATGACGTTATCACGTAAAATTATCATCCGTAAACCGACTTTACAGACAACTAATTTTGAAGTGAAAACTTCTTTAGCGGCCTTGTGCACTTTTTTTGTGATGGGTAAAAAATGTTAAACTCGCATCAGGACACGTGACCGTAAGACGAAAATTCGTAAGACGGAGGGAGAGAAGCAAGTATTCATGTTTTCACTTCTGCCGGCACTCCCGGAGTGCAACCCGTTTATTTTTATTTGAGATGGGTGTGCTCTTCACTCTAGTCGGTCAGAGGTGACAAGGACATGGTCGACGATGGAGTGAGCTTACCCAGAAGAAGCCATTTCTCTCTAACTTTGTGTGACACCCATGGTTCTAATGGATACTATTATGTACTGTTATGGATACAGTGCCGTGTCTAGCAGTGCCCACCGCGGCATCGCTGTGCTCTGTGGGCGTTTCTCGCCGAGTCATCGACATGACTTGTAGGTTTAATGTTAATTTAATTATATCGTAGGTTCCGTAGTAATTGGTTGTGCATTTAGAATATCCCTTATTAGTAGTGATACTTGAATTCACTTATGGCACACCCTCGATAAAGAGAATGGGGAGCAGCGTTCTCTGTAAAACGCAACACCATACACTGCGATCGCCGACCTGCCTGCCAAGCGTGGCGATTATGGCAAACCCCCCCTTTTGGGGGAGGCCTATGTCCAGCAGTGGACGTCGTTCGGCTGTCATGGTGATGATGATGATGACACCCTCGATGGTATTACTGTGCTAATCTTTTCTACTACCATTATAAAACCGAGTCGCACTAGGTCGCATTTTCAGGGTTCCGTAGCGAAATGGCAAAAATCGGAACCCTTATAGATTCGTCATGTCTGTCTGTCCGTCCGTATGTCACAGCCACTTTTTTCCGAAACTATAAGAACTATACTGTTGATACTTGGTAAGTAGATATATTCTGTGAACCGCATTAAGATTTTCAAACAAAAATAGAAAAAAAAAACAATTTGGGGGTTCCCCATACTTAGAACTGACGCGCAATTTTTTTTTTTCGTCAAGCCTTTGATGATAGGTCTTCAAAAATATTTTTTTTTTTTTTACTATTGATAGGCACGCGTTTGACCACTATCTCACCTGATGGTAAGCGAGGATGTGGTCGAAGATGGAGCACGCTTGTCTGGAAATAACCTATTCACTCTTGACTTAAAGACTCCCAGGTTGTAGCTATCGGGAAACACAGACTCCGGCAGGGAATTCCACTCCTTAGCTGTACGCACTATGAATGTGTTCCCAAAACGTTTTGTGCGTATGGGTGGGATGTCCACCATGTACCGGTGGCGCATCGCCGTTCGTCTTGTGGTCCGATGATGGAACGGGCTTGGCGGAATTAAATTATGCAATTCCGTCGCACATTCCCCAAAATGCAACCGGTAAAAAACCGACAGGCTAGCAACTCGTCGTCGATGTTCAAGACTTTGGAGCTTCGACGCGACGAGCCTCTCAATTCCGATGATCCTCTTGGCTCGTTTCTCAATATAAATAATATTATATTGAGGTTTCTAATATGTTTTTTTTATATTGAACAGTTTGCTTGAGAGATACTTCCAAAGTGGTAAAATGTGTCCCCCCTCCTGTAATTTCTAAAATAAGAGAATGATAAAACTAAAAAAAATATATGATGTACAAACTTCCACCGAAAATTGGTTTGAACGAGATCTAGTAAGTATTTTTTTTTAATACGTCGTAAATCGTAAACTGCAATTTACATTTCATTCAATCAACTCAAATAAAAAAAAAGTTTAATGGTACGGAACCCTTCGTGTGAGAGTCCGACTCGCACTTAGCAGGTTTTTTTTTTTAATTTATCTCGTACTGGGTAGCTGCTCACAATGTTTTTACAAAAAATGTGTTTCCCATAAACAATGATATTATGTTGTTTAGTATTAAGGCTTGTATATTTGCCAATGACCTTGTGCATACAAACGGAGCTTACTACACCTCGGCGCGCCACTCCGCTACCCGTGTTTTTATTTTTTTATAATAAAACAAATACATATTTTAAAAAAGTAACAAAACCAAGTTATTTTCGTTTGTATTGCACAGCAGTAGATATTTTTTTTTAGTCTTTTGTTAAAAAATGAAGGAGTAAAATGGTTTCATCTCAACGATTTGGAGTTGATTTGGTGATTTTTTTTTCCTATTATGTGATATCTTTACATACATTCAGTCAAAAAAGTATCGGGAATGGATGATTTGTTTATGGTTCCAAATTCAAATTTTTGTTTTTTTGTAGTTGTTAGATTGGCACAACTGTTTTCCATTTTGGCGCGGAGTTTGAGTTGCATCTGTTATTTATATTAAATGCAGTGCTGGTTTTAGTAATATCATATATAGTGTGTATTGCGAATTTCATAATGGACAAAAATATCGAACAAAGAGTTTGTCTTAAATTTTGCATCGCCAATGGAATTTCGTGTTCGGAGTCACTGAAAATGTTACAGAAGGCTTACGGTGAATCGACTTTATCAAAAACTCGTGCTTATGAGTGGTTCAAAGCGTTCAAAAGCGGTCGAGATGTGATGGAAGATTTGCCTCGCTCTGGTAGGCCGTCAACGTCTGCAACTGAAGTTAACATCGCAAAAGTGAAGGAAATAGTGACTGAAAATCCCCATTCAACTCTGAGAGAGATAGCCGCTGAACTTTCTGTATCTCACGAGTCGATCCGTACCATTTTAACTAATCATTTGGGTATGAAACATGTTGCTGCTCGGCTAGTCCCAAAAGATCTGAATTTTCTCCAAAAACTCAATCGCATGAAAGTCGCTGAGGACATGCTAGAACGAGTCAGTTCGGACCCAACATTCATGAAACGCATTGTTACTGGTGACGAGACGTGGGTTTACGAGTATGACATGCAAACTAGTCAACAAACTTCGGAGTGGCGCCTTCCAACTGACCCGAAACCGAAAAAACCACGCCAAAGTCGATCAAAAGTCAAAGTCATGTTGACTGTTTTCTTTGACTATCGCGGTGTTGTGCACTCTGAATTCTTACCGGAAGGTCTAACGGTAAATAAAGAATATTATTTGAGCGTTATGCGGCGTTTAAGAGAGCAAATTCGACGAAAAAGGCCAGTTTTGTGGAAAGAAAATTCTTGGATTTTGCACCACGACAATGCGCCTTCGCACAAGGCTATCATTGTGAACGAATTTTTAACCAAACACTCAACAAATACCATCCAGCAACCACCATATTCACCAGATATGGCTCCTGTTGACTTTTTTCTTTTTCCTAAACTCAAATTACCACTTCGTGGCACCCGTTTTCAATCGATAGAAGACAGAAAGGAGAATTCGCGGCGAGAACTGAACTCAATTCCGGAAGCAGCGTTTAAAAAATGTTTTGATGAATGGATTATTCGTTGGCGCAAGTGTATCGTTTCTAAAGGAGCATACTTTGAAGGTGATAAAATAAATTTGGATGAATAACAGACATTTTGTGTATTATTGATCTTTTCCCGGTACTTTCTTGACAGAGTAGTACATTCTGGCTATACCAAGTTACGTGCAATTTCATGTAGATTAGGTACTAGCTATTTTTTTCAGATGTAATTTCTCAGTAAATGCTGACGAAAAACTGCTTCATCTGCTCGCTATTTTAAGCCTTTTGGAAAGAGCGCCCTTACGATTGCTTTACTGTTTGATCAGACAAATATTAAGGTTTTATGGTTTTCCTATTTATAATTTGTTGTTCTTTAATTAATTAATAAAAAAAAAAAACGAAAATTATTTAGTTTTAACTCAAAATTAGATAGAAACCGGAATGTGTTTGAATCTAATTTTGGGTTAAAAGTAGTAAAATCTAAGCGGAAGAGAAATAGTCTCAGATTATTAGTCACTGACAAATGAGACCACCAACTATGTCTCGTTGTGGTTCCGGGTTCAACTCCCGGGTCAAGTAGTGTTGAATAGCTAGACAAACCAAAATACCTATTAATTGTATGCAACAGATGACAACGTTAAATTTTTTAATTCTATACTTTAGTTAGTTATTAGTTCGGTTTGTTTAATTTTATTTATTGCCTACCAGCTTTCGCAAGCCACTTCGTACGCGCATGTCTAGTTCTTTCCCGTTCCCGTAGGATTTTCGAGAAACCCTCTCATAGTGCGGGGAGGATTTTCTGATTATAAGGAGTGTAGGAAAGCTACATGTTAAATTTCAGCTTTCTACGAGCAGTAGTTGCGCCTGTGAGTTGTCTGTCTGTCACTCAGTAACGGAAGATTTTTATATATAATATATTACATTGTTTACGATTACAATAATTAATAGTTAATTCATACAATTGAAATTTTATGAAAGTGTTCGAAAAAAATTCTAACATCTTTGTGTGTAACAAATAGATTCAGTTAGATTTTAGAAGCTGCTTCGACCAAGTTTAAATATAAAATGTCTTACGAGAACGTACTAGTTATGGAGGTTAAAGTATCTCTTGTCCTAACATAATTATCTGCAAGGTTATATAACCTGTGTCTTCAAAATTGATAAAATTGGGCTTTATGGATATTTTTGTGTGTAAAATAAATCTAATTACTACATTTTATAAAACAAAGTCCTCTGCCGCGTCTGTCTGTCTGTTCGCGATAAACTCAAAAGCTACTGCACTGATTTTCATGCTGTTTTCGCCAATGGATAGTGGTTCTCGAGGAAGGTATTAGTATATATTTTTTTTTAATTAGGGATCCTTATGAAAATTGCAGCGCGTATGAAGTCGCGGGCGAAGTGCTAGTTTACATTAAAAGTTTTAGAAGAGCATACTACCCGTTATTTTCCAAATAGAAACATGAAATTCAAAAATATACTTCTGCCTACACCCATTCCAAAAAAAAACAGCGCAATAATACTTCAAAAACGTGACAAAAATATCAAACAAAATATTCAATACAAATAAAAGTATGACACTGCTACGGCGTAGCGTCTCGTAGCGCTACGTGACTACGGCGTAGCAAGCGGGTTGCTTGGAAGATGCTACATATGGCATAATGGATAGATCAATATGTGCTGTGGACTATTCACAAACTTCTTTTGGTATAATATCACGCATATTCTGCTTTAAGGGGTAGGCAGTGGTGTTTTATGCCCTTGTTCGATTATTCATAAAAAGGAAAGAAAGATAGAGTTTTTATGCACGTAAAAGTTGACGTTCAAAAAGTGCTGATTGTAAGCCTAATTTGAATGAATCATTTATAAATATACCTAGTACCCAGTTATTACTTACCAACAAATACTTCCGTGTCTGCTACTATAAAATAAAACATATCATCATTTGCCCAGCCTTTTCACAACTACATTGGGGTTGGCTTCCAGTCAAACCGGATTCAGCTGAATACCAGTTTTTTACGTGGAGCGGCTGCCTACCAGACTTCCACAACCCATTAACTGGGTAACACGGTACTTCATGGCAAGACTGGAGTCAGATTAACTGGCTTCTGACAATCCGTAACGACTGCCAAAGATCTACAAATGACAGCCGGGACCAAAGGCTTAACGTGCTTTCCGAGGCACGGAGGACACTCGGTATGTTAAGATGGTCACGCATCCACAGACCAACCTTGGCAAGCGTTGCTGAACCTTGAAGATTGACCCGTGCGGCTTTTATTATCTAGCCACGAACTCCTCATTTTAAAATAAAACACAATTAAACCATAACAGTTACTATTAGAAACAAATCGATAAAAGTTAAGTCTTAAAAAAATACCATCTCAGCTTTGATTTTTGTACACGGTTCTCACATGTTTTAACCATTATCTTGGTTATGTTTTAACCATTTTTAACAGTGTATGCGCTCACCTCTAAGTTTGCTTATCAACTAGGAAACGCTTACCTCACTCATACACAAATATCCTACCCATTTACAAGTTTATCATTCGGTTTCATCCATACAGATTAACCTCTCTTAGACAGATTACCTCAAAAACTATTATTAATTTATTGTTTAATACAGTTAGTGTACAGTTTTGAGTTTCTTCCATGCTAAATATTCAAAGTCCCCAAAAACACAAATGGCGTTATTAATCTCATTGAACAAAGAAACAATATTGAACACAATTCACGAGTCCCCGAGGAAACGATGGAAATTATTCAAATATTCAACGCGTGCTCAAGTTTTATTTGTTTCACTAACTTGCGAGGTTTCTTCAAGAAGCGTTATAAACTGACTTTGTTAATATAATTAGTATGCCAGTCTTCTGTTTTAGAAGAAATGCGGGCGGTGTTTTAGAATATCAACTGGTTTTATTTATCTTTATGGTTTATAGCTTTTGCCCGCGGTTTCACTCACGTTTAAATGAAAAGAGAACTGGCCAAGTGCGTGTCGTACTCGCCTGCAAATGTTTCCGAAACAATTTCATTGTTGCAACATGTTATTTTAACACTATAGACTTCTATAGGTTTTCCTGTAACCTGTAGGTAAAGATCTATTATCGGCTATTTTTTTAAAGATCTTAGGCTAAGTACTTTCTGAGATACGAGTAAGGTGGGGAGAATGGTAATTTTTGGTCTAAATTCTTGAATAACTTAAAAACTATTTATTTAAAAAATATAATTAATACCGTCGCAGAAAGCTCTCTCATTTCATATGCCACAAGATACAGGTTGAAAAACTTCTTTTGTTAATTTTATAGTTTGACCCCCAAAAGTGACCCCCATACTCAAAATTAATTTATTTACGTAACGCGTCCGTGTTTGGGTCACAAAAGTCCATATGTGTGCCAAATAACAACAGAATCGGTCCAGTAGATTCGGATATAACTGGCTGTGACCGACGGACAGACAGACAGACACCGGAGTGATCCTATAAGGATTTCGTTTTCTACGGATGTTTCTAAACCCTAAAAAGAACGTATCTACATATAACGAAGTAACCGACTTATTTATTTATTTATGTACACACAACAAACTTACAAAAGATAATAACATATAAACAGAAGAACACAAAGACGACGACTTACGACATTAAGAAAATAAATTGAGCAGAGAAATCGGTTTCTTGGTTTTGCGTCGATACGTCCTTTTGTCTTATGACGGCAGTATTTATAACATTATTTCTACAAGGTTAAGCAATAGGTCGATCCGGGGATGGTGAGCACCTTCGTTACGGGTTGTCAGAAGTCAGGATATCTAACACCAGTCTCGCCAACGTAGCGACTACCTGTCTGACCTCTACAACTCAGCTACGATTGGTGACAGATTTCCTGGTTGGCTGGATTATAGCAGAATAATAGCCGATTTTTTCCTTTGTGAAAGTGGGATAGCACTAGGCCTTTTATACCCATCTCTCTTTACTTAAACATCATTGCTTAAGATGCTGAAGGCTCAATAAACTTGAAAAGCTGAAGTGTTCAAGAAACCTGAACGTTTGGATGATCAGGCGAACAGTATTCAGGGCATGCGCCGGTTTTATTTGTTTCAGCGGAGTTTCAGCGCGCGCCGCGTCCTTGGAAGTTGAGCTCGCTTTAATTACTTTATAAGGCTTTGTTTGGATTTAAATTATTTTGGTTTCCTCGGTGTGGGATAAGGGAAAATATTTACAGATATTATGACAGACTATGTCGCCGTCGGCTCCGCATGCTAAGGCTAGTACTTTTTATTTACTTCCTTCAGTGCTTTAAAAGAAAACCATCTTATTTAGAGAGCAAAAAAAGTAGAAAAAGTGTTATTTTCGCCACATGATTAAAGGTACCAAAACAGGCAGAGCCTTTTGTGCGGCTGAAAAGGATCTAAATGTCCATAAAACGATGAAAAAATCCATTTTGAAGTAAATTATTTTGCTAAACACTGCTAATTAGAACATAAGTTTTCAATACAAATAAAGGCAAAGCTTATTTTAAAAAAAAAACCTCTCCCAGCATCATAAAATGCCCATATTTACACAACCAAAAAACGACCTTATTATTACTGCACAACATTCATACTGCTATAGGTATGTATACTACTCCATCGAAATATTCAAAGGCCTTCCCTATAGAATCGTAGGCGTTCCACACACAATCTCTAGAAATACTGACGCACATTAGGGTTGCCAGGCATCGGGATAGCCCTATCCCGATGCCGGCGTATTTAAGCGTTTTGAACGAGTGTTCGGACAAATTAGACGGTGTAACTGTGATTTATTTATTTACGTTACGTCCGAGTTTCGTCACTGAAGTTCATATTATGGAATTGGTCGAGTAGATTTAGAGCAAATCGGCTGTGACAGACGGACTCGGACACGAGTGACCCTATAAGGTTTCGATGAAACCCTATTATTAAATTTATTATATCATTTCATTTACATACAATTTACATTTTAAAATATTTCTATAAAAACCGGCTAAGTGCGAGTCGGACTCGCACATGAAGGGCACGCACACTCCGTACCTTTTAACTTTCATTTTTATTATTTCTTGTTATAGCGGCAATAGAAATACACAAGCCGTGAAAATTAAAACTCTCTACCTATTACGGTTCTTGAGATACAGCCCGCTGACAGACAGACGGACGGACAGCGGAGGCTTAGTAATAGGGTTTCGTTGGTTACCCTTCGGATACGGAACCCTAAAAAACATCTTGAAATATAAAAAAATAGTAGCCCACCGGTATCGGGAACAGGGTCCAAGCTACCGGTGGTCAGGGCTCCCGAGAGGAAACTCCAGCTACCCAACGAGAGCCTCTTCAAAAACTTATTATTATTATTATAATATGATTAAAAATATCTGGATTTATTCTGCAGTTTTACGTTACTACTCAACTTCGGTTTCCTGGCCTAATGAGCTGGTAACCCTAGCCACACATGACCGCAGACGTAGGGGAGACTCGCCCGGAGCCAGACGCTGCTAAATGATGCAATGTAGTGAATTGAGTTACAATAGCCATTAGGCTCGTGGGCAGATGGAAATTGATTTGACAGCACTAGTTATCATCCGTACTAATATTATAAACTAGCTTCTGCTAGAAATTTCACACACGTGAAAGTCGTTTATCCCAAGGGAATCGACTCTTTTTTTTTCTTTAAAAAACGTTGCCCACACTAGGAATTTCTCCTGTATCGTGGGTGCGTTTACATACATATAATCTCACACACAAACAGTCAGCCCCGGAGCAACTATCTGTAGGCCATACAAATATTTCTAGCGTGCGGGAAACGAACGTGCCGCGACACGCAGCGCAGCAGTCAATCACTCAAACTTGGGACTATCTTGGGCTCTAAAAAAAAGTGCGATTCTATTAGCGATAGAAATCATCGAAATGCCAAAATAAGGCTGCCTGTCCATTATCGCGGAGCGAGGCAGCGGAGCGGAGAAACGGAGAAATTTTAACCAATGGAATTGTATGAAATTTCAGCGACTCAAGTGGTGCGGAGATCTTAAGCAATTCAACCTGTCCATTGTCGCGGAGCGAGGTAGCGGAGCGGAGAAACGGAGAAATTTTAACCAATGGAATTGCATAAAATATCCACACCACGTGAGTCACTGATATTTTGACTGATATGAATGGTTAATATTCCTCCGTTTCGTCTCCGCTGTAATGGACAGGCAGCCTAGAAGGGATGGATCACGTGACATTTCGTAAGCGGTTGTCAACCCCATACATTGTTGACGTTTTAACGATCATTTTTGCCACGCTGCCGCTGGACTGCTGACAGAATATCATTTGTCTAGAGCCTATTATGTCCTATTCAGAACAGGATCTACTCGAGAGCCACGTTTCGCCCAAATTCGTTTAGCTGTTAAGACGTAAGAGGTGACCAACAGATAGATAGACAGATTAGACATGGAGACATTATATTTTTGAATGTTTTCTACGTATGTACCAAATTTAGAGATTATTCCCGACTTTCATGACGAAATCGAAGTTTTTTCATACCCTCGACGTAATTGGTAAAGCCCAATAATTTCTAAAAACACAGCTAAGCCACGTTATTTTTCGGAGCGAATTCCCATTACAGCCTACAGCCCCCTCATGTATTTTCTTGAGGCAAACGGCGCGCAATTTTCGAAGTCATTTCACTCGAAGATTGCCGCGTTCCAACGATACACCGTAATCGTTACATAGTCCCTTAGTACCATATGTGCAATATAGAGAGTTTTGGAAACAAAGTAAAGGTTATTTGGTACGTTAAACAGACATTTTATTTCACCGAGAGATTATGCCAGTGTGGAGCCCCATCGCAGGATATGTCCCACCCACTGTTCTGCCGTATGGTGCCGTATGGTGTCGGCTGGTGCCGTATGGTGTCGGCTGGTGCCGTATGGTGCCGTAAAAGGATATTACCATCCCTTCACTTCCGTGTCGTAAGAGGCGACTAAGAGAATAAGCAGCAGCGTTTTCTGTAAAACGCAACACCATACACTGCGATCACCAACCCGCAAGCCAAGCGTGGCGATTATGGCAAACTCCCCTTTGGGGGAGGCCTACGTCCAGCAGTAGCCGTCTTTCGGCTGTTATGATGATGACTGTCCTGCCCTTTATGTCCAACCACCTTTCAGTGCCTGAACGTGATCCAAGCCACACGTCGGCCAAAATTAAGTGCTGGCACCAGTTCGCTGCTGGTCATAGGGTTCAATCAGCGTCGCTTCATCAACGGGTCTAAGAATCATTTTAAATTGATACTGTCGTTTTTTCCCGTGAAATCCTCTCTTAGAGCTCCCCAACACTCCCCAAGGATCCTACTAGCCAAATTTCAGATTTTTACGACTAGTAGTTTCAGCTGAGCGTTGTCTGTCTATCAGTCACTCAGTCTCTCAGTAACGGTAGAATTTGATTTAGAAGGATTTACTCGTTTATTTATTATTTGTCTTATTTATAAATTTTGACCTTTATGACTTCACAATGTAGTTTAAATTATACTATTGAAAAATACGACGTAAGATTTATTTTCTTATTGAAAATCTCATTTAGATGGCTGTAGATCTAAAGCAATATTTGGTTTGGCAACGTTTGATTCATCACAAAATAATATTCATTTTTTATTATATATCTCATTCTATCGTTATTGAAAAGCGTTTGATAGTGAATCGAAAACGCGACAGTTTTACTAACTATAAAATGCTGTTATCTATCCCGTACCCTTATTATGTTTTATCTTTACAAGCGATACTGCTATGATATTATGATCGATTTTTATTATATGCCTATAAAGCACTATAATATTATCAGTATTAAATAATGTGTAACGTGTAACTGAATGAACGCAAACCCTGAAGGGGTTATTGTACTCTTCATTATAAACAACATTTTGTTTTATATAATTTGTATTGTAGGTATGCGTCATGCTTGGCGCAAATAAACGCTTTTTTTTCTTCTATCTTTCTTTTCTTTACACTATACTCTAGGACCAACCACGAAATCGCGATAAAAATTGTGAGTAGGAACCTCACACGAAGGTTTCCGTACCACAGGAGCAATTTTTTTTTTGTTATTATAGAAATACACACTCTGTGAAAATTTCAACTGTCTATACATCCGGCTGACAGAGATTGACGGACGGACAGCAGAGGCTTAGTAATAGGGTTCCGTTGGTTACCCTTTGGTATGGAACCCTAAAAAAGAGGTAGAGGTGAGAAAATTATTCGGAAAGATGGTTAAGTAAACATACTTGAAGCGATCGCAAAAACTTAACAATTCTATTTTTATAACATTCCCTATTATGATGACAGATACCTATAATTTTGGATTCCATTGTCTGTAATTTTTCCTAGAAGTCAGGCGTTATGTCCCTGCTGTCAGGTGTCCGTAACAGCCCACCTGTTACCACACAATAACTCCACAAACGACACAATGGGCTGTTATCATTACCACATCGCATTCATTAGCGGTAACTACCATCTATACCGGTATGGAGGAATAGGACATATTGTCACTATTTTTCACGTGTCGACGTAGAGCAAATACTTCACAAGGCGCATCACGCAAGCGTAAGTCACACTTGACCTGCAAAAACCGCCCTTGTCACTATCTTCTTCTCATCGTGTGAGCAGTAAGGTCTAACGACTTCTTTCACCCTAATGTCAGAGTTTCTAAACCGCCTCAAGGGCCTCTGATATGGTTTATTTGACGACCGCCATTTAGCGGCCGGGACCACCGGCTTATACGTACCTTCCGAAGCACGGAATCATCTTTTGCCGACCATTTGGTGGCCGTGACCACCGGCTTATACGTGCCTTCCGAAGCACGGAATCATCTTTTGACGTGATAACGTCTTATAAATCGATGAAAGCCGGCAGCACGCATGAAAAAGTGTCACGCTCGGAGAGCGAGAGCGCGGAACAAGCGATAGAGAGGCACGATCGGCCTATGAGTTTGGCTTATTTGTTAAGAAATCAATTATTTTCTTATGAAGTTATCACGTCAAATTATTGTCCGTAAACAGAATTTATAGACAACCTTTTTTTCAAGACAATCAGGTGATTCAAGCCTGCAATGTCCTAGCCCGTGGAAATCGAACCCGCGACCACCGGGTCACCAGGCAAATGCCTAAGCCACTCGAACACGGAGGCAGATACTACCACTACATTTCATTCGACAATACCATTTTTTTTTGTGGGCTGGTAATCAGAAAAATTCTCATTAACTAAAACTTTTATAAACTTACACACCTCTGATTTGTCGGGATTGCGTGATGCTTTGTAACACATGCAACTTCGCTAGCCATCAAACCAATTCGAATAATATCTAACAATTTCAGCCTTCATTCGATCCAAAACTTACTATACAAACACCTCTTCACCCCTACACTAACAATTCCGCCCCTAACCGAGCCAAACAAACATACAATGTCAGACGTATTACTGAATGTTAGCTGAGAGCTTGTTACCGCGTCCGGGGCAGACGCAGCCGGGGGGCAGTGGTTGTGTTAATAGCTATAACTCTGTGTTTATCAAGGTAGGTAGGTTTACGGGTTCTAGTTACAGAGTCCTGGAAGATGAGTTTGTCATCATCATCAGCCGGAAGATGTCCACTGCTGGACATAGGCCTCCCATCAAAGGTGCCATAATCGCCACGCGTGGCAGGCGGGTTTGCGATCGCAGTGTTTGGTGTTGCGACTTACAGAGAACGCTGCTGCCCATTCTCTGGTGAGTCCCTTAGTCGCCTCTTACGACACCCACGGGAAGTGATGGGATAGTATTAGTCTTTTACCATACGGCACCGGCCGACACCATAATATGGCGGTGAGTTTGTAATCTTGCGGAATTTACATGTTTTGAATACAAATGGAGTCTATACTACTTCACTAGTCAAAGAGCAGTTGCCCACACCGGACACAAAATCGTCCGGTCGTAGGATTCTCCATTTTTCAATGGAGGTTTGCGGGATTTTACTCTCTGTACCGCATACCCTCTAAAGTGGGATTCTGCGGGAAGTTGAAAGGTATTTCTTTTCCTTTTCTGCAGACCCTTATAAAGAAAGCGGTAGAGGGTGTGAAGTCCCGCAACTTCCAAAAAGGTAGGACCCCCGACCGGACGAGTGTTGAATCCGGTAGGCAACAGCCCGGTGGTCGTTGTTCAACGGTGGTTTACGTTCATATCTTGCGGAGAACTTTGATAGCACAATGTGCAGGTCTTTTTGTAGTTCGTATGTGGCAGTATAGACACCGCATGTTGCTAACGCCAGTTACTCGATCTATGTATAATTATACAAAAACATATATCAACCAAGTTGTTCGTAACACAACTCCGTATCTAGCGTAGAACGAAGCCAGCACCAAGGGTCTAGGATCTTTGCGTAATTCAGCAGTCAGCTTTGAAATCATAGGGTATTAAAATCACCATAAAATAAAACATGCAACAAGCAGACATGTGTTAGAGTGGAGACCGCGTAGTGTGAGACGCCCTGCGGCACGATGGAGCGAAGATTTAAAGAAGTTGACTGGCAGCGACTAGATGCGGACTGCTCAAGACCGGGATGGTCGGCGCTCTTTGGGGCTTACGTTCAGCAGTGGACGGCAATGGGCTGATTTTTTTTTTTTACTTTTGATAGGCACGCAATTTGAATTTGACCACTATCACACCAGTTGGTAAGCGATGATGTGGTCGAAGATGTAGCACGCCTGCCTAGAAGTAACCTATTCACTCATGACTTCAAGACTCCCAGGTTGTAGCTATCAGGAAACACAGACTCCGGCAGGGAATTCCACTCCTTAGCTGTACGCACTATGAATGTGTTCCCAAAATGTTTTGTGCTCGTGGGTGGGATGTCCACCATGTACAGGTTTTTGATAAACGTATTTTTGGCCCTTAATCTGCTGCTAATTGCTAAAAGCTAACACTCAAAGTTCTATAACCAAAAGTTTACTACGTAGTAATAAAATACTCCATACTAATTAAAATACAAACAAAGTATACAAAGTTCGTGCATACATTAATATTTAAACTGTGTAACTTTATTAGCCTCGAACAGAGCAGTCCCGGGCGACGTTACGAGTACTGTGTGAGTAGTAAAACATTGCTTTGGCATCACAAGTTATTTTGCTGCTCGTCTCTTTATGGCTTTATAAAGGAATATATTTTTGGTTAACTGAGTATTCCCTTCGGCTTCTCTCAGGTAATATGGCGCTATACCATAGTTTGGCTTTCTGCTAGTTTTTTAGTTGGGAAATCATCAAATGAATTTTCCCGCTACGGGTTCGGAAGGCTGTGTCAGACTCTTACAGACTAAAATCCGTCCGTGTTCCTCATATGCCCTTTGCGTTCCAGAGCAGTGGTGACTCTTTCGCAAAAAATCCTGTACCCTGGCAGGCAATGGCCCTAGGCCTGCCCCGTCTTTTGGTGGTTAGCTTTGGGTGGCTCGCCGTCCGATCAGAACCAGGCCCGGGTTGGCGGCACGCTGTGTCCCACGCGCGCCTCAAGGAACTGTCAACAAGGGAGACGGGGCCCGCTAGGGCCAGTGCCTGCCGGGGTGCGGAATCCGTTAGAAAGAGACGCCGCGGCCCTGGAACGCCAAGGGCACTGGGAGGAACACGGTCTGACACTCCCTTCCGCTCTGGGCGGAGCGGAAGGAGTCATTTGATGATTTGCCATCAGTAAAAAAAAAAAAGGCTTGCCCCGTCTACTATGCTGACATCTCTTTGAGGCAGCTTATTACCAGTGAAAGAATGTTAATACCTTTTGCAAGCATTTTCACCTCATTAACATATTACTTATGTAGTTTAAATGTACAGTAAGCCTCAAAATAATGACAAATAAACCATTTTAAGCTGACCTGTTATTCCATTTCAACTCCATACTACGCAAGGACAAATTAGGGTCAAAGTTATACTACCGACACCGTTCGTTGGTACATACCTCCCTGGGGCCGTAAACCGTCGGACCAAAGACTCTAGGTCTAGACAATGTGACATTCTGCCACCAAAAACGTTTTTCAAAAAGCCCGATATGGGGTTGTCAGATGCTACAATTAATTTTAATCCCAAACGTCACTACGACAATAATTGCTGTCGCCGATGGAACGCGTGTCAGTAAGGGCGCGGACACGAACTCAGCGGCGCGACGGGTGTCGCGGGCAGTTACATTATACATCTCTGCATTTGACGCGACGCATCAAAACCAACCTCTTACTAGCTGATCACTCGATAATGTTGACTCTTATGTGTAACGGGACGTACCGGGAAACAAAAAAAAAACAAACTAAATTAGTCTGGTTGGTCTAACTCTAAAATGTTAATACGAAGGTGAGTTTTTAGTTCGCTTTCACGCCGTTTGCCAAGTTTCTGAGGAACTTTAGCGTCGTGTATCCGACATCTGTTCGATTTTGAACTTTTAATGATATGTATATTAATGAGTAAAAAATATCTCTCGATCTGTTTGCGAATTTCCAAAGCTATTTAAGGTATTGAAAATTCGCCAACACTGATCGATAGATTATTTATTTTTTATTAATATATCATTCATTTGCCATCATCTGCCTAGCCTTTTCCCTATTTTTTTGCGGTCGGCTTCCAGTCAAACCAGATTCAGCTGAATACCCAGTATTTTACGTGGAGCGGCTGCCTACCAGACCTCCACAACCCATTAAATGGGTAACACGGTATTTCTTGGCAAGACTGGAATCAGATTTACTGGCTTCTGACAATCCGTAACGACTGCCAAAGTTCTGCCGGGACCAACTTAACGTGCTTCCCATCCATCCACAGACCAACCTTGGCAAGCGTTGCTTAACCTTGAAGATCGACTTGTGCGGCTGTTATTCTTTAGCCACGAGCTCCTCTCCTCTTTTATTAATATATCATTAAATACTCAAAATCGACCTGATGTCGGATAACGGCATTTTTAATATACCACGGCAGCAATGGCGTGATGTCAAATAGCGTCAATGGACCTTATAAAACGGGAATAAAGCGCTCAACTGATAAATGGTGGTACAGAGTTAATCGGAACCCTGAAGACGGTAATAGGCTACTTTTGCAAAAATCGATATCGTGAACAGAGCCGCGGGAAAAACTAAATGGAAAATATTCAGGGTCGAACAATAACTCAGTCATTGGATTCAGAGTCTTCCAAAGCCTGTACGGTTTATTTTAGTAGCTACCCAGAACTAGCAAGGTTGCTGAAATGGTAGGTGTTTCTGGAATAATGCAGAAACTGGGTTGTACGTGCCTACAATATAGGTGAATAGGTTGCGGGTCACGGCCAGGCTGCACTGCAATCCAGGGACACTGGATCGATACGGACACAGGACTACTACGTAAATGTTGCAACCTACGACCTTTTACTAATATTGTAAAGAGAGACTGGATTTGTTCGTGGTTTATCTCCAGAACCATTGCACCGATTATTCCGGATGTATTACAAAATTCTTTCACTATTTCGCTTTATTGTCTTTTATGAAAACTAGCTTTAACCGCTCCACGTAAAATACTGGTATTTAGCTGAAGCTGGTTTGGCTTTTAACCGCGACTTTGTACGCGCATACCCCGTTTTTTCCCGATCCAGAAGGAATTTCAGGAAATCCAATACTAAGACTGCGCGTTGTCTGCCAGTCACTCGTTCACTCAGTTAGTAACGGAAGAAATAGATCGATGATGAACCGAATTAAGTTTTATAATAATAAATTTATTATTGAGTCTGATCGTCTCGGAAGCTCGGGGTTACGGGTCTTTGGAAGACGCACGAGAGGCCGGAGGGACTCGAATTTTTTTATGGAACAAGCCCGCCATACATTCCCAACCGTAAAAGAAAAATATAGAAATGGCAAATGGCATTGATAGGTAAGTCAGTAAAATAATGGTTGATGTCGAGAACTTTGTATTTTTGTCGTACTAAAATGTTTATTCCTACTATTTTTACTCCTACTCCTTTACTGCACATGCGGTACGGTTGTGGAATCCACTACAGCCTGACATTAGGGATTGCCAAACTCTTGCAGTTTTTAAAAGAAGAGTGAAGGAACACTATCTTTCCTTCTCGTCATAGTTTTATCTTTTAGTATCATATAGTAAGTATTAGTATGTTAATTATGTATTGTATGTTATATTTAATATGTATAGTTTTTATTTTAGCTTCTTACTGTTACACACTATGTCTACATCTCTGTTTACTCTACTCTCCTTTCGCTATGCTGGAAGAGATTTCTATAGAAATAAGCATCGCCTTTGTACCTATTTTACTGTTTCTTTCTTCTTATATTCTTATTAAATGTGGTACCTACATATAAAATAAAATAATATTAAGTATAATTAATACTATCGTTAATGTATTTAAGTTTAGGTACATTTCTTCTTTGTTTTGACGTTAAAGTGTTGCTGTACGTATCAGTCAAGCGCCGGCCTCTCACTCGAGCGCGCGTTGTGCGCGTTGACTTATGAAGTGTCGATAAGACGTTTTAATGCGCTCAAGCACGCGATTTGCAGCTTATGAGGTGAGGTGCGAATGGAGGCGTTGGATTAGGAGATGATATGTGGACTTCCTTGCTTGTGTCGAGGTCGCAAGCGTTGAGTTGAGCAATTTAGAGGAGCACAGGTGGGTTGTAGTCAGGAAGCTCTGGGACTCCCTTTCCGCGTCGCTTCGAGCGGAAGGAGTCATTTGATGATTACCACCCTCAGCACTGGCTGAAACGTATGGCAATCTTATCACTATAATAGCTCTACATCTTCCAGAATGTCTAATTTTGAAGCAACTAGGCTCTACAGCATTTATTATTGTTTGCATAATCGGTTTTATTATATTTAATTTTTAATTAATGTCTAAACAATCTGTTCGCTGTCACTGGCACCACACCCTAACATCCCTTAATCGCTGCCATTGCGAAAGAATAATTATTACATTCGAATCTACACTGCAAACTAATACCAACCTTATTCTTTGATCGATAGAGTAGTATTTACCATAACTAGCTAAATAATATTGAATGGTTCCACTGAAATTGGGACAAAATATATGATTGTATTATTGGGCAGATTTAATAGAAATGTTATACTTAATTATGAAACATTAATTAGGATATTTGAATTAAAATTTATAGTAATTATTTTTGTGAACGGTACTTCATTAATATGTTACTATACGAACTTATTTATTATATGTAATATTTTTTTGAAATGAGCTAAAAAACTTTAAGTAACCTTTTCTTACAAGTGAACAATTTATCTATCATTATCTTTAAACTTTTGAGTATATTAATGATAAAAATGTCTATCGATCTGTTTACGAATTTTCAATACCTTTAATAAGTAGCTTTGGAAATTCGCAAACATTGATCGATACACATTTTTGCTCATTAACATAGCATCAAAAGTTAAGAACGACCAGCTGTCGGATAACAGCATTTTAGATATACGAGCACGACAGCCAGAGTCTGTGTTTCCTGATAGCTACAACCAATAAGGTCATCTTTCACATAATCCACACATTTTAGATATACCACGACAGCCAGAGTCTGTGTTTCCTGATAGCTACAACCGACAACGTCATCTTTCACATAATCCACACATTTTAGATATACCACGACAGCCAGAGTCTGTGTTTCCTGATAGCTACAACCGACAACGTCATCTTTCACATAATCCACACATTTTAGATATACCACGACAGCCAGAGTCTGTGTTTCCTGATAGCTACAACCGACAACGTCATCTTTCACATAATCCACACATTTTAGATATACCACGACAGCCAGAGTCTGTGTTTCCTGATAGCTACAACCGACAACGTCATCTTTCACATAATCCACACCTTTTACCTAGATATACCACGACAGCCAGAGTCTGTGTTTCCTGATAGCTACAACCGTCAACGTCATCTTTCACATAATCCACACATTTTAGATATACCACGACAGCCAGAGTCTGTGTTTCCTGATAGCTACAACCGTCAACGTCATCTTTCACATAATCCACACATTTTAGATATACCACGACAGCCAGAGTCTGTGTTTCCTGATAGCTACAACCGACAACGTCATCTTTCACAATCATAATCCACACATTTTTTTATTTTCTTCTCTTAAAGCTATCTATATACATCAAAAGTCCCTCATATTGTTTTAATGAATTAAAACCAGACGCTGAAACTAATAACACGATAATCTTTAACAAATATTGACTACAAAGTGTTCATTTCCATTACAAATCATAACATGCTTGCTGAAACCAATATATAATGCACCCTAACACAACACAAATAGGATCTAATCTTACATAACAACAATCCCTAAGCAATTCCACAGAATACACAGTATTAATATCTCCAACACTAACTCGCTAATCTAAAATCAACCTTAACTTTATAGCATAGGGTCCCAATTTGAACGCAGTTATGTTATGAAGCAATTAGACTAATAAGTATCTGTTAGTTCGTTAAAGCTGTAGGGAATATTTTGCTAATTGAATTTGAATCTTATCTTAAGTGTTTTAGAGTTTAAAATGATTTGATGAGCGTGCGTAGTGTGTTTTAGCTTTAAGATAGGGATGCTATTAAGAATACTAATATACGGATATCCGCAATTATTAGTTTTCACACATGTCAGGATCTCATATCTAGCCTTTTCCCAACTATGTTGGGGCCGGATAACATTTTAACCGGATGCAGCTGACTACCATTATTTTACACTAGCACTTCGACCGCGACTTCGTTCGCGCGGATTTTATTGGTAGCCCACGATCTTCATTTCCCCTGTACCCTCTTAATAGGGTAATATGTAAATTACTTATTAATAGACTAAACGAAGGGCAGTTCGCTCAAATTGCCACATTTTACTTACTTAAGAGTATTTTATACTCGTCGTAACTTTTAAACGAAAGGTCCGATTTGAATAATTTAAAATGTACTCGTAATTTACATGTACATAACCAACCTAATCTAATTATCAAACTATTTAAATGGATAAGGATTAATATCATGATACCAAAATCACCGCTATTCCATTTCACCCGGGTTTTGATTGAATAATTTAACAAAAAGCAGTCATTGTGACTTACACTTTTATAGAGGACATTTTTGTAGATATTAATGTCCTCTATAAAACTACAGTACATCACTTTGCTCTATTGCCAATAGTTTCCGCAGCGTACGCGATATAAGGATCTTTTCTGGTATTTTTGCACACCATGGGTTACATTATCGAAATTTTCATACGGATCCCTAACTTAGCCCATGTTCATCAGGGATTATGTAGGATTCTAATGATGAAAGAATTTTTCAAATCGCTCCAGTAGTTTCGGAGCCTATTCAATTCAAACCAAACAAACAAATCTTTCCTCTTTATAATAATTAGTGTATATAGAGCGACTGTCTATCTGACCTCTACAACACAGGAACTAGGTAGCACGATACCCCACATTAAGGCTTGTATATTTGCCAATGACCTTGTGCATACAAACGGAGCTAACTACACCTCGGCGCGCCACTCCGCTACCCGTGTTTTTATTTTTTTTATAATAAAACAAATACATATTTTTAAAAAGTAACTAAACCAAGTTATTTACGTTTGTATTGCACAGCAGTAGATATTTTTTTTTTAGTCTTTTGTTAAAAAATGAAGGAGTAAAATGGTTTCATCTCAACGAATTGGAGGTGATTTGGTGATTTTTTTTCCTATTATGTGATACCGATATATACTACTCTGTCAAGAAAGTACCGGGAAAAGATCAATAATACACAAAATGTCTGTTATTCATCCAAATTTATTTTATCACCTTCAAAAAGCCAACGAATAATCCATTCATCAAAACATTTTTTAAACGCTGCTTCCGGATTTGAGTTCAGTTCTCGCCGCGAATTCTCCTTTATGTCTTCTATCGATTGAAAACGGGTGCCACGAAGTGGTAATTTGAGTTTAGGAAAAAGAAAAAGTCAGCAGGAGCCATATCTGGTGAATATGGTGGTTGCTGGATGGTATCTGTTGAGTGTTTGGTTAAAAATTCGTTCACAATGATAGCCTTGTGCGAAGGCGCATTGTCGTGGTGCAAAATCCAAGAATTTTCTTTCCACAAATCTGGCCTTTTTCGTCGAATTTGCTCTCTTAAACGCCGCATAACGCTCAAATATTATTCTTTATTTACCGTTAGACCTTCCGGTAAGAATTCAGAGAGCACAACACCGCGATAGTCAAAGAAAACAGTCAACATGACTTTGACTTTTGATCGACTTTGGCGTGGTTTTTTCGGTTTCGGTTCAGTTGGAAGGCGCCACTCCGAAGCTTGTTGACTAGTTTGCATGTCAAACTCGTAAACCCACGTCTCGTCACCAGTGAAGATGCGTTTCATGAATGTTGGGTCCGAACAGACTCGTTCTAGCATGTCCTCAGCGACTTTCATGCGATTGAGTTTTTGGAGAAAATTCAGATCTTTTGGGACTAGCCGAGCAGCAACATGTTTCATACCCAAATGATTAGTTAAAATGGTACGGATCGACTCGTGAGATACAGAAAGTTCGGCGGCTATCTCTCTCAGAGTTGAATGGGGATTTTCAGTCACTATTTCCTTCACTTTTGCGATGTTAACTTCAGTTGCAGACGTTGACGGCCTACCAGAGCGAGGCAAATCTTCCATCACATCTCGACCGCTTTTGAACGCTTTGAACCACTCATAAGCACGAGTTTTTGATAAAGTCGATTCACCGTAAGCCTTCTGTAACATTTTCAGTGACTCCGAACACGAAATTCCATTGGCGATGCAAAATTTAAGACAAACTCTTTGTTCGATATTTTTGTCCATTATGAAATTCGCAATACACACTATATATGATATTACTAAAACCAGCACTGTATTTAATATAAATAACAGATGCAACTCAAACTCCGCGCCAAAATGGAAAACAGTTGTGCCAATCTAACAACTACAAAAAAAACAAAAATTTGAATTTGGAACCATAAACAAATCATCCATTCCCGATACTTTTTTGACTGAATGTAAATTCTGGCTAAATCAAGTTACGTGCAATTTCATGTAGATTACTAACTATTTTTTTCAGATGTAATTTCTCAGTAAATGCCGACGAAAAACTGCTTCATCTGCTCGCTATTTTTAAGCCTTTTCGAGAGAGCGCCCTTAAGCGGAACGGAGAAACGGACAAATTTGAACTAATGGAATTGCATAAAATGTTCTCACCACATGAGTCATTAACATTTTGACTGACATGATTGGTTAATATTTCTCCGTTTCTGTTTTCCTGTCGTTGTTGTGTGTGTTGTGTTATTTGTTGTAAATAGAGTTGTTTTAAATAACTAACAAATGAAAAGTAAAGAATTAATTACAAGACTTATGTCTTGTAATTAATTCTTTACTTTGCATAATATTTGCACGCCATAGTATGTGGCAAACTTGTCTGAACTTTTTCCAGTTTAATGTTATCCTGCATGCACGTTATTAGATCTAGTATGTGTACACATGTTTGGGCAAATAAATTTATCTTTATTTTATCTTATCTACTAACAAATGATTCATGGCTGCTCGATAAATAAATACATTTATTGATTGATTATTTCTCCGCTACGCTGCCTCACTCCGCGCAAATGGACAGGCACCTTAACTGATGTCAGATTTTCTTGATTCTGGCTATTCGTAACGACAGTCAAAGCCACAAATAATCAGGCAATAAAATATTAGGCAGGTTTGCAAAAGGTTAACTTATCAAATCGAGTTAAAACGATGAATATGTTAGCATTTTTATCTTTTTGTGTCTAGCTCTAGTATTTATGTATGGAGCAGGCACATCAAAGAAAACAATTTCAAATATAAATTTATATTGTGTTTGAAAATAGGTATGAACGGTTATAAAGCAATCTTCAAAGGGCGAAGTCAAATCAACTTTTTGGAAACGAACTGGCTTAAAAATACTTTAACGTTTTTAAATAATCAAATCTCTGTATTACAGACCAGCTGACCCGTGCGCACTTCGTTGGGCGGTATTTTTCGGGTTAATTAATATACATATAGCATATGACACTCACAAATAATTGTGGCGTTCTAGTGGACAAAAGAATTTCAAAATCGGTTCATCCAGAGACTACCCCCTACAACCTCACAAATTTTACCTCTTTACAATATTAGTAATCTGCCTAGCCTTTTCCCAACTATATTGGGGTCGGCTTCCAGTCAAGCCGGATTTAGCTGAATACCAGTATTTTACGACGAGCGGCTGCTAACAGACCTCCACAATCCATTAGCTGGGTAACACGGTACTTCATGGCAAGACTGGAGTCATATTTACTGGCTTCTGGCTATCCGTAACGACTGCCAAACATCTACAAATGACAGCCAGGACCAACGGCTTAACGTGCTTTCCGAGGTACGGAAGAAACTCGGTGTATTAAGATGGTCACCCATCCACAGGCCAACCTTGGCAAGCGTTGCTTAACCTTGAAGATCGACCCCTGCGGCTGTTATTATCTAGCCACGAGCTCCTCCTCTTTACAATATTAGTATCTAATAATATATATATATACGAGTATATATGTGTAAAATACTGGTATTCAGCTAAATCCGGTTTGACTGGAAGCTGACCCCAATGTAGTTGGGAAAAGGCTAGGCAGATAAAGTCAAAGTCAAAGATAATGATGAATATACATTCAGTCAAAAAATTATCGGGAATGGATGATTTGTTTATGGTTCTAAATTCAAATTTTTGTTTTTTTGTAGTTGTTAGATTGGCACAACTGTTTTCCATTTTGGCGCGGAGTTTGAGTTGCATCTGTTATTTATATTAAATACAGTGCTGGTTTTAGTAATATCATATATAGTGTGTATTGCGAATTTCATAATGGACAAAAATATCGAACAAAGAGTTTGTCTTAAATTTTGCATCGCCAATGGAATTTCGTGTTCGGAGTCACTGAAAATGTTACAGAAGGCTTACGGTGAATCGACTTTATCAAAAACTCGTGCTTATGAGTGGTTCAAAGCGTTCAAAAGCGGTCGAGATGTGATGGAAGATTTGCCTCGCTCTGGTAGGCCGTCAACGTCTGCAACTGAAGTTAACATCGCAAAAGTGAAGGAAATAGTGACTGAAAATCCCCATTCAACTCTGAGAGAGATAGCCGCCGAACTTTCTGTATCTCACGAGTCGATCCGTACCATTTTAACTAATCATTTGGGTATGAAACATGTTGCTGCTCGGCTAGTCCCAAAAGATCTGAATTTTCTCCAAAAACTCAATCGCATGAAAGTCGCTGAGGACATGCTAGAACGAGTCAGTTCGGACCCAACATTCATGAAACGCATTGTTACTGGTGACGAGACGTGGGTTTACGAGTTTGACATGCAAACTAGTCAACAAGCTTCGGAGTGGCGCCTTCCAACTGAACCGAAACCGAAAAAACCACGCCAAAGTCGATCAAAAGTCAAAGTCATGTTGACTGTTTTCTTTGACTATCGCGGTGTTGTGCACTCTGAATTCTTACCGGAAGGTCTAACGGTAAATAAAGAATAATATTTGAGCGTTATGCGGCGTTTAAGAGAGCAAATTCGACGAAAAAGGCCAGATTTGTGGAAAGAAAATTCTTGGATTTTGCACCACGACAATGCGCCTTCGCACAAGGCTATCATTGTGAACGAATTTTTAACCAAACACTCAACAAATACCATCCAGCAACCACCATATTCACCAGATATGGCTCCTGCTGACTTTTTTCTTTTTCTTCGTGGCACCCGTTTTCAATCGATAGAAGACATAAAGGAGAATTCGCGGCGAGAACTGAACTCAATTCCGGAAGCAGCGTTTAAAAAATGTTTTGATGAATGGATTATTCGCGCGCAAGTGTATCGTTTCTAAAGGAGCATACTTTGAAGGTGATAAAATAAATTTGGATGAATAACAGACATTTTGTGTATTATTGATCTTTTCCCGGTACTTTCTTGACAGAGTAGTATATAAATAATATTTCTGAATCTCGGAAACGGCTCCAACGATTTTCATGAAATTTAGAATGCAGGGGGTTTCGGGGGCGATAAATCGATCTAGCTAGGTTTCATATTTTGAAACGACGTAAAAAAAAAAATGAGCATGGCTCGGTCATCCAGGTACTAGATATTAAATAATTATTTGACCTTTCGAAACTTCAAAATTAGCTTCATTAGTATATGACATTAATTTTCTAAAAAGGATAAAAATAACACACGTCAATCTTTTTTGGTCAGATTGAACTGGATGAGGACGGTTTAAAACCAACATCAAACAAAACCACAACAACCAGTAATATCCGCGCGTAACCGCAAAATATCCGCACTTCCGGATCCGTGGCACATCCCTACGCTAAGCCGCACGCGACTACTCGAGACATCAAAGTGAGTGTAACTCAAGTGGCAACACTACACATTATGTTGCCAGGATTAAAAACGTTTAGTTGGCTGCGTGGAATATTTTTTATAAGGGTAGGTAATTTTTACAGTATTTTGAGGTATGACAATTTTGTGACTGGTATGATAACATTTTTGCGATGCGTCTGACATTGTGGGTGTTATTGCCATGTGGGAAACCATCTTGATTTTAATGCTGGTCTACTTTACCTACGTCTGTAGATAGCTAACAGGTATGGTTCGATACAGACGCTTTCAAGAAGAAACAGTTACCACAGACTTGCTTTTGTCTGACTTATAATAGGTCAAAGACATGCTTTCAAGATGCTCCTCGCCTGAAATGAACTCCTGGTACGAACATAATTAATCAGAGGATTATCTCAAGCCGGCTGTAGCTAATGTCATATATTATTTATTTGACGAGGCGTTACACTCTTTAAGTATGTGTTATTCATAAATAATACCTTTCATGGATATTTTTTTTGGTTGCAAACGGTTTTAATTCTAGACGAGCTACTCGTAGTACTACAGAAAAGTCATTTTCTTACATATCACTCCTCACCTGATGTTTATATTTCTATGCTCCTGACACAAACCATCCACCTTTTCTCCATTCATTTTCATTCAACATAAGAAATACAGCTAAGGAGTGGATTTCCCTGCCGGAGTCTGTGTTTCCTGATAGCTACAACCTGGGTATCCTAAATTCACGTCAGAGTGAACAGGTTACTAACAGACTAGGCAAGCATACTCCATCATCCACCACATCACACCGTGACCACATCATCGCTTAAGCTTCAGCTATCACGTGAGATTGTAATCAAATGCAATTCTATAAAAAAGCGTTCATCCAAGCTCCTGGTCTGTCATGACACCCTGGTACTTGCGTAATTAATTAGAGGATTACCTACAGCTGCAGCTAGTATAATTTGTTTTGATGAGGTGTACTACATACTAACTACAGAAACTAATAAATACTTAAACCACAAAAATATGTAGTAATATTTTCTTAATGTGTACACCTAAGAAGAGGTAGTCCCAGACTCTGGGTCCGTGTTTCATGATAGCTACTTCTTGGGGTCTTTACGTTAAGAGTCAATAGTTGAATATGGTTGAATATATTAGTTTTAGGGAACCGTACCATCTATCTTCGTGTACGTTACCCCAGCAAGAAAGTATCTCCTAGAGTTATATGAGTAGAATGTATAGTTGGTGCCTTATCTGCTGTTAATGTGCCCCCACATAAAAAATGTGCGCCCCCTGTCGTTTTGGAAAAAAAACGGAAAAACGATTCTTGCTGGGGTAACGTTTTTCTAGCAGGATAATTCTAAACGACTGATCGGAGAGAGAAAAATTGTGCATGGCCAGAGAGCTTATATGTGTGCCAAAATGTGCCCCCAAAAATAAAATCTGTGCCCCTTCAGATTTTCGAGATATTGCGTTACTTGCTGGAGTAACGTTTTGATGAATCGTATATCTCTAAAACCATTGCATGTGCCCCTGTAGAATAAACATACACGTTTAGCTCTTAATGTGTGCCCCTTAGTGCCTCAATTAGATTTAAGAAAATATTTATAGTTTTCAAATTATCGCAGTTTTATGGAAACCCGAAAAAACATCGCAGCGCCTAAATGAGACAAGGCATAATTTCGCTGAAAACTGTATTCGGTCCTTCTTGACGCTAATAATAACCATTCAAAGTTTCAAAACTGTTCATGCATGCGTTTTTGAATAACCTTGCTAAAAGTCAAAACGATGGTGTCATAACTTTGACGGCAAAATACAAGGAACTGGCTCAATCTCAGATGTGTAGGTGTAAACCCAAATCATGTGCCTTTAGTCAAAAGTATATGGTGAAAATATTGAGCTTGGAATGTTTCGCATTAAGTAAATATAAACAAAAAACCAAATTAAGTAAACAACGTCTGGTTATCCGACCTTTGAATGACTACTAAAAAGCGACGGATTCATACATATCGATGACCTTCTTTACTTTACTCACTAACCGGTTCACACGTGTTGTGCCTGAGTACACTGAAGTAGAAAAGTAATAAATAATAAAATAGAGTTGTTATTGGTTTATGTTCTACTAGCTGTTTCTATGACCTTACACATGATTAAGTACATTATAAATAGTAGCCTAAGTGCTATTCCAAGGTAAGCTATCTTCTCCATTCTTAATTTCATTAAAATACATCCAGTAATTTATGTGTGAACGAAAGAAATATATCCAGATATTTGCCATTTGCCAGGTCTTTGGCCCTAAATTTGATTGGTCTCGATGTTTAAAAAAATATAGTTAATGAAATGTATGATGAATACCTACTACTAAAAAGAGGTAGCACATTTTTTGTATATAAATAAAAAGCCCGTATTTGTCTTTATATATATATTTATTGATAAGCCGTAGGTTAGATAAATTAACAGTAAGTTTTTCTTCATTAAGGTGGATGCTCCAGGGTGGCCCGCGAAATTCAAATATTTTTATGTTTTTTGCAATTTGCCGGTCAGTGTGAAGCTGTATGTGGACCAAATGCGATCTGCGACCGTAACACGTATTTATCTAAAGAATTATAACCATTTTAATCATCAATATACCCCTTTAAGTTCAAGTAGTTCGAAAGAATGATTATTTCTGAAATATTCATTCTTTCGAACTACATGAACTTAGAGGACTATATTGATGATTAAAATCGCGGTAGGGCTATTGGCGCCCAACGTGGGGCGCCAATGTAGGGTTGCTGGTGGAATAAAAGGCCCCGTTGACGTTTAGTCATACATTTATTAATACTAGCAACTATACACAGTACAGATAATTAATTAAATGGCACACACAGTTACAGATAATTAATTAAATGGCAACCCTAAGTGAGGAGTGAAAAGGACTGCGTGGCTATCGCCCTTCAAACCTCCCTAGCTGGCTAATTCCTGAAGACCGCTAGGCTATCGAACAGGAATTAGTCTTACTTAGGCTCAGAATTGGCTGCGTGGCTACCGAACTCTGTTCCTCTAGCTAATCGAATGATCCAATGTTCCAAGGCGTCGCTCCTTATAAAGTCAGCCAAGGCTTGTATGTGTGCACAATATCTTCACATATTCGTGTGGTTGTGATGCGAAGATTCACGAGCGGCGCCGATCCACACTGTTGTGCTCGTTGTCACCGACGACGGGTAGTGTTACACGCATGCAACACTAGATGGCGGTGGTAGTCCGTTACATACGTAGGAAATTTGATCTGTGATTTGATGCAATAATTACAATTAAAATTAAGGGAAGAAAAATAATAATTAATGAAACATCAACAAGCTGTTTCATTAATATAGTCACAAGGTGCATTTAATATATTTTTTAATTAGCCCCCAAAACTTTTGAACGCAACTGTACGGACTACAGCTTAGGTATAATACGTCCAATAAAGAAGGTCATCGATATGTATGAATCCGTCGCTTTTTAGTAGTCATTGGAATTTGGTCGGATAACCAGCCGTTGTTTACATATTTTGTTTTTTTTGTTTATATTTACTTAATGCGAAATATTCTAGGCTCAATATTTTCACCATATATTTTTGACTAAAGGCACATGATTTTGGTTTACACCTACACATCTGAGATTGAGCCAGTTCCTTGTATTTTGCCGTCAAAGTTATGACACCATCGTTTTGACTTTTAGCAAGATTATTCAAAAACGCATGCATGAACAGTTTTGAAACTTTGTATGGTTATTATTAGCGTCAAGAAGGACCGAATACAGTTTTCAGCGAACTTATGCCTTGTCTCATTTAGGCGCTGCGATGTATTTTCGGGTTTCCATAAAACCGCGATAACTTGAAAACTATAAATATTTTCTTAAATCTAATTGAGGCACTAAGGGGCACACATTAAGAGCTACTCGTGTATGTTTATTCTACAGGGGCACATGCATTGGTTTTAGAGATAAACGATTCATCAAAACGTTACTCCAGCAAGAAACGCAATATCTCGAAAATCTGAAGGGGCACAGATTTTATTTTTGGGGGCACATTTTGGCACACATATAAGCTCTCTGGCCATGCACAATTTTTCTCCCTCCGATCACTCGTTTAGAATTTTCCAGCTAGAAAAACGTTACCCCAGCAAGAATCGTTTTTCCGTTTTTTTTTCCAAAACGACAGGGGGGCACACATTTTTTATGTGGGGGCACATTTACAGCAGATAAGGCACCAACTATACGTTCTACTCATATAACTCTAGGAGATACTTTCTTGCTGGGGTAACGTACACTTTATCTTTGACCACATCATTGCTTACCTTCAGGTGAGATAGTAGTCTAATACGAACCTATCAAAAATTACCGTAATTATAAAAATAACCAAAGTCCCTCAGGCCAAAACGCTGTTAACTAAAAGCGTTCATCCAAGCTCCTCGTCTGACATGACAGCCTGGTACTTACATAATTAATTAGAGGATTATCTTCGGTCTGCAGCTAACGTAATATGTCGTGTTATAATACCTGATATAGTATGTATGAGGTAAGGAAGGTGACGAGGTGGATTTTATGCCTTTCACGCGTATTTATGGCGTGAAAATGTTGGTAAATTTGGCTTAAAATCGCGTGGTCTTTTAATATTTTAGGAAATATGTATGTCGTCCTACCTCTCTAAAGGATTTATAGTAAAAAAATGTCGTGAAAAACGTTGTGACCAAGGCATAGCTTTGTGTGCGTCGAAAGTTAAAACGCTGATCCGTTTGTCTCTACTTTATCTATGTGTGCTCGCTCGCTCGTACGACAGCAGAATAAGTAAAAACCAGCCAAGTGCGATTCGGACTCGCACACAAAGGGTTCCGTACCATCAACCTTCATTTTTTCTATTTGTTGTTATAGCGGCAATAGAAATACACAATCTGTGAAAATTTCAACTGTATACCTAATACGGTTCTTGAGATACAGCCCGCTGACAGACAGACGGACGGACGGACGGACGGACGAACGGACGGACAGCGGAGGCTTAGTAATAGGGTTCCGTTGGTTACCCTTCGGGTACGGAACCCTAAAAACCAAAAAAAAATAAGAAGTTTTTTTCCTGAACAGGTTTGAAACTAACTGCGGGAAAAGACTAGAGACAATATTTGCGTGTTGTTTATCGCACTTTATCTCGGGCCCAAAGGCTGAAGATCTATTGTACATAGATCTAGATAGTTTTAGCTGGCAGGAAGAGAGTTAATTCACATAAGTATCACATGTCATGTTCTGGTCCATCGCATCGTTTCCGTCATGCGTCAGCGGGTGACGCGTTGCGAAATGCTGTCGTTTGTACTCAGTACATTGTAACATGGAGAATACTACATACCATACACTATGGCTAGTATCTTCGTTATATCAGCCGAACCTCGTAGGATCGATCACACCCGTGGGTTAACGATCTTACATGGTGGAGCAAACGGTGGAGGTCTGCCCTGCTTGGGCGGAACACCGCCATGTCCTCGTCGAGGCGATCGGCGGCGGCGATCTCTCGCGTCCGGCCCTGGTTCAAGCCACGGTCCGGAGCGAGGAGACATGGGAAGCGGTAACCTCCTTCTGCGAAGCAGTAATGCTAGCAAGGGAGGAAGCCGAACGTGTGAGAGAGGGAAACCTCACGCTCCAGCCGCCGCAACAGAAAAAGACGTCACAGAACGATTCTCGGCCACCGTAGGCGCGGGTCTGCGGACGGCGAGTATTGGGTGGCTCGCCGTCTGATCAGAACTATGCCCGGGTCGACGGCGCGCTCTGTTCCACGCACGCCTCAAAGAGCTGTCAGCATTAAAGACCCACTAGGGCCAGTGCCTGCTGGAGCTGCGGACTTCGTGCGAAAGAGGCACCGTACCCTGGAACGCAAAGGGCACTAGGAGGAACATGGATGGGTTTTAGTCAGTAGGAGTCTGACACTCCCTCCTGCTTTACCCAGAGCGGGAAGTCATTTGATGATATCCCACCACAAAAAAAAGGTCAACCATCTTTTACTACTCGTAATCTTATGTGAGAAGTGGGAACCTAGCTGTACTGTGTGATGGTGTGTGGTGTGTGGGTATATTATTATTTTCTATTCTATTCTCATCTGTGGGAAGATCGCCTAAACCACCCAACTACTTAAAACCCCAGGAACATCTGCACTTGGTCTTGTATTGCATTGACTTTTATGGAAAGCACAGTGACCAGGCCGCTGCAAACACAACTTGGCTTGGTTGGAGTGATATCGGCGCTCTTGTCAGGAACATGAGCCACCAGTTAGAATGTCTTAAGTGCCCGTACACCTGCACTTTGGAAGACTTAATGAGTACTACCGATTCTGCAATTAGTCAAAAAAACACATTCATAGTGCGTACAGCTCAGGAGTGGAATTCCCTGCTGGAGTCTGTGTTTACTGATAGCTACAACCTGAGAGTCTTTAAGTCAAGAGTGAATAGGTTACTTCTAGGCAAACGTGCTCCATCTTCGACCACATCATAGCTTAGCATCTGGTGAGATAGTGGCCAAACTCGTACCTATCAATAATAAAAAAGGACCTTTCATGGTCCTAGCTGTTATTTCTATGTATGGCAATTGTTGCGGGACTTCAGAAGCTCTTACAGGAGGCTCCTCAGGAGGTCTTACAACCGGTCTAACTAAGGGGTATCGTTTTCCCTAACTGGGTGGTAAGGTGTTATATATAAAGAACTGGTATTCAGCTGCATTTGAGCTGACTCCAATAGTCTGGATCAGGCTACGGAGACTATGAAGTGTCCTGGTCGAAACTGAACCATTGTCCAATTGACATGATTGAACCAACTTTTGTTTGACGACACGGTTGGTGCAGTGGTTGAGCAATTGACTGCTGCGCTGCGTGTCGCGGGTTCGATTCCCGCGCGGAACAAATATTTGTATAGCCTACAGATAATTGTTCCGGGTCTGGCTGTTTGTGTATGTGTGATTATGTCTGTAAACGCACCCACGATACAGGAGAAATTCCTAGTGCGGGGCAACGTTTATTGTAAAATAAAAATAATAAACTTCTATGGTCAGCTTGAGATCCTTTTTAAGATGGGAAATCTTTAAGGTGGAAGCGCCAGGTAGCCGGTTTTTTTGCAATTCGCCGGTCAGTGTGAAGTGTTTGTTGAACAAAATACGATTCGCGACCGTAACGCGTATTTGTCTAAAAAATTGTAACCATTTTAATCATCAATATAGCCCTCTAAGTTCATGAAGCCCTATTGAATGGTTATTTCATGAAAAAGTCATTCATTACCCTGGCGCTTCCACCTTAAATAACTCCTCCCGCTCTGGGCGGGGCGGAAGGGAGTGTCAGACTCTTACGAATTAAACCATCCGTGTTCATCCTAATGCCCTTTGCCTTCCAGGGCCACGATGACTATTCCGAATAAAATCCGCAACCCTGGAAGTGGATCCTGCGAGTTATATCTTAGAGCCTGATAACTTCTGAAGATTTAACCTAGAATGTCAGTCTTATTAAAGCCGATGACTTCGATACACCGAACGCTTCAATATCTGCAATAATTGCCCCGACACAATTGCGCATGCGAGCCGTCGAAGGCACGTATCCGGTGGCTGGCGCCGACCGACGTGTGCCGCGGCATACGCTTCACGATTCGCGACGTGTACCGCGGCATACGCTTCACGATTCACGACCTGATGCGAGGAATATTACTATTTATAGATAGCGCTCGTGCCGTACATAATACTGGGGTTTTCCGCGGATTTGCTCCCGAGGCTAACGTGCAGTTTTTCGAGATGAAAAGCACCCTATACAAGGTGCATGAGATTTAACACAAAATCAGTGAGTCAGTAATACGTAAGTTACTGTAAATAACTTTTATTTTACACCTCAAATAGCGAAAAAAAATTTACTGTTCAGAACGTTTTGTTGAGTGATGTCTATTACTGTCTCCAGGGTCCATGTCTGTACCAAAATTTATGTAAACCAAATCGGCGATTTCTAAGGTGTGAAAGCATAATAAACAAGAAAACAACCTTCGCATTTTTATAATAGGTATTAGTTAAGAAGGATACACTACAGGGATACATCCTGTATTTATATCACCACATCATTGCAATTTCCTTAAGATCATTATACGAGGTATGCCTTTTAAGTTTAGTCGTTTGAAGAAAAAAACACAACTAGAACCTTATAGTACTTTTTATTGATTTTGAAGGTATTCACCACGCAGCTTAATACACATCATATTTCCATTCGCTCAAACCAGTTATTATAACATTTATTCCACTCTAAAGTGGGGGTGTTCAAAATGGCTGACTTGAAAGCGTCGACTGCTTCTTCACCGGACTGGAACCTTTAACCACGAAGACTTTTCTTAATTTTAGAAAAGTTTCGGAAGAAAGTGGCTGTGACATACGGACGAACAGACAGACAGACATGACGAATCCATAAGGGTTCCTTTTTTTGCCAATTGGCTACGGAACCCTAAAAAGTGCTGTGTCGTATTCAGGATTACTTAAAAAGACATTGGGCTCAAACTGAATATCCAAAATCCACCGTGATTGTTAGGGTGAAAATACATCTTTTGGACTCACTCATACTATCTCGACCTCATCCTTCGCACGCAGCAAGCGAGAGCGAGGTCAGAAGCTGTAATTACCTCAAAAAAAAAAAAAACTCAACGCAACCCATCCGACAATCAAGTAGGTAAGTCGCTCAAGTGAGGATCTATTTAAAGACAAACTTGAAGCTCTCTTACGGTCGGAATGTGGGGTGCTCGCAAAAACTTGACGACACATGGGGGTAAGTTTTTTGTTACGTAGATAACAAGCTACGCTGTAGCTATTCATTACGCAGTTCCTGAGAAGCTAATGAGACAGTTTTTAATGTGAATGCATGCAAATTGCTTCATTAATTTCCAAGAATAAAGACATGCGAGCTTATAGGAAATACCGTAAGAAGAAAGCACATCTAACGCTTTGCCTTTTTTGCAACTCTTGAGCACGGCCTTATATTATTATATAAGAGGAAATGCGGGCGGATAGATATTGTATGTAGAAAGTCATAACTCAAGGTTTGGGTCTCGCCTGTTTTCTCCTCCAATATGAGCCAATTTGAAAGATATTTCGCAAATTTAATAAGAAGGACGTATACTGTGTCCATGTTTTTCTTTTTCATTCATTGTTGCCAAATTTGTACAGTAGAACTCTGTTGACAGTGGTTTATCGGACAATTTTGAGGATGTTTTGAGGGTTCTAGTGCTTATACGGTTAATATATCAACAAAAAGGAAAACTTAGGGATACAGTATATCCTTCTTATTCAGCTGATGTAATACCTTTTAAATCGGTCCAATATTGGAGGAGGAAACAGGCGAGTGCCAAACCTCTTATTATGACTTTTTACTTACAAAGTCTTTCCGGCCGCGTTTCCTCTTAATCTTTAGGCTAGGCTTTACTCGGCCTGCCAGGGTTGTGGTACTGGTGGGAAGAGTCACCGCAGTGGAACGAGGAGCTCGTGGCTAGATAATAACTAGACTTTAACAGCCGCACGGGTCGATCTTCAAGGTTAAGCAACGCTTGCCAAGGTTGGTCTGTGGATGGGTAACCATCTTAACATACCGAGTTTCCTCCATGCCTCGGAAAGCACGTTAAGCCGTTGGTCCCACCTTTCATTTGTAGATCTTTGGCAGTCGCTACGGATAGTCAGAAGCCAGTAAATCTGACTCCAGTCTTGAGATGAAGTACCGTGTTAGCCAGTTACTGGGTTGTGGAGGTCTGGTAGGCAGCCGCTCCGCGTAAAATACTGATATTCATCTAAATCCGGTTTGACTGGAAGTATAATATAGTTGGGAAAAGGCTAGGCAGATGATGATGATGAGTCACCGCAGTGGAACGTAAACGGCATTTTCAGTAAGAGTCTGACACTCCCTTCTGCGCCACCCAGAGCCAGAAGTGATTTGATGATTTTCCATCCGAAGAAAGGTACTGCTCGACAGTTGCTCTTGCAATCACTAGTCCAACGAGTCAGTCAGTATTTCCTCCCAGTAATATTGCACATACGTACAATTAGAGAAGGGATTGCTCAACGTCAATAAATCCACGTTACCTACCAATTTGAGCACTAAATCATCTGAGCATATAATTTGAGCGAGAGGCCGCCCAGGTGCGTGCAGATAGACATACAAACAGACGTATTACTTATAATGTTTTCTAGAAAACTATATTAGGTAGGTGGTCCTCAGTGGGGAAAGGCGGTGCTGGCTAGGGAGACAAGTCTAGGCCGAGAAACATTCAGGAATGGACAGGAGTTGCGATTGCGATACGAAGGATTTTGAGACAGGATCTTTCAATATCAGCAACACTTATGACAACTAGCGAATTTGGCTGCCCCGAATGCCCCGCTACCATTATTAACTTATGTATGTACTTACTAGACGACCCGCGCAACTTCGTCTCCTCCGCTCGTACTGGTCTTAGCGTGACTCCGAGACTAAAATTACAAGTGCAAATAGCAAACTGATATAGATCACAATAGAATTTAAGTCAGTTTTGACATTTACACTTGTCAATCTAGTCTCCGGGATCAAAAAACAGACTTTAGAGCCTCACTACTAATCGATGTGGCGATACTTGGCGGAAGCCTATGTCCAGCTGTGGACGTCTTTCGGCTGAATTGATGACGAATGTAACTCTTTATATTCCCGAACCTTCTTTCACAACTCAAATATATTACATTCGTTAGCAACCGCACAAAAAGCAATCCCATAAACAGCAAAACATTTTAAAATCCCATTACTCTTACCCCATTGGCTCCATGATATATTAGCGTCGAGCTCACATGGTGATCCCGCGTCAATCACACACGTAACATGTCTATGTATAGGTCTGTATGTATGTATGTATGTATGTGTTGTGTTGTGTACGGACAAGGAACACGTGGTCATCCATCAATGTAGCGTGAGGTATGGTGTGATAGACAGCGAGTAGCGTGGACGGGGGTTTTGTACATTTCATTTCATTTCATTTGGTTGTTTAGCATGTGAAACTGATATTCGCGAATTATTTAGAATTTATGGTGGTTGGGGTATTGGCACAACAAATCTGTAAAAACAAGTACTAAATTGAAATGGGAACTAGTCTTAGTATTGCGATGGCGCGTTTGTAATAACTTTAGGAGAAGAAGAAGATGAATGATAATTCGAAGTTGGAAACTCGTGGCTAAATAATAACTACGGGGATGATGGGTGATCTTCTAGGTTAAGCAACGCTAGCTGAGGTCGACTCGTAAATGGGTGACCATCTGAAATACTCTACGTAACAGACAACAAGTTGATACGTCTTCTGGCTTCTGTTCTGTACCACTGTACAGAGTGCAGCAGTAAACTAGTGGGAAGTATTGTCGCTAACACCACAGCTCAACCTCGCTACACGAGCAGTCCGCACTAACAACAACACGCACGTGGCTCACTATGTTATAGCCAACAAGTTGAGACATCTCCCGGCTTCTGTCCGAGCCACAGTACAGGGTGAAGCAGTAAACTAGTGGAAGTATTGTCGCTAACACCACAGCTCAACCTCGATACACGAGCAGTCCGCACTAACAACAACCCACCCGTGGCTCACTATGTAACAGTCAACAAGTTGAGACGTCTCCCGGCTTCTGCCCGAGCCACATTACAGGGTGAAGCAGTAAACTTGTAGAAGTATTGTCGCTAACACCACAGCTCAACCTCGCTACACGAGCAGTCCGCACTAACAACAACACGCACGTGGCTCACTATGTAACAGCCAACAAGTTGAGACGTCTCCCGGCTTCTGCCCGAGCCACAGTACAGGGTGAAGCAGTAACTTGTACAAGTACTGTCGCTAACATCACAGCTCAACCTCGCTACACGAGCAGTCCGCACTAACAACAACACGCACGTGGCTCTCTTTGTAACAGCCAACAAGTTGAGACGTCTCCCGGCTTCTGTCCGAGCCACAGTACAGGGCGAAGCAGTAAACTAGTGGAAGTATTGTCGCTAACACCACAGCTCAACCTCGCTACACGAGCAGTCCGCACTAACAACAACACGCACGTGGTTCACTATGTTATAGCCAACAAGTTGAGACATCTCCCGGCTTCTGTCCGAGCCACAGTACAGGGTGAAGCAGTAAACTAGTGGAAGTATTGTCGCTAACACAACAGCTCAACCTCGATACACGAGCAGTCCGCACTAACAACAACCCACCCGTGGCTCACTATGTAACAGTCAACAAGTTGAGATGTCTCCCGGCTTCTGCCCAAGCCACATTACAGGGTGAAGCAGTAAACTTGTAGAAGTATTGTCGCTAACACCACAGCTCAACCTCGCTACACGAGCAGTCCGCACTAACAACAACACGCACGTGGCTCTCTATGTAACAGCCAACAAGTTGAGACGTCTCCCGGCTTCTGTCCGAGCCCCAGTACAGGGTGAAGCAGTAAACTAGCGGAAGTATTGTCGCTAACACCACAGCTCAACCTCGCTTTACGAGCAGTCTGCCCTAACAACAACACGCACGTGGCTCTCTATGTAACAGCCAACAAGTTGAGACGTCTCCCGGCTTCTGTCCGAGCCACAGTACAGGGTGAAGCAGTAAACTAGTGGAAGTATTGTCGCTAACACCACAGCTCAACCTCGCTACACGAGCAGTCCGCACTAACAACAACACGCACGTGGCTCACTATGTAACAGCCAACAAGTCGAGACGTCTCCCGGCTTCTGTTGCGAGCTACTGTACATGGTTCAGCAGTAAACTAACTGGCATAACTAAAAAACGGTGAAAAGCGTGCGTACAGCTAAGAGTTGGATATCGCTGTCAGAACGGAACCCCTTATGATCGGTGTGAAATTGAAGTTTCTCCAAATCTACTGGAATTTAGTTGGGTAAACATAATTATTAACTTGTGTGACCCAATCACGGACTCGTAACGTAAATAAATAATTTTTAAGTATTGAACCCATACTCTAAAGGAAGACCACGAACAAAATAAAAACCCCGACTGCCAGTTTAGCCATTATGTTGAGTCCACGTCGAATAAACGTTTTCTATTCTCTTCGATGGGCGTAGATGGGCCATCACAAAGCGAATAAGCTGCTACTTGTCGTTTTCACGAGAAAAAAAGCGAGATGCAATAGACAAGTTAACATCTCTCTAAACACGACAGATTGCTCGAAGTTGTGCTACTGCACCTATCTCTTCACTACATCCGTTCGGTAGTAAAACGCTAATTGTTCATCTCTAACAGCTGAGATCAAAGTCGGTTCATTTATAATGCGCACTATATTTGGACTTGAGGGACTTTTCGTGTCAGACTGAAAATTAGTTGGTTTCTTTTATTAGATGACTGGTATAACTTGACCGCTAACGTTTAGACAGATAGAGTTTCTACCTATTGAAAACTGCCGAATGTGGGTGGCTCCACATTGCTCGAAGAACGTCGACGGGGTCGAAATTTTCTGCGACCGCGTACCGGAAGTCGAAGCATTAGAAGGACTTCTACAAGCTGGACTATTGACCTGGTAATGGGCAGGGGAATACGCTCGATGCGAGACGCACAGAACCGGTTGATGTGGCGACTCTTGGGGGAGGCCTACCTACTCGTATGTCCAGCAGCGGACGTCTGTCAGCTGAAATAATGACAATGAATGTGGGTGTACTAAACACTTCCTACTAACCCTTTTAAGAGGAGAAGCATAATGTTCTATCCGAAGAATACAGCCGGTCGATTCTATAAACTTTTAGTTCAGAGAATACTTGAAGACCAAAACAATTTGATTGTTACGTTTTCACGCCAAACCTAGCGAAGTATTATTATAGTGGGCATTTGTTGGTGGTTAATGTAGCCTGCGAAATTCAAATATGTTTATGTTTTTTGCAATTTGCCGGTCAGTGTGAAGCTGTATGTTGAACAAAATACGATTCGCGGCCGTAACGCGTATTTATCTAAAGAATTATAACCTTTTTAATCATCAATATAGCCCTCTAAGTTCATGAAGCCCTATAGAATGACTTTTTCATGAAATAAACATTCTATGGGACTTCAAAATACAGCGCGCGCGGGCAAAGCCACTGGCAGAACGAAGTGACTGATAAAAAAACATTAACAATCCCAAATCAACGACCAAGTTACGCTGGTTACATTAACGGTTAGATTTTTATACGTTTCTATTTAAGAGAATTTATGTTGTTATGTTTACGATGTTCACATGTGGGTGACGGATGGACGAAAGTGTGAGAATTATCGTTTTATTAGTTAAGACAATAATATCTTCTTTGAGGAGGAGAAATGTGTTAGGTGTCGTTTGGTTGACAAATGAGAGAAGAGAAAGAATTCATGGTTGGAACTCAACAATACCTAAATGAGACGGAAGAATATAAAGTTTAGCTTTTAGAAATAGTTTGGGAAGAAATTTACAACCACAATGCATCGGCGACTAATTTGTATGACGTCACTACCGACCACAACGCAGCCACGATAACATCCACATCCATCCATCCTTCTGTCTGTCTGTCTGTCTGTTAGCGGGCTGTATCTCAAGAACTATAATAGGCAGGCAGTTGAAATTTTCACAGAGTGTGTATTACTATTGCCACTATAACATCATCTGCCTAGCCTTTTCCCAACTAAATTGCGGCTGCCTGCCAGACCTCCACAACCCATTAACTGGGTAACACGGTACTTCATGGCAAGACTAGAGTCAGATTTACTGGCTTCTGACAATCCGTAACGACTGCCAAAGATCTACAAATGACAGCCGGGACCAACGGCTTAAAGTGCTTTCCGAGGCACGGAGGAAACTCGCTATGTTAAGATGGTCACCCATCCACAGACCAACCTTGGCAAGCGTTGCTTAACCTTGAAGATCGACCCATGCGGCTGTTATTATTTAGCCACCACCACCATTACCAACATGTAGGAATAATACGGTTTCCTGTATTCAAGCTTCACAGCATCACCCCCATTAAATTTCCGTGAAACTTAAGTCCCGTTAAAATTCAAAGTGACCCAGTCTCAGTGCATCCTTACCGCTGGCTGCCCATGTAAGTACCCACATAGCAGGGTTCGATTCCGGTGTCGCGCGGATGTGTGACCGTAAGGCTATAAGGTAATAAGATCCAATATGGCAGGTCCGGTAGGGTAATACGGTATTTGTGACACAGCTGGATGGCTTGGCAAGTTTGCATGTGATTTAGGTACGTGTGTGGCATAGATTGTATTAGGGACATGCTGGTAGGTAACTTAAAGGAAGCTGCAAAAAGTTTGAAACTCTTGTCAAGTACTATTTACTGAGTTCCTTTTTCGTATCTTCGGTGGATAATGATACGAAGAGGAATCACTTAATTTCTTTTCAATTCTGTGACACGGCTGTGATATGACATTGAAATGAGAATAGAGATCATTTTTATTAAAATTTTGGAATAACAAACCATTACTAGAAAAGCAAATTGATTATAATGTTATACAATGAACTAATTAATCAATTTTCTTTTCTTTATTAATTGTATATCCGACATGGGTGACTGTTGATCCTAAAACTGTTAGGTATGCTTATTATAAGATCTTTTTGTACACAGTTATGCAATAAACGATTCTTATTCTACGTAATGATAAAGTTCGTAATTCAATTGGAACCCTTATGTTTCTTAGGGCCTTTTTAATACGAATGGTTAAAATTAACAAAGTTTGCTTTTTTTTTAAGCTTTGTTTCCTTCACAATATATTTTTTCTTTTTGGATTATTATCTCAAAAAACACAAGAACCAAAAAGCTTTATACCCAAAGTAGGCCAGTAATTTTGCAAGTAAACCCCGTGGCTCATCACAACATACCGTTGCTGTCCGTTGCTCAAACAATGAGCCAGCTGATTAACATTCATTAACACGTGCAGGCGCGAATCTTGACGTACAGCGCTAATGTATATGGGAAAGGGCTGGCACGGAGTGAGGAGGGAATGGAGTGTTATGTTTATAATAGCCGGGCTTTAATCCTATTTCATATTAGGATTCTAAACCTTTCACTTATTTACAAGATTATTATAAATGTGAGTTTGTTAAGATTGTTTGTTACTTTTTGTAACGTATACAGTAATAAAGCGTATGCATCAGAATACCACATAAACATAGGCTATACTAATATATAAAATTCTTACGTTACTGAGTGTCTGACAGACAATGCACAGCCGAAACTACTGGTCGTACAAAGCAAATTCGGCAAATTGGTTCCTTGGAGCGTGTAGGGGAACAATAATAAAGGATTTCTCGAGATTCCTACGGGAACGGGAAAAAATGGGAATCTAAGTCGAAAGCAAATGCTAGTAATTTTTAAACGGGGAAAGCAATAATAACACGCGGGCAGCAGCTGGTATGACGTATGTAACTTCAGAAAGAAACTATAAAATTTTTAGAAACTCCAAGCGTTTTTCAAGTTTGTTGCATTGATGTGCCACTTTGCGATATTAACAGCCCACTTAATTAATGCAAAAATGAAGAAGACTTAATGACATTCTTTATTCTGAACTAGTATATTAGTAATATTTAGTAATTTAGTAGTTTGGGTGGAATAAACTATTATTCTTTATTTTTCTTGTAAAAGACCTAATAAGTTTACATCCCAATTAAATACACAATTTCTTTAGTATGGGCCACGAGATAAACCTTGATGAATAATAAATCTTATCAATAAATACGGAAGGAAAAGTTTATTTGGGCGTGAGTAATAATCAAGTCATGGCGTAGATCCACTACGAACGGTGTTCGTGACGATACTTGAAGGAAACTTTTGTTGAACATTGCTGAGACAGAGCAGTTTTCCGAGACCATTATGATGTTAAATATTCCTTCATTGTAGGTCTGGCTCTAGTATGAAACACTCCATTCGTCGTTTAGTCTGTGGTAAGATAGTAGTCAGTTGTATTGTGTTTGACAGATCGTGACGGCTTGATTAAATATTTAATTGATTATGTAAAAACTGATGATTTTCACACGTACAACTACGTGGGTTTCGATGATTTTAGTAATAATTTAGCGCCTATAAGAAGGCGGGTTTCACAATAGCTCGTAAACATTCAAAAGACACAGAAGTGGTATTGGGCGGGTCGTATACACCGTGTTCTTCATGTTATCCATAAAGTTTAGCAAACGCTTCTATAGCTTTAACAAACCAAACCAAACAAAGGAAGTAGTACCTATTAAGGCTTCGTTACAAAGGTGTTTGTTATTTCATTTAAATGAGCTATGCAGTATGAAAGGATCTTAGTGCAATTAAAATGAAAAATCTATCAAATGCTATTTGAATTTCATTTGGTTTTCGTTGCCAATTCGGATAAAGAGGCATGTGTCGAAAGATTTAAGTCAAGGTATTTAGTTTGTATGAAAATTAACAAAAAATAAAGAAAAAGAATTGATTAATATGTCTATACCTAATGAAAAATGCTTATTTCTATGTTCTGAACATCCGGTCGAAGTTTAATGGCCGTCCGGAACACGGTGTATAATGTATACTGTAAGACAAACTCGCTTTTCTAATTTATAATCTTACAGTTAGGACAAGCTTTTCCCCGCGACCTCGTACGCGCATATCCTGATTTTTTCCCGTTCCTATAGGAATTTCGGGAAATCCTCTCTTAGTGGAAATTATTAAATGACTGCTCCAGCTCTGGGCGGTGCAGAAGGGAGTGTCAGACTCATACTGACTAAAACCCATCCGTTTCTCCTAGTACCCTTCGCGATCCAAGGCTCCTCTACACTCCCCAAGGAACCTACATACCAAATTTCAGGTTCCTACGACCAGCAGTTTCGGCTGTGCGTTGTCTGTCAGACACTCACTCAGTAACGGAAGAATTTTAATTTATTACGATAAATTCTGGATAAAGCCTCGCCCGCCCGGTCGACAGTGCGACACGACACGACGCGACTAAAACAACCACAAACGCAACACAGTAGTCACGTTACAAATGCGCCGTTCAAAATCTCCGTTCGTTTGTTTTGTCTTGAATGTCAGCTTGCTAGTGTGGTCGCGGTCGGAGATCAAAATAAAATGATTTGAAGTTGAGGTAAAAGGAGCAAGGGGGAGGGTACAAAGCCGGGTTTAAATTAGTCGTGAAAGACGTAGGGGAAGTGCCACTAAATAGATACAAGTAGCACAATACTGTTGGACATCCCGTTCCTACTAAGACCGACCGTCTGATTTCCCGGTCCGTGTAAAGAGACGGATATGCTACGGACAGACGGATATGATAGTAACAGTAGGTACAATCCGCTGTATGCCGTATGGGTCCGTAAAATAATATTATACCATCCCATCACTTCCCGTGCGTATCGTAAGAGGCGACTAAGGGACTCGCCAGAGAATGGGCAGCAGCGTTCTCTGTGAAACGCAACACCATACACTGCGAATGTCAACCCGGCGCCAAGAGTGGCGATTATGTCAAAACCCCCCCAAAATTGGGAGGAGGCCTATGTCCAGCAGTGGAAGTCTTTCGGCTGATATGATGTAGGTACAATTTATATGACACTTTCATATTTAGACAGATCCGAGGAAAAGAACGGATCCGGGTTTTAAGACGCGACGTTTTCCCATTGCGAATAGCCGACTAAACTCCGGATCGGATGTAGTGCGAATCAATCCGCCGATTATGGCCAGCCGCCGTCTTCCGTTGAAACAAACGGTCCATCTAGTGTGAACACGCAAGTTCTGCCGGACGGTACGTCTAAGAGAGAACGGGCCCTCGTCTAAGTGAGAACGGGCTCTAAGGTAAGTGATGCAACAGAAAATGGTTCACGCATTTTGTGAAGTTGAACTCGAAAGTAGTATCTTACTAAGCCAAGACTTGCCATAATAAGATAAGATAAAACATTAAGTTTGTCGTTATTTTCATAAACATGAAACAGTGGAATTAAATGAGACTATCTATCTGCCTAGCCTTTTCCCAACTATATTGGGGTCGGCTTCCAGTCAAACCGGATTTAGCTAAATACCAGTGTTTTACGTAGAGCGGCTGCCTACCAGACCTCCACAACCCATTAACTGGGTAACACGGTACATCTTGGCAAGACTGGAGTCAGATTTACTGGCTTCTGACAATCCGTAACGACTGCCAAAGATGTACAAATGACAGCCGGGACCAACGGCTTAACGTGCTTTCCGAGGCACGGAAGAAACTCGTTATGTTAAGATGGTCACCCATCCACAGACCAACCTTGGCAAGCGTTGCTTAACCTTCAAGATCGATCCGTGCGGCTGTTATTATTTAGCCACGAGCTCCTCTGGAATTAAATGAGACTCCTGAAAAAAGTAACTTCTCTTCTTCAGTAACTTCTGAAAGATTTCGCACTCGTAATTATTTATTCGGCAATTATTTTTTTTTATTTTTTTTTTTTCAGGAGTGGAATTAAATGAGACTCCTGAAAAAAAAAAATTGCCGAATAAATAATTACGAGTGCGAAATCTTTCAGAAGTTACTGAAACGTGTGAATAAACGTGTAATAAACGTGTGAATAAACGTGTAATAAACGTGTGAAATAGTTCCTTGGTACCTTTTCTGGAGTTCCCATCATCATCGACCATCATCAATAACATTTAGGATAAGGCTAGGCAGATTAATTCTTAACAATACTTACCTACTGAAACTGTAGAAGATTTCTGCGTCAATTTCTAAGAAGGACTTAGAGGCGAACTACTGTATTTTCTTACCTGCAAGGATAAATAAAACAAACTTTAGAAATAAGTAAATAAAACACAGAAAAACAATAGCTACTAATCGGTAGCAAAAGATACTTCGTACACGCGCGCGGGATTTAATAGTGTACGTGCAAGAATAAAAGCACAAAAGCGTCAATGTCAAGTCAAATTACTTGAAGTCAAACACTTCGAAACTTTTACGTTAAAATTAACGTAAACGTTTCCCTAAAAGGATCGTTTAGGAACAATAGGTGGCAGCACATAAGCGTCAATGTCAAGTTAATTTAACGTAAAAGTTACGCCGAGCACGTCCCTATAGGATCGCGGTATTCCCATACGTGTTCGTACTAATGCCAGTGAACGCAAAAAGTTTTTTTCGTTCACTGCCTAGTGCCCTTTGCGTTCCAGGGCCGCGGTGAATTCTTCGAACATATTCCGTAACCCTGGCAGAGTTATCGCCCACCTACCTCACTACACAAAATCCTAAAACAATCAAAGCTCAAAGATTAAAATAGTTACAAATAAGATGAGTCGCGACGCGACTAGTCGCGAGTCGTCACGACAGATGCGCAGATAGCTTGGGACTTTGTGATACCATCTGCTATCCGTCTGGAAATAACCTTAGTTCTGAGGGGTTGTGTGAAGAGGCATCAGCGTCATTCTGAGATTCTAAAAATGTGACTCATTGTTGGTACTGTTTCTACAGAAACACTCCTGCCTTGAATTAATGTCTAAGAGGCCAGCTTTGAAAATTAATGTCTAAGAGGTCTGCCTCTTAGTCATTAATTTTTACTAAACAAATGTATTCTTGTTACCATCAAATCCAGACCAATATCTTAATGCGAATACAACTCCGTAGTTGATCCTTTACTAATTGATCCGCGCAACTTCGTCTGCTCCGCTCCTATTGGTCTTATCGTGATGATATATAGCCTATAGCCTTCCTCGATAAATGGGCTATCTAACACTGAAAGAATTTTTTAAATCGGACCAGATTAGCGCGGTCAAGCAAGCAAGCAAACAAACAAACTTTTTAGCTTTATATATTAGTATAGATATAGATAGATAGACTACAACTTTTACTACCATTTCAAGTGAGTTACTTAAAAAACTCGCTCCCTCTCATCACCCAAACCTCAGACGACATCTGTCTCATATTAGATGCATGATAACCTAGCTCTACTTCGATACAAAGCTGATACAATCCAGGGTTATCGCCGCCCGGGGCATCGGCCCTCAATGTGCACGATATTGATATCTCTCTGATACTAATACGAATCTAATTTGATCGAAGAATATCGCTTTGAACTTTTCAATGGAAAGATGTGAGAGGTAAGGTCTGTGGGATTTGAAGCAGATTTACATTCAAATAATTGGTAGTATGAACTACAAAGAAGTGTAGGCAAATATCATCAACTGCCACCGTGGTCGAGTGGTTTAGGCGTTTGCCTTGTGACCCGGTGGTCGTGGGTTCGATTCCAATGGGAAGTATACTTTGCAAAGTTGTGTTCCAGTTTGGCCAAGACATTGCAGGCTTGAATCGCCTGATTGTCTGATAAAAATGATTCCGTGCTTCGAAAGGAACGTATAAGCCAGTGGTCCCGGCCGCCAAATGGCGGTCGTGAAATAAATCATGTCAGAGGCCCTTGAGGCGGTTTAGAAACTCTGACACTAGGGTGAGTGGGGTCGTTAGACCTTACTGCTCAGACGATGAGAAGAAGACTTCATACAAACAAGATTGAATGATTCATACTCACTCCACCTACCACTGCATCTATTCTAAATAGTGCAATCTCGAACTCGTAGCGGCCGTGGGACCCTCTCTAATCGCAACCATATCGAATGCTAATCTCGCTCAGCATCTTGTTTTATCCCCATTTCTTTACACTAGATCTTATAAGAACCAGTTCAGACACAGGTTTAGCTTGTTTGAGCATTACTAGCAACTTATTAGCAGGTAGCTTTAATTAGGAAGAATTCTAACAATGAGAGCTAGGCTTGATGAAGGAATATCGATGTGTTTCGATCGATATATCGATACTTTTGTCATTAATATTTCGATGAATTGAGAGAACCATATTTTCTAAGTGCAAAAAAAAACGCCCAGGACCAAAAATCCCGAGTACAAATTGTTAAATTACACACGCTTTTGCTTGTCCGAAAATAAATCGGAATATGTCGAAAGCGATGTTACATAGCGAGCCCAAAAAGATGGATGTATTATGTCAGGAGTTAAATAAGTGACGGTTGACAAGACAGAATGGAAGAAAACTTTTTGCGCGTAACCCAAAGTAACATAGGACAAGGGAAGAAAGATTATATATCTACGAATGAGAGCCGAGAAAAACGGCTTAACGAGGTATCCGAGGCGCGAAGGAGTCATCATTTGTCCAGCCTTTTCCCAACTAGGTATATTGGGGTCGGTATTTTTTAAGGATGGGAAATCTTCAAATGACTCCTTTCGCTCTGGGTGAAGCAGAAGGGAGTGTCAGACTCTTACTGACTAAAACCCATCCGTGTTCCTCCTTAGTGCCCTTTGCGTTCCAGGGCTACGGTACCTCTTTCGAACCGATTCCGCAGATGCCCATGATACCTGCATTACTCTATAGTAAGCTTTTGGTATGTATCGGTATTTACCCGTGACGGACGACCAATTCAGTAAAAAGAGGACTAATTCTGTAAATACTGGTACTTATCAAACCTTGGTTGGCAGTTGGCAAAGGCTTCTTTTCAGACATTTTACAGGAAATGAGTTCTTTTGATAGCTTAGTAGGTACCTATTAAATGGCGGTAATGTAAGTGCATTGGTGCAGACAGAAGTCGAGCTATACTTGGAAGGTTGACTTCAAATGTAAGATTTTAGATTAATCTGTCGAAGCATTTTAGAAATTCTAAAGCAAATACCTTCAAGTACCGATCGGGGGTACTGAATAAGGCGACATTTTGGCCACCAGGATCTATGTATAAAATAATCCTAATGATAGCTACCTTTCCTTACAGATGCTTTTGAATGTGTTCTTCTGTCCATGGTCTTAAAAAAACTTATAACACCGGAAGGACTTTAATAAGATATGAGAAATGTATTTCTTAAACCAGTCGAATACCAAGCAGTCCAAGTCACTTGGTACAACAAAACCAATTTACTGATGGTACGACACCACTGAGAATTCAATTATTTAAATTCCATCAACCAAAATAAAACAAACTCACAAAATAACATTGAATCACTATATTATTTCAAGCCTGAAAAACGCCACGCTTCACCAAATACTACCCATTTTCACCCTGTCCCAATCACCCATTCACACAGTATTTCAAGTAAAGGCGGCCATTTTCATAAACATGGAAACAAAATGGCCGCCGACCGCTTTAAATATTCCTGAGAGACTCACCGGGATTATAAATAAGTGAAGTGTCACTGGACAAGGGACCAAACATCTCTTGTCCAGTGACACTTCATTTATTTTGGTTGAAAATGTTGAAATAAATGCGATGAGGTGCTGAAAAATTTGGGCTAAATTGGTGAAATCCTGGTTAAGTCTAGGTCGAAATTAAATATAGTTACATATAATACAACATTGCGAACTGATTCAAACTCAATCCAGTAACCTTGTCTCAATTAAAGTTCCAATCAACTCGATGCCGATAGAGTTGACTTGGAGCTCGTGGCTCTTTAATAACAACGGCAAGGGTCGATCTTCAAGGCTAATCAACGCGTGCTGAGGTCGGTCTGTGGATTGGTCAATAGACATTACATGCCGAGGACTCTTCCGTACCTTAGAAAGCACATTAAGTTGTTGGTCCTGCCTGTCATTTGTAGATCTTTGTCAGTCGTTCAAGCAGTCTGATGCAGTTGGTGGCATCAATCTGTGACTGACTGTACCAACTGCATCAGACTACTTGAAAAGTGACTTTTTTAACTCGCTAAGTGTTTTTGCAGTCGGAATTTTTCATAAATATTTTTTGCCATTACTTTTATATTTCGAGCTCGTGGCTAAATAATAACAGCCGCATGGGTGACCATCTTAACATACCGAGTTTCCTCCGTACCTCGGAAAGCACGTTAAGCCGTTGGTCCCGGCTGTCATTGGTAGATCTTTGGCAGTCGTTACGGATAGTCAGAAGCCAGTAAATCTGACTCCAGTCTTGCCAAGAAGTACCGTGTTACCCAGGTAATGGGTTGTGGAGGTCTGGTAGGCAGCCGCTCCACGTAAAACACTGGTATTCAGCTGAATCCGGTTTGTCTGGAAGCCGAGCCCAATATAGTTGAGAGAAGGCTAGGCAGATGATGATGACTAGGTGATGATGATGACTTTTATATTTACTTTACAGTTACTAAATTCGATCAAAACGTGAGATTATTAACAAAGATTAGTCTAAAACCAATAGCAGTCCAATAAATCAATTAACCAAATCCTTGCAACCTACCCCCCATTTCAACCCGTTCCTCCCTTGCTAATTACTCCCTACCATCAATTAATACGTTTGGTAATACACGTATTTGCAGAAAGCACACGAACCCACAGAATAGATAAATACAGAAGGTCCACTACATTCAATCAGTCATCGAATCCTTTTTAGGGTTCCGTACCCAAAGGGTACACAACAAAACCCTATTACTAAGCCTCCGCTGTCTGTCCATCTGTCTGTCAGTGGGCTGTATCTCAAGAACCGTGATAGGTAGACAGTTGAATTTTCAACAGATTTCTTATTTCTATTGCTACAACAACAAATAATAAAAATTAAGATTTATGGTACGGAACCCTTCGCGTGCGAGTCCGACTCGCACTTGGCCAGTTTTTCCTAAGTTGGGGTCGCCTTTCAGTCTCGATGCAGTCGAATTTTACTATTTTCCCTCTACAAGTGCGCAACACGACATCCCCTGGCAAGACTGTTGTCAGATTTTCTGGCTTCTGATTATCCGTATCAACAGTCAATGACCTACGAATGACAGCTTAGAAAAACGGCTTAATGTGGTTTCCGAGGAACAAAGGAGTCATCATCTGCCTAGCCTTTTTCCAACTATATTGCAGTCGACTACCAGTCAAACTGGATTCAGCTGAATACCAGTTATACGTGGAGCGATTGCCTATCTGACCTACACAACCCAGGAACTGGGTAATGCGGTAAGTACTTCTTCGCAAGATTCGTGTCAGATTTTCGTGCTTCTGACAATCCGTAACAACTGCTAATGATCTACAAATACTGTACTCTCTCACATATCACACACACGCACGCACACAACACAACACACACACGCACGCACACACACACACAAGGCACACACCATAACATACACACATCACAAACACACTCATTCATTAATAAATTGTACCAACTTACTCGCCGCGGGAGGAAGACCTGGAGTCCAGTTGTTAGTTAAATGGAGTGGCTCCAGTCCACTCCATTTATTTGAATGTCTGTACTGTGTTTTTCATTATTGTGGAAAATAAATTAATTTTTACTTTTACTTTACTTTACAAATGACAGCCGGGCCCAACGGCTTCCCGAGGCACGGAGAAATCTCGGTATGTTAAGATAGTCCCAATCACAGACTGACCTCAGCTTAACCTTGAAAAACTTACCGAGCGGCTGTTATAATTTATCCACAAATTTTAGAATAGAATAAGATACTCTTTATTATGTACACCATATAAGTTACAGAAAAGATACATGTTAAACATTACATAGGGTGACACAATGGGCGGCCTTATCGCTAAAAGCGATTTTTCAAGTCAACCTTTGGATGAATTTTAATGTGAAAAAGGAGAGACAGTACTGTAGGTTGTCTTAGGTGTACTATTTATACAAACATCAATACCTCAACACATATTAAATAAATAAATTTATACAATAACTAGTAGACCCACGCAACTTCGTCTGCGCTCCTATTGGTCTTAGCGTGATCATATATAGCCTATAGCCTTCCTCGATAAATGGGCTATCTAACACTAAAATAATTTTTCAAATCGGACCAGTAGTTCCTGAGATTAGCGCGTTCAAGTAAACAAACAAACAAACAAACAAACTCGTCAGCTTTATATATTAGTATAGATAATCCCCAGCAGTGGGGCTCAAACATTTTGCTACCATGTAGATTCTGTACAAATGTATTCTGTGGTCGAACGGATCAAAAGGACTCACAAACGAATCAACAAATCTGGACCGTTCAGCAAAGGATGGTGCTCTATTGACTTATTGGAAGGCGTGTTTGTTGAGGTTTAATTATTTCTATGTCTGTTTGTATGTGGATTTCATTTTAAATTACATGTGTTTAAGGCTGGTATTTCGCTGGGATAGCGGAACGGTGAGCGAGTAAAAAATCTTTTTTTTTTTACTATTAATAGGCACGCGCTTGACCACCATCTCACCTGATGGTAAGCGATGATGTGGTGATAGTGAAACTGCTCCATTTTAAAATTCCTACTATTATTATCCTACTTCCTACTTTTAAATTATGAATGAGAAAGTTTGTGAGGATGGAGATGGATGTTTGTTACTCTTTCACGTCAGAACGCCTGAAAGCATCTTCATGAAAGGAGATGTTCCAAAATGTATGGACCCTGGGCCAGGTCCTTGTAGACTATGCTTAAAAATAGAGAAATTAATTTAAAACAGTTTGCAACTGTCCAATTTCTTTAAAATGGCTTTGTGTGCTGGTAAAACAAAAGAAATTACACTTGAAATTGCAACACGCAACAAAAACCCGTCATGGCGGTAAGCTGTCATTTTGATTGATTAATGACGTTTGACATTTATTTCTGACATATTTATTTACCAGCAACGAAACGAAAGTGACTGAAGTGACATTGTTATGACAGCTGACAGTTATTTTTACGATCTGTAACTAAATCGGTGCGACGCCATGTTGAAAATCAATAAAAGTAATTTTTAAACATAAATTAACTACCACAACAGTAAACATTTCAATAAATTAAATGTATTTTTCCCGAATTCTACGGATTTTTTTCTTTTTTATGAGGTAATGTACATAGACCTGGCCCATTTTGAAACATCTCCTTTGCCACAGAGGTAGATTATATTCTGGAATAACACAAAGGCTATATATATCCCGGGAGTATGTTCCCTAGGGATCACGAAGGCGAAGCTGCTCGTAGAAGCTGATTAGATATATATTTGTAGATTTTTCTCCATATTGCTTGTTGACGTTCTTGCTCTACTTCAATGATGAATAGAAATATTTTCTGACCTGGTAAGGCTGTAAGCAGCTACGCTCTGTTAACACTAGGGCAAAAGGAGTAAGTAGCTTAGAATATTGCCTAGAACTGACCTCCACAACCCAGGGACTGGTGACACAATCCTCCTTGACAAGACAAGTGTCAGATTATCTGGCTTCTCACAACCGGTAACGACTGTTAAAGATGGCGACTGACTATCTGACCTCCAAAACCCTGGAACTGAGTAACACGATGCTTCTTGGCAAGACTGGAGTCTACCCGTTACGACTTTCAAAAATCTACAAGTTATAGCCGAAACCAACGGTTTAAAGTGCTTTCCAAGGCTCGGAGGGGTCTCGACATGTCGTATGCCACCCATCCACAGAACGACCTCAGCCAGCTTTGCTTAACCTTGAAGATCGACCAGTATTATAAAGCTACCACGACCCAACAATATCATAATTAAATTCCATCCACAATACATCCGACACCTAAAACGCTGCATGCCTCCCAAAACTCCGCTCCAGTCCGAACTTAATCGCCCGCGAACATTTTAATGGCCCATAGTTTTAAACAGCGGGCTCGGCTTACACAAGCGTTATTGGAGACCTCGTAATTGAAGGCAAGGGTAAATGAGGGGCTGGTAATCGTCGGCTGTTAGTGGAGGATGATAGTTGGAGTGGACTGGGTTTTTGATTTAAAATTATTTGAGGAACTCATGGCTAAAGAATAACAGGCGCACAGGTCGACCTTTAAGGTTAAGCAACGCTTGCCAAGGTTGGTCTGTGGTCGACTCTTAACAAACCGAGTTTCCTCCGTGCATCGGGAAACACGTTAAGCTATTTTTTCCGGCTGTCATTTGTAGAACTTTGGCAGTCGTTACGGATAGTCAGAAGCCAGTAAATCTGGCTCCAGTCTTGCCAAGAAATAGGTACCGTGTTACACATTTCATGGTTTGTGGAGGTCTGGTAGGCAGCCGCTCCACGTAAAATACTGGTATTCACTGAATCCGGTTTGACTGAAAGTCGACCCCAATATAGTTGGGGAAAAAGCTAGGCAGATGATGATGGAAAAAAATATTTGAATTTTTTTTTTGTCGTTACCGGTAGAAGACAGAAAGTCTGACTCCAGTATTGGCGTAAGGTTTTTTTTAAGGAAGGGAATCATCAAATGACTTCTGCGCTCTGGGCCGAGCGAAAGGGAGTGTCAGTCTCTTACTGAATAAAACCCATCAGTGTTCCTCCTAATGCCCTTTGCGTTCCAGGGCCGTGGTGACTCTTTCAAACAAATTCCGAATCCTGGCAGGGTTCCGTAGAGTATCTGTGTCATTTGCTTACTTAAAATACTGGTATACAGATCCATCCAATAAGACTGAAAGCTGTCCCCAATATACTTCGGAATAGGTAAGGCATATTGACACAGGTTATAACCGTCCGTCTTGTGGTCCGATGATGGAACAGGCTTGGCGGAGTTAAATTTTGCAATTCCGTCACGCATTCTCAAAACGCAACCGATAGAAAACCAGCAGGCCAGCGTCGTCGATGCTCAAGACTTTGGAGCTTCGTCTCGACGAAGCTCATTGCCATTGATCCTCTTGGCTCGTTTCTCAATTGACTCACAGGCACCAAGCTGGTATCTGGTATCTATCAGATCCGTCCCAAAGATGACGCAGTACTCTATACACGATCGAACTTGCGCTTGGTGGAAATCCGCGTATATGTCCTCCGCCGCGGGGTCCATGGAGGACGAAAGAAACCTAGGTTATCATGGAGCTACTGATGTCCTTCATATTAGCAGCAGCGTAGAGGACGCTTCTGCGATTCCTTCGCTACCTAATGTCCACTTACCATTGAGTGCTCATAGAGAATGCTCATAATATCCTCAAACATTCGATAGCCATCCAATAACATAAAGGAGTATAATGCTCAAAAACCGTGACCTGAGCTATAAGATAAATCCCGATTTCGAAGCGGAAAACCCCTATCATTTACGGGGTTAAATTACCTTCATTATTTTCAGAGGACCCGCTATTTATTACAAATTGCTACGATTGGTTACCACAGCGATTTATTTCTGGACATTGGAAAGAAGATTAGGATCGAACCGTAGCGGTGAAATAACACAAAGATAAAAAAGATTAATAATAAATTCGCTGCCTATGTTTCCTGACACACCTAGTGTATCTTGTATATGTATATCTATCAGGAAACACAAGTAGCACGCATGTACTTCTAGGCAAGCGGGCACCATCGTCCGCCCCATCATCGCTTACCATCAGGATTCAGGTGTGATAGTGTTGATCAAACGTGAGCTCATAAAAATAGCATTTATTCGATTTGAACCAGACGAAAGAGTTTCATGTTTATCATAAAACCGTGGGTCATGACTATTCAGGACTACTCTAGACGGCAGCGAGAAGCGTATCATGATCCCACTGCTGGAACTCAGACCTTGTCTCTGAAAGAGGCAGTCAGTTGAATCCACCACGCAGTATGTTGTGGTCGACCTCACATGTCTTTTGAATAGATTATTCCGATTTCCTCTATACCTTGTGAGCAGATGTGATAAAATAATTTACAGAAAATAAACAGCCTGCCTGCCTGGGTACGGAACTACGGACTCATCGTAAGTTGACTGATTAGGAAAACAGATGCAAAAAGAGGTAGACAAAAACCAACATAATTCGTGTCAGTTGAACCTCATAACTTATGAACATTCTAAATAAACAGTGCCGTGGGACAGAACCAGTCCTGAATGAAATCATTAATAGCTTATGCGGATTGACAAACAGTGAATGCTAATACTTGTGTCCACAATTATGCATGCAAGTCCCAACCGGCTTGATACAGTCACTCTGCGAGTCCAAAGTGCAACTGCGAGCTACGACTGCAAAAAGCGCCTTTAATGCGGTTCTTACAATAGGACTTTTGAACATATCTAGAAATTTTTAACCGCGGACGCCAAAACGACGGGGTGTTATAAGTTTGATATGTCTGTGTGTGTGTGTCTGTCTGTGGCATCGTAGCTCCCGAACGGATGAACCGATTTTGATTTTGTTTTTTAACCTTTCAAACAAAGAAAGGTTAATTAATCGGGAGTGTTCTTAGCTGTTTGATGAAAATCAGCCGAAGATGGCCGCCGCCACAAAATGGCGGATTACATATTTTTTCACAACTCCATCAATATGAATATCAATAGAAATTATTTTTTACTTTTTGAAGTTTTTCTTTAAAATTAAAATTAAATAATCATTTATTTCAATCCATTCAGATCATAATAAAGATTTTGAACCACAGTAATCATAATTAGATAAAAATAATAAATTAATCAAATACTATTAATAATAAATAAAATTTAAAATGTCAAAATCAAGCCTAAATTAAAATAATAAAATAACATTAAATCACAAAATAAAATAAAATTAAAATCATAAATATCATCATAAAATAACATGAGAATTTCAGTAATACTGCCTCTGAGTCATTTGTCTGTTTTTTACATGTTTTACATATTTGTTAGTCCTCGCTCTGCAACGCATTGCAGCAATTATACCAATAGAGCACTTTCTTCGGTATCTGCTCTTTTGAATATCCTGTGCGTTATGGCAATACATAATTTTAAAAACTTATGATGCTTTCATGAATACTTCGTTTTCCTTCTCTCTAACAATTTAACTGTATTGTAATAGGTATTTCTTTTCTGATGAAATTAGGTATCACTTAAATATTGAACGTAGTTTAGTTAATTTCATCATTACATGTCAATCATATTATTGATTTTATTAGCGTACTAGATGATTATTTGTGAACATGGTTGTGGGCTACAATTACAACCTCTTTGTTTTCTATTTCAAAAATACTAAATCTTTTATTTCAAATAGACCAGCGACAGGCACTTTTGAATAGTCAAGGTCTCTCAGTCAAATAGATAAAGCTAGTTCTGTCGCGCTAGCGACAAGAGCAGCAAGTTGTTCTGCAGCAAAACACACTCACCGCCCTATGAAGAACGAGAGAATAACGTGCCAGAAACTCCATGGACACACTTTTTAATCAGTGTATACCAAATCATGGTTATATTCCTTTAAAAGAATATACATAGGCCTCCCCTAAACGGGGAGTTTGCCATAATCATCACGCTTGGCAGGCGGGTTGGCGATCGAAGTGTACCGAAGTCCATATGTATACCAAATTTCAACAGAGTCAGTCCAGTAGATACGGAGAAAACTGGCTGTGATAGACGGACGGATAGACAGAGTGATCCTATAAGGGTTCCGTTTTTACGGATGTTCGGAACCCTAAAATAGGTACATCTTAAACTTAATGTTGCAGTCAAACGGTTACCGCTATGTGCAGTTGAGTGTACCGCCACCCAGGAGTGAAGTTGTAATGCGTAATGCTGCAGACATTTTAAGTACTTGATTTAGTTGAGATTCTTGCTTGAGGCCCTTCACTGCTGGATATAGAACTTGTCATCTAGTAACTAAAGACGTACGACGATGCACCATAGATATAGACGCGAGCACATCAAGCTACAACCATCTGTCAAATTTCTTCAATAGATTTTCAACTTTATCGCTACAATATTAGGTTCAAAGTTGATTGGAAAAAATTGACAGTTTCGGGTACCTTCATATGCTAGCGTCTGTACATGGTGGGCATCCCACTTAATAAATAATACGCACAAAACGTTTCAGGAATACTTTAATTTTGCGTACAGCACCTAGTCTGTGTGTCCTGATATCTAAAACCTGTCCCATCAGGCACCGGGCACTCAAGACAATTGAAAGACAATGCCTCAATCGGGCCTGACGGTTCTTGACTGGTTAAGCAAAGAGTGAATAGGTAACTTCTAGGCAAGCGTGTTCTTTCGACCACATCTTCGTTTCCCATCAGTGGTTAGGGTACCTAATATAAGGAACCAAAGTACCAAATAACACTAACAACGGTTGCCCAGGATTGTATGGTAAACTAGAGCAATGAAGCGGTCTAACTCAGTCATTCTTCCATTTTGTAATATCAATGGACTTACTTTCAAATTCTTCAACTGAAAAAAATCGAATTTATTGGCCTCAGTGCCAATATTATTCGTTACAATTTGATAATTCTGATTCTGCACTCAGCCTTTAATTTAATGTCGCTTTCCATGTCGATATTGGAATCGGCTTCCAAGGTAACTGGGTGCAACTGAAGAGCATACAAGGTCCTGAGACCCAGGCCCCAGCTACCTTATTATTACGGCCTATCATTACAGCGTCATAATCATCATCATGATATCCGGAAGACGTCCACTGCTGGACGTAGGCCTCCCCCAAAAGGCGGGTTTGCCATAATCGCGACGCTTTCACATCTCACAAAAACTCAAGTAACTTTGAGAAAATCTTCCAGAAGAATTTAAGTCACGGTGAGCAGGAGCAGGCATGATGATATAGTTCACACATTGACTTGTGGCGGACCGCACATTCTTCATATGCCAAAAATTTGCCCGTCTAGTTCGAAGCGAACTCTTCGCTACGCTTCGAAATTTCAAGCGTATTAATATACGTACAAGCAAATCGTTCTGACGGCCTTATGTGTAGTATCAAATCTATGAGTGCACAAATGTGTACGCCAACACAGAAGCACACTCCTTTCCTCAGACAGTCCAACGGGACAGTAATCTGCCACGGCGTTAGATGGAGTCCAAAAAGGCCTCATACTACGTGACCCCATATACCAGGTCCCTTAACAATCTCCACACACGACTTCGGAACTCCTTACGCCAGGGTATCACAATGTAATTGATAAATCAGTCGCGTACGTGACCTCCTTGCCTCTGAGGAGTGTAGAACGTGAGGGATGTCAAAGGGATGAGGGTACGTTGGGAGACGTGGCCGATATGTTGGGTTGGGAGACGGGAACTGAAATGGGAGGTCGGCTTAGGATGGTGGGAAGTTATCTATGCACCTAATATTCTTTTAAAATCGCTTGTCCTCAGTAATCAACGCAGAGTCAGAACTACTAAAGGTCATGGCACACTATACCGAACGGCGTGCACCGCTCCAACCCAACAATTTACTTGTCATTCAAATTAGAGCATTATATCGTGTGTTGTAAAATATATTAAATAAAAATAATAATACGTGCTTTTCAAGCTGCTTACATATCTGAGCTCTGTCTTGATGAAACTTTTAGTGATAATGTGTAAAAGAGGTATTATATGGGGTCAATGTCACTATATTTTTTAAGGTGGGCGTTTATAGAGATCGATAGTAGTAGGCTTTTCTTTTCTTTTCTGGGTATGAATTTAAACTCAGTCACGAAAATATAGATTTAATTTACTGATCACCTCAAAATTGCCAGACGTCGTTTTATACCAAAATAGTAGATATTAAGCACCAAAATTAAAAAATACACTTAACTTACCAAAAATTAAAATATAGCATCAAAAAATTCGTCCTCAACGCTGTCAGCTGGTAATGTGCCCAAGAGACTGGCGGCATTGCCACGTTGAATGTAAAAGTCAGCTCTTGGGTCACGGGAATTGTCAACCGTTTCGAAATTTCAAGGATTAAGTAGATCCTTAAATTACAACATGAAGAAAACAAATGGTTTCTTTCATCTTTAACAATTTCTCTCCACATTTCAGTAGTCCATTTATCGCAGTCTTCACAGATCATACCATAAGATTGGTGATACAGCAGGTCAACTCCGTTCAAAGTTGATGTGTTGGAGGTGGAATGACTTGAAAGAACAAGGAATCAATAGCGCGACGGATAGCAGGGAGCCGTGGAAGGAAAAGAACGGAGTTAATAGCAATATAATTACATGGAACCCATGACCATGACCCAAGGGCCTTTGTGATGATGATGATTCACCGTGGCACTGGAACGTAAAGGCCATTAAGAGGAACACGTGTGGGTTTCAGTCAGTAAGAGCCTGACGCACCCTTCCACTCCGCCCAGAGAGGATGGGAGAATCATTTGATTTTCTATCCTTAAAAAAAGGGTCAAAGACCATGCTATCAAAATTCCAAGACACGAATAGGTCTTCGTACACTACTACTAGTACTTGGTACTAGTCACAATAATTGGTCACCCATCCGAAAACCTTTGCTTATACTTGAAGACCGACCCATGCAGCTGTTACTATTCAGCCACGAGCGGACCTTCTGCGTCTATCCTGTGTCAGGATTCACACCCACTTACAAATCGTTGAGAGAATTCATTAAATTGTTCCTTCAGGAAATTAATGGAAATTATTTGAACAGCAAGCGAAAGAGACAAGATTTAAAATGAGACGACTTTGAATAATTTGCTTTAGACTGAGCTTTTGTTACAATAACAGAGGATTATCTCTGGTCGGTGCGCGGGAATGGATTAACTGCCAAGTTTTGCTGTCTAATCGAACGGATATAAGCTGGTTATTTTTTTAAACGTTTTCGGCCTCTTTTAGCTGTTTAGACATTGACTTATAGAGGTAATTGAATGCGTGCATAGCATAGCATAATGTTCCCACTGCTGGGACACAGGCCTCCTTTCGGTGAGAGGGAAAGGGCCGTAACCCACCACGCGGGCCCACTGCGGTTGGTAGATGTCACATGTCTTCGAATTTTTGGTTCTAAGACATGCCGGTTTCCTCACGATGTTTTCCTTCACCACTTTGAGAGCAGTGGTGATGAAATAATTTACACAAAGTAAAGCGCCTGCCTTGAAATGCCATGACCACCGGGCCACCACTGCTCCTTGAATGCGTGCGAAAATTGCAAATATTGAGAAGCTACTCCACTCTGGACTGATAATTTTCTGATAGTTCATGAACGAATAAATTTCTGGTAAACTCGGAAAACTTTCGGTATCTCATATGCACACTTGCAATGTCATGGTGAAATAGATTTGACTGTCAAGCACCGAATCATGGTGGAAGGTAACTTCAGCAAATAGCGATACACGAAAAATAACGGAGGATAGCAGGAGAACGATAGTGATGATGACGCTTTGCCTTCCTTTCATTGACAGTAACCGAACAAGAATAAAATCAATTGCATTACTGAACAGGGTCAAAGGGTAATTTAGCCAGCATAACACTAATCCTAAAAATAAACTTATCTTCAATTCAAATACTACCAGTGGCTGTTGACCCCGTAGTCATCTGAATATCGATCGATCCTGTGTTACTACCCTCGTTTTCATCAGTTATTCTTAATATCGATCGACCCTGTATTTCATAAAACAGTAGTCCTTTCAGATAAACGTCAAAAGCTTAAGAGGAAACATGGGCGGCGAGAATGTATGTAAAAAGTCATAATTCGAGGTTGGCTGTTTTCTCCTCCAATATTGGACCGATATAAGAGATATTTCAGAAATTGAATAAGAAAGATGTATACTGTGTCCTTTTACCCGACTGTTGCGAAATATCTCTTAAATAGGTCTAATATTGGAGGAGAAAACAGTCGAGAGCCAAACCTCGAATAACGACTCTTTACATAAAAAGTCTCGCCGCCCATGTTTCCTCTTAAGCCCATCTGAGCTGTCAACCCAAATGTACATAATTTAATATGCCTATTAATTCTGAATATCATTACATTTACCCAGCGAACCGTTTTCATATGCGGACGAGCGTATTATTGCATTACTGTTCATTAAAGTTAATAGTGGAGTACAAAGAGCTAGCAATCGCACGTTCTATTAACTCTTAAACAGATTTCATGTTAATAACTGAGCCTCGAGTGGAACTTATTTAATGGGAAACTAGAAAATGGCTATATTAGCGAGGAACGAGTTGTACGATCCGCTGCATGTCAAACAAAGTGATTCTTGAAATGCGAAAATCGCCTTTATTGTAGTGAAGTTTGTAAGCAATTTATTGGCCTTTGAAATCCTCCTGGAAGAAAGGAATAACGTCTATAGGTATAGACTAAAGTTTTTATTCTATTTTATTTTTTTAATTTCAAGCAGACTCGACGTCGACTATTCTGACAATGTCTAAAGTAAATTAGAGACACAAGTGTGTATTTAACATAATCTTAAATCCTAATATGTAAAATTCATCAGTTACTGAGCTAGTGACTGACAGACAACGCACAGCCTAAAGTACTGGTCGTAGAAAGCTGAACTTTGGCAAGTAGGTTCCTACCCAAATCACCAAATCCCCGAAATTCCTACGGGGATGGGGAAAAACGGGACATGCGCGTACGAAGTCGCGGGCAACAACTTTTCTCTAATTAATAATAAGGAATGGGATAGCTACTGCAAGCATTAAACTACTGTTTGGAGTAAGACAAATAAATACTACCTACTCATATCATTCACAGTTAGGTAAGTATGCAGCTAAGACTAATCATTCCACTGGATTCAAGCAGTACTAGACCTGTCGATGTAACCACCAAGGGTCGGGGAAGCCTATGTCCAACAGTCTACGTCTTTCAAGAACAATCTTTATCGCTTGCCTTCCAAAAATAAAATAGGTTGCATTACACTTCCTGAGACTGTTCTAAGTTGCAAGTTAAAAGCTAACAAACCCATTTTTCACAAGCAGCAATAAAGCTGTAGCCAACTTTATTACCCTACATACGCTACGCAAATCGGAAGCAGTACCACAATTCACAAATATGCCAGTAAAACATAAAGGGTCATGTAATTCCCGCGCAAATTACCCACGGCGGACATTATCGCCGCCATTTTCACGTATTCCCGCGTTTTTGTTCGCGGCGGCCATCTTTGAATCGGTTATTGAGGATGCATGGTGCTACAGTTTCGGAACATAAAGCTTAAGAACATAAATTTTGATTTTGTGTTATGGGTGGCAACTGTAAATTTAATCTATAGAATAGAATAGAATAGAATAGTTTATTACTTAAGAAATTACAATCGAATGTTTTGATTCCTGGAACTCACACTAGGATTCCCTGTGTCGTGAGATCCAGGCTCCTTCGTTCCGTTTACACTTGCAATACATGTAATAGGTATACATATATATGTCACAGTAAACTTCTTAATTGTATATAATCTAATCGTAATCTACTAGAAAAGGAGTATACAAATAAAAACAAATTACACAAGGAAAAAAATATAAAAAAGAAAGAAAATAATCTATACTTAGCTACTTATTATACTTATATACCTAGTAAATATTATAAAGCTGAAGAGTTTGATGGTTTGGTTGGTTTAACGCGCTAATCTCAGGAACTACAGCTAGTTCGAAAGGAGAAAATTTAACGATGGATAGCCCATTTATCGAAGAAGGCTATAGGCTACATATATGTAACACGCTACGACTAAAAAGAGCGGAGCATTAATGAAAAAATCGTTATACGACCATTAATTTTGTCTAAATAATATAATCATAGTAGGTACATTGCACCACACAACTTCCTCGAATCAGTTGCCGTAATGACGGAAAAATCTTCGGCGTCAATTTCTTTCGGCCTCCCCAGACAAGATTCTCTGAATCGAGGTTGAGTCGAGAGAAGGAAATAACTGGGGGTACATACATCTATTTAGTAGTTAGTTTCTAGGACATTAAAATCCTGACGTCAACCTGCCTAGCCTTTTTCCCAAAATATTGGGGTCAGCTTCAAGTCAAGCCGGATTCAGCTAAATACCAGTATTTTAATCAGACCTCCACAACCACATTAAAATGCGGTCGTGAAGCGGAAATAAATCATATAAATGGTTTACGAAATAAAAATAAATAAAGATCGTTTCTAAAATTGAATAAGTAGAAATACTCTTAATACCTTTACATTTAAAAGGTCACTGAAAACCAATTTCCAAATGTACCTCCTCCCATTGATAATAATGAAAAAAAAAGAAATCCGTCCAATGCTTCACAAGTACCTACATAAAAAAACCGACCAAGTGCGAGTCGAACTCGCGCGCAAAAGGTCCCGGACAAATCAATAACATTTTTTTAACAACTTACTTTTAAACCGTAGGGTTCTCTTAGGTTTTCCTGTAATCTTGTATAAGTAAAATTTGTTTTATTTATTTATTACAATTTTCAAACTCAGTAATTTTGAATGAATGGGATATGAATTGAATCGTATCAGTAAATACGGAGCCAATTGGCAGATACAAGAGTGATCCCATACAGCATACACGTGAATCGTCAGGAACTCAAAAAAAATATCGGTGCGTGCATTTTATATGATTTCTTTCACACACCCCCTGGCTTGGCTGGATATGTAATCGTCCTAGGATTCCGTTTTTCATACAGACGTGCAGAACGCTAAAAATCCTCAGCGGGGCAACCTTGCAAATGCTTGATTGAATTTCAAATTTACATTTTACGCGCGCTTGGGGTGGCATTAGATGGGAATTGGTGGGGGGGTTCGCGTTTGATTAGGTTCTCGTAAACAGTACAGTGTACTCCATGTTCTCTGTGTACTCTTGTTCGTGCATGAGTCTTTGGTTAACAAGGTTGAGGTTAGCGGATTTGTATGATGTTGGTAATGTTTTGATTAAAGTAAATAAGGATTCGATATTTTCTCTTTGTGATGAGCTCTTGACTAAATAATAACAGAGGCACGGGTAGAACTCCATGGCAATGTTTACCGAGGTCGGTCTGTGGATGGGTGACCATCTTAACAGGGATTGGTCCCGCCCGGCTGACATTTTGTAGATCTTTGACAGTTGTTACGGTCATAAGCCAAGAAATCTGACGCCAGTCTTGCTGAGGGTTGTCTTGGAGGTCTGATAGGCATTCGCTCCATACAAATACTGGTGCTCAGCCTTGTCCAGTTAGATTTAAAGCCGACCCCGACATAGTATAGACAAAAAATCGGCCATTTGCGAGTCGGACTCGCGCATGAAGGGTTCCGTACATATAAACCTTAATTTTTATTATTTGTTGTTATAGCGGCAATAGAAATACACAATCTGTGAAAATTTCAGCTCTCTACCTATTACGGTTCTTGAGATACAGCCCGCTGACAGACAGACGGACGGATGGACAGCGGAGGCTTAGCAATAGGGTTCCGTTGGTTACCCTTCGGGTACGGAATCTTAAAAAAGCCGGCCATTTGCGAGTCGGACTCGCGCATGAAGGGTTCCGTACCATCATATTTTTATTATTTGTTGTTAAGCGGCAACAAAAATACACATTTTGTGAAAAATTTAACTGTCTACTTATTACGGTTCATGAGATACAGCCCGCTGTCAGATAGACGGACGTACGGACAGCGGAGGCTTAGTAATAGGGTTCCGTTGGATTTTTTGGTTACGAAACCCTAAAAAGCAACCTGTACGACATACGAAAACAGATCATGCCGTGGCAAAAAAGGGTTGCCACTTAACCAACCAGCTACAGTAACTGGACAGGGTTCCGCACCCCACTTAAGCACAATCTCTTTTGCAAACTCACACCCCATCCCTTAAAACCTGCTTAATCCTTTTACAATTAAAAAAACAACGTACCCTATAAAAAAAACGATCAATTTAAAGCTTGATAAATGATTGGCAGCTCACCCTTAATTAAAAACAAATTTCTTCGCTCATTTTGCATTAGATTGCGCGCTGGGTACGGGACCTGACCCAATAGCTGTAAGGTGAGCGGGCGCTGGATGATCAAGATTATAAATTGGGTCGGCTTAAGTAGGCCTGATTGGAATTAATGGATAACGGCACTCCTGTGATTATGTGAAGGTGTTTTTAATATTGTTGATGTATTTTTTTTTTTGTTCTAAAAGCTGCTTGTGCCACTGGTATTGCAAACATCCACAGGAGGTAATGAAGCAACTTCTTGTACCATCATGATCATGTCTCAGAGCTAAGAACCGGTGTAAACGCTGTAAGGGCAGCAATTGTAAGGGCAACATTTGCTGCCCTAACAGGGTTTACACCGGTTTCACAGACTGACTGCCCATCTGACCGCCACAACTCATTAACTGGGTAAGATCCCCTTTGGTATTTTCGCCTTAATCCTGAATAAAAATTCTTGCTGGAGATAGAATAGAGAGAGAGATCTAATTGTACAGAAGAGAGACTGGGCAAAATACATTTTCCACTGAAAATGTGACCTAGCAAAGTGTACCAGGCTTTCATAAATTCAAAACAATAATTTTCACCCTCATCCTCAATTAATATTATCCCAAGTACAGCCACGTCTTCCATACTAAACAGCGGGCAATATTCCCGCTAATATCGCCCGGTGTCGTCAAATTCCCGCGTCCCGCGTTATTATTGCAAATGCCGTGACGTGCTACTACGCTTGCACGCTCGGACGTGACGAGAATAAAAGGAGGTTGTGTGTTTTTCTTTCTTTATTTAGGTGTTATTCGCGGAGTAGGTGTTTTTGTAAGACTTTTAAAATGTATAGTAGGTACGTAATATGCGTGTTGGAATTCGCAGCAAAGATCTAGTATAAATATCTAATAGATGTTGTGTGACAGCGTCTTTTTAACGTCAGTGGGTAGCAAACATGGTGTCTTCTAATTGATAAGCCGAGGAGTGGGTTTTTTTTTCGTAATCTTCCGCTGTTCTTTTCTACTAATTTCGTCGCGAGATTTAAGAAAGTCCTTCGAGGCTCTTCGAAGTTCGTTGACTCGGCGCTTCTCTGGTGGTCAACACTGTTGATTCTTGTCGAGCTGCAGTGATGGTTGGGAATAGTAAGATGAGAGTGAATGCCTTCTTGAATTCATGCAAGCCTAGTACTTTTGGTTAGTGTACATGTCTTTTCAGGAGTTAAAAAAGTACTAATTCATTGTATGCTTTTTTATATGTTTATTTATATGTATCTTGTGATCGTAAGAACGATTGCTGCTGAGCATTGGAACCCAGTTTCAATACCCGACTAAGGCATAGAATTATAAGGATTGGGATTTTTAATAGGAAATTCTTGGTTACTGGTAAAATGCATTTCTTTGATTCAGAAATAAAAAACTCACTTTAGGAAATCATGGGTATTTAAGTCTCGCTCCTATTCCATAAGAACGTGGAATGTACATGTTCTATGGCTTCGGGGAAAAGCGTGATGATATGTGTTTCTACCATAACAGTATGCTCATTACACATTTGAATTTCTGTCACGAACACAACCAGATTCTCAAGTACTCTGCAATGCGCTTCTACCCTTAATGTAGCATCCACAAGCCTCAAGCCTGCTTTAAATATTTTCCTTTCTGGATAAGCATCGGTAACAGGTTGGCAACATACCTGAGACAGGTTCGTAACTTGTGTGAACTTGAGAGGCAGAATCAGATCAGGCTGATTTAGAACTCAGATATATACACACACAGTATAGTATCTTCAGAAGGTCAGGTTCGAATGACAAGCGAGCACACATAGACACGCTTCATGTACAGCGAGTGCGATCGCACTTGCGACATTTCGAACATAATTATGCGGTCGCGTTTCCACCTGCATGCAAGTTTGATACAAGTTCAAGTATTTTGCGGGCTATCATCGAGCAAATGTTCTCATAATATATCGGTAGCCCGCAATGCAATGCTGCTTGCATGTCAGCTGTTTGCAGATGGAAAAGTAGCCTTTTGGCAGTGTTCTTCAAACTGCGGTACACGGACTGCATGCGGCTCGCGGTCGATATTTGTGCAGCCCGCGAAATAAGCAAACTATTTTAGTAGACACGAATTCACAGGTTGCTGTTTGACAAACAAAATCTATGGTGTTAACCACCAAATCCAAGAATGTGCTGCCTGCAGTTATACTGCACAATGTCCTATGTGACCCTTGAAGGAAATGTGTGCGACTGCTGCCGTATGGAGTCGACCTTCTGTAATATTTCGTTTTATTGTACCGTTTTTAGAAGTGTTTATCTTTAGCAGTTTATCGGTGGTCGGTAGCATTTTATTTTATTTTAATGTAATTCAGTAATTAAGCGTGAAGATGAAATCTCTAATGTTTTTATGGTCTGAGCTGGCGGTGAACTTAAAACAATTTTTCATCTTTTCTAAATCGTCAACACTTTTAAAGTCGTTACGGGGACAGAAGGGTTCGTCGGACTTTCTACCAAACCATTGCAAGTCCACGGTATTTCACATACCCAATTTTATACTGTAGGTAGTGCTATTCTGTAACAACATTTTCGTGTCTCGACAGCGGATTCCGAGGTGAGTATCAAATTACGTCAAACGCAACGCAACGTTTATGTTGTGTGCAATACCTAAAGCTCACTTTGTGAGGTTTGTCACTCAGGTGAAGCTCGATATCGAAATGGTTATTTACAGAATAGACTAGCTGGTGGGTTGCACCAATACTTCTGTGTTCGTAATTATCCTTATAAAAATTGGTCCATTACTGAGTGACAGACAGACAAAGCACAGCCGAAACTACTGTACGCAGAAAGCTGAAATTTAGCAAGTAGGTTGCTTGGGGAGTGTAGGGGAGCACTAGAGAGGATTTCCCGCAATTCCTACGGGAACGGAAAAAACAGAATGTGTGCGCACGAAGTCGAGGACCAAAGGCATATTAGGGTCACAGAGTAATTACACAGAGGTTCTGTGAAATAATATTTTAAGTTCAGTTGGATATATTCGAATTATATGGATGCCAGACACATAGGACCGCTTGTTGTAGCGACACTTCGGGGAGGCCTATGTCCAGCAGTGGACGTCTTTCGGCTGATATGATGATAGATATATTTGAATTCTCTTACTGAATATGTACTTTTGTGAATTAAATAAAGTTCTATTTTCCATCGCTATCAGTTCTCCGCGTGACCTGACCCCCATTTTTATCTATTGTAATTTTTGACGGTCATAGACTAGTACTGAAGACTGTAGGATAACACATTTATGGCTCTAATATTAATTTGATTTGCAGAGCAACATTCTAGGAAGTCAAATATCGGTAAATTTTTAGGCTGTTAAAAGATTACTTAGTTTTCCTTCTCTCAGAAATAATTTCTGAACAATCCACACTCAACCAAGCTCAAGCCCTATGTTAATTTCCTCTCATTAATAGAACATTTCTTAAAACCAGTTCATAAGCCCACATAGCGGTGTGTATGTTGATGCTGATGTTTTAATGACAATCTACAAGATGCTATCTTATTGGGAGTACAGAGCGAGGAACTATTAGAGGCGGCATCTAAATAATAAATAAAAATGGGCCTAAAGTTGAGCCCTGAGGACCCCTATTCTGACTACAGATCCGGGTGATCTTGTACCGTTCACATTAAATCTCACGGAGAAGATAAATAAGTAATACCTAAAGGGGGCCTAAAGTTTAGCCCTGGGGGACCCTCCGTTCACATCAACTCTCGGAATCCTATCACAAAAATATGAATTAAAAAAATCCAGAGGCGTCCTACAAGATTTTGACCATCTACATTCAAGATCTATGTTAATTTGGACTCATTAATCCTTACTAATATTATAAACGCGAAAGTAACTCTGAATGTCTGACTGTCGCGCTTTCACGCCAAAACTATTGAACCGATTTAAATTAAATTTGGTACAGAGATATTCTAGAGCCTGAGAAAGAACATAGGCTACTTTTTATCCCGGGAGTATGTTCCCTAGGGACCACGCGGGCGAAGCCGCTGGCAGAGGCTAGTAGAATAACTTGGAACCAGTTCACAAGCCCACATAGCGGTGTGCACGCTGATGCTGATGATCTAATGACAATCTAGACTGGTGATCAATATTTTGGCTTCCTTCGGTCAGTTACTTGCAGTAATCAGTGACACCCCTGTAGTGCCCGCCAACGTCTCCAAGGTCTGTGGTCGATGGCGACCGGTTCTATAATAATTATAGCACTAAGTATGTGACTAGTGATTAGTTTTATGTGGACTGAGCTAATTGAATAGGCTTTGATTATGAGAGTGGTCTTAGGTTATCGTTTTAAAGAGCTCTTACATACATGGTCGAATCAAACGCATTTGTCATCCACCAACACGCAGTGTGGTTTATTGCCAAGTTCCACTCAGAGTTTCCCAGCAGTGGAATCAATATACTGATTAAATTGGGTCTGATCCACCTGATTTGACTCCTGCTTTTTTATGAGACAAACCCGCTACACATTCCCAACCTCTGCAACTCCTGAAAGCCAGATTCAACAGTGGTGACCACCAGAAAAACGCCGAGCCAATGAAGCCTCATGAGTCCCGGAGAAACGATTCAGAAATTAATCGGAAAAGTATAGCGGAAGAGTAGGAAAAAAAAATCACTTCCCTCCTTTTCAAGCAGGAGACAGAATAGAGTTAGGCCAGTTGGGACCAAGGAACATATACAACTGGGCTGTCTTGACATCTGCGTGTAAGCTAAATAAGCTGTACAGCGATTAGCTATACGCCCTCAAGATCGGTCGTCTCCGATCCGATCGAGAAGCAAATCGCTGCAACTGCAACAAAAGACTACGTCTTTAAGTTAAGAGTGCATAGGTTACTTCTAGGCAAGCGTGCTCCATCTTCGACCACATCATCGCTTACTATCAGGTAAGATAGTGGTCAAACGTTTCGTATGCATTTGGTCAGAACGATCGGGTAAGTTTCATAGGCAGATGGGTAATTTCAATCTTTACGCTCCCTATAGTGTAATACAAGTAAAAATTGGCTTAGGTAACTGATTTTTACATCGATGCATAAATCATTCTGTTGAGCTCTGACTCCTATGGCCGTAAATTCATTAATTAGAATAGAAATCATTTATTTCAATTCAAACATTTCCGTCAACGGGATGGCCAGACGACATAGCTACCATCACCGGTACAACCTGGGTGAGGCTGGTACAGGAACGTGAGGATTGGCACAAGTAAAGAGAGGCGTGGGCGAATTCTAGATGATGAAGATGAAAGCAGTTACAGGCACTTTTGAACTATCAAGGAGGCGACAGTCACAAGGATGAAACCTGTACTTGCCAAAGCGTAAATCTCTATGGAGAAGAACGTGGAAGAAACTCCACGGACATACATCAAGGGTCCTAAGGCCACAAAATCGTAAATTCACGACCCTAAGAACGAACTATGGGCAGTCAGACTATTAAAACAACACTTTATGATCGTTACGTCGAGTTACAATATAGTTCGGTAATTACATCCTAAAGTTGTTGAGTAAGCACACAATGTAAACATTAATGGTCAAAGTTTAACTACGTGTTGAGGAAGGTATGTTGTTCAGAGCGGGGCATTGGAAGTAGTCAAGCGCTTTATTATTAGCGACCTGGAGCCATGATGTTAGTTTACGACTTCTCAGCGAACTAGATCGCTCTTCATCAGCTCCTGTTTCGAACCAGAGAAAGGCAGACCGTTCTCGCGCTTTATTACTGCTAACCGTTGATCAGATAATTGAACTAACGAACGATGAGAATCTCATGAGTACTTAAGAAGACTGGTCAGGACAGGATGGAAAGTATTTAAAATGCCAAATACAGTACATGCACAAATAAATTCATGCCTTTTCCCCTCTCTTTAGGAGTAGGCAGAATCTATGTACATGAACATTTCAATTAACGGCTCCTGAACCGAGTTCGATACTGCGAGAAAAGGTTAGACAATAATAGAAGTAAAAATACCTATCCCTTTTTAGTTTTAAAGCGTGCAAAGGTCCATTACTCTAGGAACTTAGGAAGTGGCAGGCGAGCGTTTTGCGGGGTTGTCTTTATGTAAAGAGGGACGCCCATTAAATGCCTGAATCAGACAGAAACTACTAATAGTTCTAAATTCGAATACTGTAATATTTAGCTTGATAACTGATGGCTGATGGCGTTGAAGTGCAAAAAAATTACCCTCCTGAGGCAGTCGGATAAAATCCTGACAGACAACGCACAGGCGAAACTACCGGTCGTAGGAAGCTGACATTCCGTAGGGGAGCAATAAGAGAAAATTACGTATGAAGTCGCTGGCCTAGTAAAAATTTAAAAAGATAAAGTATAAAGTTGAATTAATAACTTTAAATATTGATAATCAAAGGATATTGGAACCGCAATAATGACAGGGCAGCTACTTGAAGAGCTAAATGTGGAGCGATGACGATGAGCGGAAGGTTGTGGTCGAGCGTGGTTGAACAAACTATTTATGTCGCACTAACCTGTTCTCACAGGGTTACCAGGCTTTTAATTAGTTACGAGGGATATGTTTTTTGTTTAGAAATATTGAAAGAAAGATAAATGTTTTATAGGGAATCACATAAGACAAAAAGGAAAATAAAATAAATTAATATAAATCCTGATCAACAATCAATTATATAAAATTATTCCGTTGCAGACTGGCAGACAACGCACAGCCGAAACTACTGATCGTAGAGAGATGAAATTTGGCATGTCGGTTCCTTGAGCAGTAAAGGGGAGCACTAAGAGAGGATATCCCGAAATTCTTACAGAAACGGGGAAAAACAAGTGGCAAAAGCTAGTTTCCTATATTAAGCGAAGGGAAACTTGCCGAATGTATATATTAACCTAGTAGTTGACAGTGCCTAATAAACTGACCATGTGCGACCAACTTGTGTGGGGTTGAAGTGCCAAACAAATCGAAAGTGAGTTGATAAAGGTACTAGGCTAACAGAACCATAGAGCACGTTTCCTTTCTCACTGCAGTGTAGGACCACTAATTGCCGACACTGTCCACTACCGGACAGTTTAGCGCTGGACTTTCTCGACAAATGGCTTATTTGTCAAGTTTCTAAACTGAAGCAAGACAAGTGATAACTGATAACAGATCGCGTTAATTATTTCGTCAAGGAACCTTTGGATTCGGTTAGTTACAAGAGTTTAAACAGTGCTTGGAATATGTAGTTCAAGAATTTCTTAGCACAATGCTATTTCAATTTGAAAACTATTTTACAAAAATACAACCGACTTCCAAAAACAAAACACTACAAGGTACAAAATAACCTCGGAAGAAAGAAAAGAACTTCATCTCATCTTCAGATCCTAATTTATACCTTCCATCATCAGCTCAGCAACATGAGATGATGATTACCAGGCACAAATATCTGAATTGCGTTAGAAAGTTAGTGAAAAACATTGTATGTGCCTATAAAATTTGGGGGTTGCCCTCGATTTTCATGGGATCCCATCATCAGATTCTGACTTGGTGACAATGGGACCAATCGAGACGTATACCTTTTCAGATGAAACAAGAATTTTTCAAATCGGTTCATAAATGACGGAGTTATGAGGTAACAAACATAAAAAAAAATACAACCGAATTGAGAACCTCCTCCTTTTTTTGAAGTCGGTTAAAAATGAAAAGTTATCACTCTTACTGAGTAATTTGTTCGAAAGAGTCACCGCGGCCCTGGAACGCAAAGGGCATTGAGGAACACGGATGGGTTTTAGTCAGTAAGAGTCTGACACTCCCTTCTGCTCCGGCCAGAGCGGTGATGTTTTCCCATCCTTAAGAAAAAACTCTCCTTTTGCAAACTTCTTCTGTTCGAGTCGATGGTTAACTCCTTAAATTGTTTGGCGCCAGTAGATGGCTACGTTAATTGCAGCATCGATGGCGTTCATTAATCTCCCAAAGAACAGGCGATGGGCACTTGGGGCACACCAGCTTCTGTTAAATTCTGAACAAAGGCACCGAACTCGCATTGGTTATCCGACGAGTCTATAAAACCTCATTTCGCCAAGTTGTGCAACGGCATAGCGTGGCGTCCCTTTTATCTTAAGTAAAAACAACCATTTTGTACCTGGAAACAATAGTAAGCAATTCTACTACAGTACCAATAAAAATAAATAAAAATACAAACACAAATAATGCATTGTATCGTTGATTTACCGCTCTCGAACGTGTGCGTGCGAATACGACTCGGTGCATCAGTCGCCATTTTGGACAATTTACGCGGGAAACACTGACGTGTTTATTCGACGCCATGATTCTTCCATTTTGTTTATGGTTAACGAGTGGACGCATTGACAACGCTAACTGCAGTGCGATTCTATAATATATCTCAACGTGTAAGCCTAAGGTAAGTAGTAAAACATAAAGTGACAGCTTCAGTGTATGGATTGACAGTTTACTTCGTGTTGACTACATAGACCGCATGGGTGAAGTGAGCTGTCAATCCATAACTGAATATTAAAGACCTTTATGTTGCGTGCAATAAAGCTTACTTTGTGAGGTTTGCCACTCAGGTGAAACTCGATATCGAAATGGTTATTTACAGGATAGAATAGCTCTACATAGATCAGGTTGATCTTAGTCTCGGAACAACGTGACGCTCGATTATGGCTACAGTTGCCAAAAACTTTGCCATTTCGACAAAAACTCACGCCGATACAAGATACTACTTGTCTACAGCGCTTTATGATTGCATTGGCGAGCGCAGATCGCGGGCCAAACATACCTTTTGGGGATTCCGTACCCGAAAGGTAACGGAACCCTATTACTATGTTTCCGCTGTCCGTCTATGCATCTGTCTGTCAGCGGGCTGTATCTCAAGAACCATAATAGGCAGACAGTTGAAATTTTCAGTGTGTATTTCTATTTCCGCTATTAGGTACAACAAATGATAAAAATTTAAATAAGATGAAAAATTAAAGGGGATTCCCATACAATAAACATGTCTTTTTCGGTTTATGGTTCAAAATCCTTCGTTTGAGAGTCCGACTCGCACTTGGCCGTTTTTAGAATTCCAGACATCCGAATGGAATAACGGAACCCATACGATCGCTTATTTATGTAATGTCTCCATGATTGAGTTACAGAAGTTCGTAAAGATATTAGATTTCAATTGAATCGATCCAGTGGAAACGTAGCAATGTGGCCGTGACAGACGGACAGACAGAGAGACAAACGAGTGATCCTACAAGCGTTCCGTTTATTCATATAGCAACTCGGAACCCTAAAAAAACTCACTTTTGTGGAAAACCATAAAGAACCTTTATTAAGAGATTCTTACAAAGCTAATAAATCAACCTTATTCGTTTCAGATAAGTCGGGGTGGATTACGGCAAACTGGTCCAGGGCAACAATAGACTAAGCAGTGCGTATATAACTTTCGCGACCTTTGTCTACCGGTGACCCGGGAGACTTTCCCTAAGTGAGACGAAGTTGAGCCTAAGATTTTCAAATATTTAAGCTGTCTTGTAGGGTTATTTCGACCTTGAGTAGTTAAGTTTAGGTATAACCATCTGAGGACGAAGACGAAGCTTTAGTTATAACCTGCTAGAAGCTAAAACCTGGCACTATTTAAGTCTATTACCGCTATAATCATCATCTGCCTAGCTTTTTACCAACTATATTGGGGTCGGCTTCCAGTCAAACCAGATTCAGCTGAATACCAGTGTTTTACGCGGAGCGGCTGCCTACCAGACCTCCACAACCCATTAACTGGGTAACACGGTATGTCATGGCAAGACTGGAGTCAGATTTACTGGCTTCTGACTATCCGTAACGACTGCCAAAGATCTACAAATGACAGCCGGGACCAACGGCTTAACGTGCTTTCCGAGGCACGGAGGAAACTCGTTATGTTAAGATGGTCACCCATCCACATACTAACCTTGGCAAGCGTTGCTTAACCTTAAAGATCGACCCGTGCGGCTGTTATTATTTAGCCACAAGCCACGAGCCACCGCTATATAATACTCATATTTAGTAATTATACAAAAGATTTGCGGCCTCCCGAGGCAAAGACGCTTGGCCCATAGAATGGGACCTATGTTAAACAAAAAGGATCAATAGAAATTAATTGTAACTTGTTTTTGTCGGGCGTTTTTTAAAATTTTTATATATTTCTTTACTCATTCAAGAGTAGTGTAAAGGATGCATGTAGTTCTAAATAATTGTAATTAATCTAAAATGTATTCTGTGGATAACTGTGTAAGTTTCACATTTAAATTACTCTTATGTCATTCATTAGATAAAAGACAATGTGTAACTGTTTGTTAATCTCCAATGACTGACTGACAGACAACGCACAGCCGAAACTACTGGTCGCAGAAAGCTGAACGGCACTGAAGAGGATTTCCCGACATTCCTACGGGAACGGGAAAAGCTAGTAAATAAATAAGAGTCTTGGCTTCTCAATTAGATGTTTTATTCCTGTAGAAGCAAAGGAATGGAAACCACGCACTTCGCAGACAGCTTAACATAGATTATCTCTCCCCAAGCTATTCCATTCCCTCGCAAACTTTCCTGCAAACAAAACAAAGCATGTTGTACACGACAATACAACATCAGATATTAGAAACTCTCCGACATGTACTCGTTAAAACATAGCTTAAGCGGTAACTATGGCAACGGCGAGAAACCTGGCTAGCAACAACGGTTAAGACACAAAGACACCAACACCTATGCCATAAGTTATAGGTTAATGTTTGTGGCTAAGTTATGGGAACTATACTATACACCGTGTTCCGGAAGATATAAACTTCGACCGGGGGTTCAGATCATGGAAATAAGCATTTTTCATTATGGAGACTTTACTCAATTCCTATTTTTTGTAAATTTTCATACAAACTAAATACCTTGACGTAAATCAATTGATATGCATGCCTCTTCCGAATTGGCTACGAAAACAAATGAAAATAAATATTTTTTTCATTTTAGTTGCACCAAGACCCTTCATACTGCAAAGCTCAATTAAATTAAATCTATCAGTACTAATATATAAAGCTGAAGAGTTTGTTTATTTGCCGCGTTAATCTCAGGAACTACTGGTCCGGTTTGAAAAATTCTTTAAGTGTTATATAACCCATTTATCGAGGAAGGCTATAGGCTATATATCATCCCGCTACGACCAATAGGAGCGGAGCAGTAATGAAAATTGTGACGCAGACGGAGTTCCGCGGATCAACTAGTTACAAATATTTTTGTATCGAAGCCTTTTTAAGTATCACTCTTCCTTTGTTTGATTTGATTTGTTAAAGCTGTAGAAGCGTTTGCTAAAGTTTATAGATAACGTGAAGAACACGGTGTATATCGTGGTTTAAGTTCTAACACCGCGGCTATCAAAATCTGTAACTATTCAAGAGCAAATACACTGTTAGAAAGAAAGAAAGAAAGGAAAATGTTTATTTGGGACTCGCACAAAACAGACAGATTTAAATTTAATTAAAACTAACAGTATTACTCTTAGTCACACAACACATACACGTAACTCAGTTTTGAAGAAAAAAAAAACTGAGTTACACGCTGTTAAACCGGTCAAGAGCGAGTCGGACTCGCGCACCTAGGGTTCCGTACAAATTTGTAGGTACATATTACTTTAAATAAAGTCTATATTTTTATGAACTAATTACAAATGTATTCCCTAAGTATTATCCAGTTAATTTTGAAGGTTGTGGAGGTCTGATAGGCAGCCGCTTCACGTAAAATACTGGTATTGAGCTAGATCCGGCTTGACTGGAAGCTAGGCAGATGATGAAGACGAAATATTTATTCAGATGACAGTGATATTTATTTATTACCAACAGCTACCTTCAGCTGTTCGCATGGAGGAAGAATCTGAATTACCCAATAATGTGGTCTTGGACCAGCCTGCATGTTGGGAGACGGTCACCGGCAACTTAATTGCGATCAAAACCGCGGCAAAAGCTAGCCTCCTATAAACAAACAATGTTACCTCTTTATTATAACATTAGTTTAGATCATACTAGCACCTCTTGGGAAATCATTTTCAAAGCCTACTCGGCTTCATTAATTTTAATACAACTTTCGGATTTATTAATACTACTCGCTTCTGCCAGCGGCTTCGCCCGCGTGATCACTAGGAAACATACTCCCGGGATAAAAAGTAGCTTGTGTGTTATTCCAGACTGTAATCTAACTATGTGCCAAACTTCATGAAGATCCTTTCGCCTGAAACAGCAACAAACATCCATCAATCCATTCTCACAAGCTTTCGCATTTATTAATATAAAGGTGAAAGCGCTAGGGTAGCCCGCGAAATTATAATATTTTTGTTTTTTTTACAATTTGCCGGTCAGTGTGAAGGTGTATGTTGAACAAAATACGATTCGCGGCCATAACGCAAATTTATATAAAGAATTCATCATCTGCCTAGCCTTTTCCCAACTATATTGAGGTCGGCTTCCAGTCAAACCGGATTTAGCTGAATACCAGTGTTTTACGTGGAGCGGCTGCCTACCAGACTTCCACAACCCATTTACTGGGTAACACGTACTTCTTGGCAAGACTGGAGTCAGATTTACTGACTTCTGACAACCCGTAACGACTGCCAAAGATCTACAAATGACAGCCGGGACCAACAGCTTAACGTGCTTTTCGAGGCACGGAGGAAACTCGTTATGTTAAGATGGTCACCCATCCACAGACCAACCTTGGCAAGCGTTGCTTAACCTTAAAGATCGACCCGTGCGGCTGTTATTATTTAGCCACGAGCTCCTCGAATTTATATAAAGAATTATAACCATTTTAATCATCAATATAGCCCTCTAAGTTCAGAAAGCCCTATAGAATAGTTATTTCATGTAAAAGTCAGACCGTTTTTCATTACTACAAAACGTAGAGGATCACGGTAGAAGTCAATTCAGGTCTGCTTAATGTCTATATTTCTGTTGATACTAAGAAAGTCAATAAATATATGTGGGTCAGTTATTGTACATTCATCTGTTGTCCACCATACACCGCAAGACAGTGCTAAAGTGCTAAATAGCATTTTACGTCGTCAGGGAACTTTCCGAAGTTCATAAATTGCATTACGCGGTGATAATCTTCTGTTGAGTGAGTGATTGAGTGATTCTCTCCATTTTGATCAGTTTACTGGATTGCGGACTCAGGTTGGCAGCTGTAAAGGGACATCCTCCAATGTAGTCCAGCCTTCTTGCACTTTTGCTCATAAGTACGGTTGTTCCAATGCCATTGAAGTGGAAACTTCTTTAGGCACGTTGAGCACAAGTTACTTAGTTTTCACTTCTATTGTGAGCCAGCCTTCGATCGAGTTTTCGTAACGATTTTATTTATAGGCTTGAATTTGACCACAATCTCACCTGATGGTAAGCAACGTTGTGGTCGACCAAGTAGCTCACTTGCCTAGACCTAACCTATTCACTTTTGTCTTAGGGGTCCCAAGTTCATAGCTATCAGGAAACACAGACTCCGGCAGAGATTCCACTCCTTAGACCTACGCATAATGAATGTATTCGCTAAAAGTTTTGTGTTTTATTCTAATCAACCCTTTATGTCCGCTTACTGGGCAAAAACCTCTAAATCCGTTTTTAGGGTTCCATACCCGAAGGATGACCAACGGAATCTTATTACTAAACCTCTGCTCCGCCCGTCCGTCCGCCTGTCTGTCAGCGAGCTGTATCTCAAAAACCGTAATAGGTAGAGAGATGAAATTTTCACATATTGTGTATTTCTATTGCCGCTATAACAACAAATAATAAAAATTTAGATTTATGGTACGGAACCCTTCGTGCGCGAGTCCGACTCGCTTTTGGCCGGTTTTTTGTAAATGTTGAAAATTTTACAAAACTCATACTAACTTAGGGCACATTATCTGTATGTTTTGGCGTTCTGCCATTTTATCAAGACTTATATCGTAAGCAGAGTCGGGGTTCAAGAACTTGACTTGTCCATGAACTCTATATAATATGTACTCATAATAAGTAACACGTATGTAGATATTCAACGAATATGAATGTTGGTATCACGCCCGTATAATGTGCTTATGTGGCTGAATACTTCTGGCGTACGGGTCAATCATCAAGGTTAAGCAACGTCGAGGTCAGTGGATGGGTGACCATCGTAACGTATCGGGATTCTTCCGTGTCTCGGAAGGCACGTTAAGCTGTTCGTTTCGACTGTCAATGCAGTAGAAATTTGAACTGTCTTCCTATGAGGTTTATGAGATACAGCCCGTTGACAGACGAATGGACAGCGGAGGCATAAACAGATTTCAGTTGGTGATCCTTCTGCCTGCTCTTCTGCGTTTGTGTTTCCAAACGCTTACAACCCTAATCTCTTCAAAGTTAGAGTGAACAGGCTCCTTCTGGGTAAGCTCGCTCCATCGTAGACTTTGTCTCTGTCATCTCTGACATAGACTAGAGTCAAGAGCAAACCCAACACAAATAAAAAAGGGATTAAGATGAGAATTTCTTGTTTTCTATAATATGTATATATATGAAGAAAGTACCTAAATGGTTATAAATTTCAGATGATGACCTATGCTAAGCTTTTTTTCCCGGGGAATGAGCTTTGGTAACAAGCACACCTAATCTCATAGTCGATCAGCGCAAATGATTGGTGCCTAAATACCTGAGCGCCTAAGCCAAGCTATGCATAGTAAGGACAAGAATTTGTTACCTAGACTATAGATACAGCACCTAGGTAGGATGTCAGAATTCCTTGTAGGTACCAGCTTTCTAAATACTTGGGTACCTAGTTGGCCTGTTGGCTGTTGTCAACACGATTGAGTGAGTTGTATCTAAGTATACTAATATTACAAAACTGAAGTGTTGGTTTAATTTTTTATAACTTTTAATAGGCACGCGTTTGACCACTATCTCACCAGGGCCCAAAGTCTGCTATTTTCTATGAATTCCTCATTCCAACACGATCCTATTGTCATTTTGCCAAAAGTTCGTAATCTGCTTATTCATAATGATAATGGTCGATCAGTGGTCGGTCAATGGTCTCGTAATAGAATCGTGGTAGAAAGACATTTTCGTATTGCCATTATCATAAAACCCGTTAGTAGAAATTATTTTCGAAAATTTACTACTAAATTTGAACATTAAGTTATGCCAGATTTCTTTTATATATATTTTTAAATATTATTTATTCATTTGTCATTATGTACGAGATTACCATTCTATGCCATTTCTTTCAATGGAGTGTCAGTGTTAGACCATTGGAAAGTCATAATGCCGCTATTATATTAGTAGATTACCAAACTTGTCAAAATCAACAATTATGAAATCAATGATCGACCATTCTGACACTATTGTAATAGCAGATTTGAGGCCCTGATGGCAAGCGATGATGCAGTCGATAGAGCACGCTTGCCTAGAAGTAATCACTCTGGACTTAAAGTCTCCCAGGTTGTAGCTAAGTCCCATCTGACTTCATGAGACTATTCTTTCTTGTTTATGGATGGGGAATCATCAAATGACTCCTCTCGCTCTGGGCGGATATGAAGGGAATGTCACACTCTTTCTGGCTACAAAAAACCCATCCGTGTTTCTTCTTTGCGTTCCAGGGCCGCAATAACTCTTTCAAACAACCTGCAACCCTGACAGACTTCATAAGACCATAGACACGGTTATAGGCTACTTTTTTTTGTGAAACTGCATATTATTAGGGCCAAAAGGCAGTTAGTCATATTTACGAAAAATTATGTCTGTTTGTTTTTTTGTTACCTCTTCGCGTCCTAAGGGCTGAACGTATTAGGACGAAATTTGGCACACGGATAGATCGTGTCTTAGAATAGGACATGGGATACTTTTTATCCCGGGAATTATCCCCCCTTTCGGATATTTTTAGACTTTCGCGCGATGCTGCTAGAGAAGCTTGTAGATATGAAAAGCCAGCTTTTGTAATTTCGTATAATTTATTACGTAAACCAAGAAATGTCTAGCAGTCAATTTCAATTTATCAAATTATCGCATAAACCAGTGGCAGATAGTCCTAACCAAAATCATTTCGTAAGCAATTTTTTTTCTCGAGTTCGGGTTTTGTCCTCCGGGCGTTTGATCCAAGTTTTGCATTTTGTTTTATTTTCGTTCGTAACGCTACTTTATTTTTTCGGGCAAAACGTTGAACCATTTCAATTTGAAAGGTTTTAATTGGCTGAAATAATGAATTCCAACGATTTTATTTTAGGTAGGTAGATACCTTCTAAATTGAACTCTCGATATGTTTTTAGGATTCCGAACAACAAACGGAACACTTATAGGATCACTCGGGTGTTTGTCTGTCTGTTCGTCTGTCACAGCCAGTTTTCGTCGGATTCACTGGACCGATTTTGTTGAAATTTGGTACACATATGGACTTCTGTGACCCAAACACGGATGCGTTACGTAAATGATTAAATTTTTAGTATGCGGTAGTAAATAATTTTTAAATTAATGGTTTTGAAATTTTTCAAGAAATTAGACGAAAAATTACCAAGTGCAAGCCCAAGGCCTATACTTTTGAAAAAAATAAGGATAATAGATCTTTACCTAAAGATTACAGGAAAACCTATAAGAAGTCTATAGTGTTAAAATCATATGTTAAAAAATAATGAACTGCGTTCGGAACCCTTTGCACGCGAATCCGACTCGCACTTGGCCAGTTTTTTTTATGTCAAGTTTTTTTTAACCAGTCTATAAAGAGTTATGATTTATAGTAAAGACCTACCTACTTAGTTATCCAACATTTTCGTACTTATGGCAATTTATGAAAGAATTTTTCTTTTTTTTCTCGCTAAATAGTTAAACCCCCAATTTCTAAAAATCGAAGAACTGAAGAAAAGTACCTTAATCACAAGAATTTAAGACGAAGAAATTGAAAAATAAGTTCGTAAGTCTGAAGGAACTTAATTCAATCTAGTGAGTATTTATTTACTAATAAACCATCTGATTCAGTTCTATTCACAGAAACCAGCTATTTCAGTAGCCACAACGCACACAATACTAAGTCGATACATTAATCAGTCTTAACTAAACAACTTAAACCCATAATGAGAATCTTTTGGAAGCTTTCCAGCCATTCCAATAGGAACAGTTAAATTTTACTATCTGTATACAAAAGGAATTAAGTCTAGTAATTAACCCGCGGCAGTCAATAAAGCAGTTTTATGTGTGTCGTTAGGGTTTTGAGGACGGAAAGCAGGCGGCAAAGCCCTATATCAGAAATATTTTCTAAATGGAAGGCATCACGACCAAATGCATTGGTCACAAAAAAAAATAAAAAAAGAAGTAAATAAACCCTCCACTGCTCGGCGTTAAGTTCGGAACAATGTACGCAATAATTAGGTACACGCTTCGAGAGAAATCGACTCCAAGTTGCGTTTCAACTCGAAATCATACTTTCAAGTATTTAAATTACATCTAGATGCAATTTTCTGCATAATTACATAGATCCTGTTATTAGCGATAGTTTCAAGACCAACGATCGATAGTAAATGGTAATATTTATAAGGAGCTTACCTTGAGCGTATGTAAACAAATGGAGACAGGCGAACAAGAATATCCAGTTCCCGACACCGAAACGACACATCCCTGTCCGCCACATGTTGCAATACACTTAAACAGCACTACACAATATGTTTTAATTCATACAAATCACATTTTCACATAAAATTCACGAATATTTTGTGTTATATTTCACAGAGCTTTATGTCGAAGTTACTCCGGCCGATCCGCCATTTTCGAGCGAACACCGCTGGCTGCGTTCGGAAACACAACTCAATAATGAAAGGGCAATGCCCGCCCGGTTTATGTGACGTGAAGGCTGCAGCGATTGAAGGGTTGCTTGCATTGAAGATAGGCGCATTACTAGTGCTGCATGATTCGAGTCGATGAAATAATTGCGTTTTGTTATTAATCGATTGAATGATGAAATTATCATTTATTTTACTTTCGAACATATGTGACAAAACCTCATAGATAATTGAAACCATTTTAGAGTGCTTTTGATCACAAATCATATAATAATAATGTAATAGGAGTGATTCTTAAGTTGAAAAAAATTATTAATATAAAAAGAAAATAATTATAGAATTATGTGGCTTATTGAAACTGCCGAGTAAGATTTTTTTTATTACGTGTAAGATTTTTTTATAATATTAAATGAGCGGCTGTCAAAAGATGTTGCAAAAACTAAACGCCACATTTATTCATCATTGTCACTGTCATTGTCACTGGACAATGACAGTGACAGGTCTGGCTTGGTTGGTTGCAGTTTGTTGTACTAAAAGATTGTTATTTCTTTAATAAACTAGTTTAAATGCAATCGTAATTGAAATCTGTGAAACAACAGAATAAAACCACAATGGAACTAATATACTCTATGAGGCGTAAGCCTTTGAAATGCGAGCCGCCGCACTTTGAAAGGTAACAAACCACTGCGATTTGTTTGTATTTTGTAACACACAACTGTGTTTGAAAGCCACTAATATGTTTTTAAATCTATTCCAAAAACGAGTGGTTGTTGTTGTTGGAGTACTAATCTGTCGACTGCCGTAGAATCGTATCTTCATAAGTTTTAAGATAAGCCATTGACCAATTTTATGGACATGTCAGAACTCCTAAAAATGAGCTGTTACTTTATTCTGGCGAAGAGGTATTGTCTTACAGCTCATTATTCCTCTGGCTCCCTGCTGTCAACATAGAAATCAAAGGTGTCCCAGGTTAAAAAAAGGTTGGGCAGCAATGCTTTAAAGTGATAGGATATTAATGTGTACTTGAAAGTAATTAAGATTAATTGTAAAACTATCGACAATGGACGTAATTAACACTTCAAGTGCTTATCACACTATTCAATTTGTAGGAAATCTAACTAGAAACACAATTTTGGGATACCTAAGTGTGGTTGGGACCTTCCAATTACACCAAGTCAGAATCTAACTGTTCTAACTTCAATACACTGATCAATTTCCTAATTAGATTTCTAATAATAAGTGCTTAACAATCTTATCTCTTTCCTACAGTACTTTTTAAACATTCTTCTACTTTACTCCAACAAGTTTTTATTTTGAAACTGTGTATGGATGTGGACTCCATTGACACTTAAGACTCTCATTTGGTATATATTTGCCATTATTAATGTGTGTTTTAAATAACTCAAAGATACATTACATTACTTATAAATTATTCTGTTACTGAAAACCACAACATTAGTAGAGGGAATGAGCAGAAACTACAGATAGGCAGCACAGAGGTGTCAATGATAAGTATTGTTTCCTAAAAGTTTTGATTTTGCATTGCTAGGTGACACACTAGACCAAGCACATTCCCAGGATAAAACATTGGCAAGAACAGTAATTGTAAACATAACATTAATAGAGATTAGAAAGTCCAACTGGTTCAAGTAGTGCTGTGTTTCATGCTGTTACAACTTGGTTATGCAGATATTTATTCAACACTGTTGTATACTTACGTGGGTACTTGTCAAATCTTATTGCAATAATACCATTGACTAAGTAGTGGGTAGGTGAGCATTCTTGAGTTGCGTTTTATACTGGTATTTACCAAATTATCAAAAAATACAGTGTTTTAATGGACACAACTAAAATCTTCTTGATGAATTTTACCCACAGCTTGAATTAATGTCATCATACTGACCACTAAACCATTCATATTTCTATTTGCAGTATATCAGACCATGAAGTGGTCCGTCCAATCTGCACGATATCCACGTGCAACATCATAGCTTTCTCGTCCCCCACTGAGCTAGACGACACAGAGGGAGATACGTGGGGCGGACACGTGTTCGTGTGTGATCTCGACACACCCTGGGACAGTCACAAAGTTACCAGCACTGCGTATCCAGTAAGTGTGACTGGTTGTAGAAAGCTGAAATTTGACATGTAGCTTCCCTACACTTCGTAGGGAAAGACTAAGAGAGGATTTAAGAGAAAAAAATATAAGTATAATATATATAAACCAGTTGACCCGTGCAACTTCGTCTGTGTCACAATTTTCATTACTGCTCCGCTCCTATTGGTTTAACGAGATAATATATAGCCTATAGCCTTTCTCAATAAATAGGCTATCTAACACTGAAGGAATTTTTCAAATCGGACCAGTAGTTCCTGAGATTAGCGCGTTCAAGCAAGCAAACAAACAAACAAACTCTTCAGCTTTATATATTAGTATAGATAGATTATTTAAAGCGCTAAAGTTCTGTTCTGTACTGTGCCCTACAGGGTCCATAATTGTTTCTATTTATTTATTTTACGTGTACATTATGGATTGCAATAAACAATTAGAGATTTGAAAAAAATGTTACATGCGCGTACAAAATCACAGGCAAAAGCTAATTTAATTATATAATAAATACTCAAATAAAAATATACATTTTTAAGTTCCTCTGGTTAATATTCCAACAATTAATTTCAGATAACCGTGCTGGAATGGGACATAGAAGGCAAACAGTTACTCATAGCCACCACTGTAGGAGAAGTCTCTATATACACTCAGAAGGATTACCTCCTCAATGAATGGCAATGCGTCTACACTGCTAGCTTTCCAGGTACAGAGAGATTTTTTGTCGACACGTTTGCCGCAGTGGTTGAGCAATTGACGCTGCGAGGCGTGTCGGGGGTGCGATTACCGCTCGGAACAAATATTTGTATGGCCTACAGATAGTTGTTCCGGGTCTGGCTGTTTGTGTGTGAGATTATATGTATGTAAACGCACCCACGATTCAGGAGAAATTCACAGTGTGGGGCAATGTTAAAAAAAATAATAATAATGACAATGCAAATTCTCAGGCTCACACTAATAAAACGAGAGACTTTTTAAGAATACTAATATTTCCCTGGTATCAAAAGGAGCATTCACATATTTGACGAACTAAAACAATAGTATTATCTTAATTAATCAGAATCACTTATGAATCTGTTCTAAAAGCGGCTATCCGGAAAGCGGTCGGGCCTGCAATGTGCCAATTGAAGTGTGGAAGGTGATGGGCCCACATGGTGTGGACCTTCTGACTAATCTTTTTAACCGCATCCTGATCACCAAGGAAATGCCGAACCAGTGGCGATTTAGCCTGATTATCCCTGTTTACAGAGGCGAAGGTAGCGTACAGGATTGTAGTAGCTACCGCGGTATCAAGATCATGTGCCACACCATGAAGCTCTTCGAGCGCATCATTGACACACGGCTCCGTAGCGAGTGTACTGTCTCTGAGTGTCAATATGGCTTCCGGGCGGGTAATAGCACCATGGACGCAGTGTTCGCCTTACGGAATCTGGCTGAGGCTTACAGAGAGAAAAGGAGAGTTATGCATATGGCCTTTTTAGACCTGCAGAAGGCCTTCGACTGTATAACTCGGCAGTCCATCTGGTGGGCACTGCGCTTCAAGGGCGTTCCCGAGGCCTATATTGACATTATCAGAGACATGTACCGCATTTCCGTGTCTTCTGTCCAGACTGCTGTTGGCGAATCAAAAGGCTTCCCAATATCTGTTGGCGTTCACCAAGGCTCGGCTCTTAGCCCGTTCTTGTTTAACGTAGTGCTCGATGTAGTTACGGCAAACATCCAAGATCAGCCTCCATGGCTAATGATGTATGCCGATGACATCGCCCTCGTTAATCAGAACAAAGCCCATCTTGAGCGCAAAGTCAACAATTGGAAGGACACGCTTGAAAACGGTGGTCTGAGACTAAATGTGGCGAAGACTGAGTACATGTCCTGTGGCAGCACGGATTCAAACACCATCCGAATAGGTTCGGACCTGATCAGAAAGTCCGATACGTTCAGGTACCTTGGATCCGTGCTGCACGAGTCTGGCAACGTGGACGACGATGTCCAAGCACGTATAGGCGCGGCTTAGGCGAAGTGGCGCGAGGTAACGGGCGTTGTATGCGACCGCAAAATGCCTCCGAAGCTCAAGGGGCAGATATATAAATGCATCATACGGCCTGTCCTACTGTACGGTAGTGTTGGCCAGCGCTAAGCAGACACACCAAGGAGCTTCGCGTCACGGAGATGAAGATGCTTAGGTGGATGAGTGGCGTAACGCGATCCGATCACATACGCAACTCTTACATCCGAAGTAGTCTTGGTGTCCGTGACGTGGGAGAAAAACTGCAAGAGTGTCGTCTGCGATGGTATGGCCACATCATGCGCCGCCCTATGGAGTATGTTGGTCGGAGATGCATGAATACGGCTGTTCTTGGGGCTAGGTCCCGTGGTCGCCCTGGCTAGCGCTGGCTGGACGTCGTCAAGTCCGACATGAGAGCCAATGGCCTGACTGAGAAGGATGTTCAAGATCGGGCAAAGTGGAGGAAGCTAAGTAGGAAGGCGGACCCTGGCAATAGCCGGGATTAACGCCAGGTGGAAGAAGAAGAAGACTTATGAATCTGTTCTATATTTTTGCACACCTCTTCTAAAGTTCCATCGACTATTTATATGTCAGCTACATGCCACCACACAGGTTCTAATCGTCACATTAGGTACTGACGTCTGTAGCGCAGCGGGCCAAAGAAATAAACAAACACACACTCACTCCTTCTGGGGCAGTCAAAGTAATAAAAAATAAATACCTATTCACAAACAGGTGAGCACATAATCCGGGCATCGTTCTTCCACAACGGGCGGCGACTGGTGCTGGTGGACAAGAAGCCAGACGCCCCCATCACTGAGAGGATACAGATGCTGCGTCCCACTCCCACGCTCAAAGGGTTCGGGTAAGTCTTTACCATCAGCCGCATTAGAGTTCCGAACGTTTATGTAAAAAACCTTAAGATCACATGTATGGCTTTCTACCTGTCACAGTCAATTTTCTCCGAATCTACAGGACCCTTTGACATGACTGTGAACTTCTGTGATGCAAAAAGAGCAGCAGAACCCTTTTTTGCGCGAGCCCGACTCGCAATTGCGCGTTTTATTGTACAGAATTTCTCATGGATACTATTTCCATCTCCAAATGCTTTGAACCTTGAATCGTGGCAATCCAACTCGAACTTGGCCGGTTTGATTATTATTTTCTTCAGAGCGACGTGCGAACTTCCTGACGTTGTGTGTACCGTCTTCCAGTGGCGTGGCGTGTGAGGGCGCCTGCATCATAACGGCGACGGGTCTGATCGGCGTGCTGACCCCTTCCGCGGACGGTACGCGCGCTCACATCGCTCGGGACTGCCTCAGGGCCACGCGAGACCATATCACTGCTGCCAGCATCGCGCATAAGAGTGAGTGGTTTTTTTTAATACAAGGCTAGCTCCTGCCTAACTCTTAAAGTCGCGAATAATCCCATGGGAACGAACTCCCGAGATCAAAAGTAAAGAAAGTAGCCGTAGAATTACAAATGGTGAGGCCGTTTTAGCGAGGGATTAACTGCCTCCGTGGTCGTGTGGTTTAGGCGTTTGCCTTGTGACCCGGTAGTGGTGGGTTCGATTCCCACGGGAAGCATACTTTGTAAAGTTGTTTCCAGTTTGGCTAGGACAATGCAGGCTTGAATCACCTCGTCTGATAAAAAGGTGATTCCGTGCATCGGAAGACACGTATAAGCCGGTAGTCCCAGCCGCCAAATAAATAATGTCAGAGGCCCTTGAGGCGGTTTAGAAACTTCTAACACTAGGGTGTGTGGGGTCGTTAGACCTTACTGCTCCCACGATTAGAAGAAGCGAGGGAGTGCTGTATTCTTGCGTCCTGTTGCAGACGGCAGCCTGGTGATAGCAGCGGTCTGCCGCTCGGGCGGCTCGGGCGGGCGCTGGTGCGTGCGCGGCGCGCGCGCGGGCGTGACGTGCTCGTCGCCCGCGCACGCGCCCGCGCTGTGTCTCAAGCCTCTGCCCAGCATCTATCTGCCGCAGCAGGACGCCGCACCAGGTACGTACATAGACTCGTCAGAATCGCGGAATTTGTTCGAAAGAGTCACCGCGGCCCTGAAACGCAAAGGGCACATAGATGGGAGGAACATAGATGGGTTTTTTTAGAGTTCTGAACAAAAAACGGAACCCTTATAGGATCACTCGGGCGTCTGTCTGTCCGTCCGTCGGTCACATAAGTCATAAGTCATTTATTCATTTGTTTAACATAGGTAGGTATAATTAGTGGTATATCGTGGAAATAAAAAGTGCGCTATGTTATGCCGGAAGGCGTACAAAATGTTTGTTAATAATTAAGCTAAGTCATTATAACAAATTAAAAAATAATAATAACAATAACAATTAACCTCGACCATAAAAATCAAAAGTGCAAAAAAAAATAATAAAAAAAAATGCTACACATTAATTAATAAAAATACCAAAATAAATGAATGTCAATAATAAACAAATGTCAAAGCAGTACATGTCAAGGCACAGTCTGAAAACAGATAATAAGATTATATACAATTCCAATGTCAATACACGGTACAAAAATCAAAATACAATACTAATGTCAAAGTACAATACCAATGTCAATATACAAATTATTAAGGAGGACAAATAATTCACGTATTTTATTAGCATGTCAACATTCTATGATTAGATTTTTAACAATAAATAAATACAGATTAATAACAATAAATACATCAACAATTAAAATTAAAATTTAAATAATATAATTAGGTAAATAGTCAAAATAAAGAAATATAGTCATTACAGCGATTTGTCATTTAAAAATTCAGTGACACTATAATAAGCTTTTTCTATCAGTATTTTTTTAAAGTATTCTTAAACTGGTCCGTAATTAATTTTTTAACTTGGTTAGGGATATTATTATAAATTATAGGCGCCATGCATACAACGCTTTTACGCAGCAGCGCTGTCTTAGCTGGCTGAACATGTATCTTACTATTATCCCGGCGATTACGTATTATAATTTCCGATAACCGAGGAAACAAATGGGGTTTTTTTCTGACAAACAGGGATATGTCTAAAATATAAATTGAAGGAAGTGTGAGGATTTTATGCTTTGTAAAAAGTGGCTTACATCTTTCGGTACTGAGGATGCCAAACATGGAACGTATGCATCGTTTTTGCATTTTAAATGCCATATCTTTATTTGTTGAGTTTCCCCAAAAGATAATGCCATATCTGAGGACAGATTCAACAAGTCCATAATAAGCTGAGAGTAACACATCAGCGTTGATAGTTGGAGCGAGTTGATACAATGCATATGCTTGACTACTGATTTTTTTACATACTTCGTCAACGTGTTCTTTCCAATTAAGTTTGCTGTCTATAATTAGGCCTAGAAAACGGGCATTAGTTACTTCATTTATAGTATAATTGGCATAACTCAAATTTACATTTAATGGAATGCAATCTTTGTCCAAAGTGCATTATATTTGTTTTTGATAAATTTATTTTTAAATTGTTATTATCAAGCCAAGAAATTATAGATGTCAGTGAATTATTTATGTAAGATTTATAATTTTCAATGTCCTTACATGCAATCGAAACTGTACTGTCGTCAGAAAATAATGTCATAGGTTGAGTCGTTACCTTTGGCAAGTCGTTAATATAAATATTAAATAATGGTGGCCCCAGCACACTACCTTGAGGAACACCGTATGTGACGTATTTCTTTATAGATCTGAAAGTTTCATCTTTTTTTGTTTTATGATTCACTCTAGTTATTTCTGTTATCTGTTGTCGATTCGTTAAATAGGATCGAATTAAATCTAAAATATTGCCTCTTATGCCATAGGCGTCAAGTTTTCTGATTAGTATATTATGATCTACATAATCAAATGCCTGCGACATATCGCAATAAATAGCACAAACTGGAATTGTTTTGTCAACGTGGCAGATAACATTTTGAATGAATTCATAAATGGCCATATTTGTCGTTTTATTTTGTCGAAAGCCCTTTTGTTCATTGCACAAAATTTTATGTTTTTCAAGATAATATGAATTAAGTTCGCCATAAATATATTTTTCGAAATTTTTTGAAAATACTGATAATAGTGCAATGGGTCTATAATTCACCATTAATTGCTTACTTCCTTTTTTGAATAAAGGTTTTACAATTGATAATTTAAGATCTTGAGGGAATACTCCGGTTGAAATCGACACATTCATAATATGACTCAGGTGATGGCATATATCCTCATTTACTGCCTTAACTATTTTAGTAGAGACACCGTCGTATCCTACACTGTTAGTATTATTAAGGTTTTTTATAATTTTATTAATCTGGTAGGGTGAACTTGGTGCAAGGAACATTGAATTTAATCGGTGATTAATTAAAGACGTTACTTTCTTCCCGGCATCTGGAAGGGGCAAGTTTTCTCCGGATTCACTGGACCGATTCTGATAAAGTTTGTTACAACACGGAAGCGTAACGTCAACTTTTAGTATACGAGTCACTTTTGGGGGTCAAACTAGAAAATATAAAAAAAAAGTTTTTTGAACAATATCGTGTGACATATCAAATGAAAGGGCTTACTGTGAGGGTTTTAATTATATTTTTTTCATAATTTTAAAATAAATGGTTTTGAAGTTATTCAAGAAATTAGACCAAAAATGACCATTGCCCCCTTATCTTCGAAACTACTGGGTCTTAAATTTTGAAAAAAATGGAGATTATAGATCTTTACCTAAAGATTATAGGAAAATCTATAAGAATTCTACAGTGTTAAAATACCATGTTAAAAAAAATTCGTTCGTAACCCTTTGCACGCGAGTCCGACTCGCACTTGGCCAGTTTTTTGTTACTAAGTCTGATACTCCCTCGCCCAAAGCGGATAAAATACCATGTTAAAAAAAATTCGTTCGTAACCCTTTGCACGCGAGTCCGACTCGCACTTGGCCAGTTTTTTGTTACTAAGTCTGATACTCCCTCGCCCAAAGCGGATAGAATCATTTGATTATTTACTATCCATTAAAAAAAGGTACGTAGACTCAATGTCTGCAGCCCGTCCCCTCAGTAAAATACCGCACGACAGAATACTATGAAAGTAGCTAAAATGGACTAGTCTCGCGGTATCAATTTCTGTTGATTGGTGGTTTATCTCTGAAAACCGATTTATCGATGAAAGTTTCTGCCTATACTATGTCACAATCACTTCGCGGAGGTACGTGGTATAGAAAGTAGAGTCCCGCAAATCCTTCATTGAAAAGGTAGAACCAGACGGATGTTGTGTCCGGTAGGCAACTACCCGATAGTTGATATTCGGACTGTTGTATATTTTCATTGTATACAGCACTGAGAATTCTGATACTGTCTATGTACGGCATGTCCACAATAGACGTCGACGGGGCTAAGAGACGCACGGGCGGCGCAGGCGGCGCTCACACGGTCGCCCGTTCCGACTTCAGATTTTACCACGACGAAGACACCCGCGTTTTTCCTTTAAACTTGTATTCGCGTGCCTAGTACACGTAGCAGCGAGCAGTAGTCGATGTAGCATCGTCAACAGATACCGTGATGCAAGATTTCGTTAGTAGTTCGTTGCTGGTGAGATAGATGGTGTTGCGGTTCTTTGTGTTGCGATGTAGATTGTTGTTGCTGCGTTTGTTTTTCTTGGGAAAGGAACATCTTATGCATTTCGTTTACTTTTCATTTAAAACCGAATCTCGAAGTCAACCATATATAATGCCTTTATATGCCGCCCATTGTGTCATATTTTCCACATGTATCTTTTCTGTAACTTATATGGTGTACATAATGAAGAGTATTCTATTCTAAAAAAAGGTTTTTTGCAACGAAAATATATCTCCTGATCACTTTCCAACAATATCCATCGTAGACTTTGTCTCTGTCATCTCTGACATAGATTAGAGTCAAGAGCAAACTCAACTTAAAATAGAATTGTTTCAGTATCTATAACGTGGTGCCAGCGAGAAGACACGGACTCGTTGCTCATCGCCGGCGGCACGCTCACCATGTGGAAGTGTACCGAGCGGGCACATCAGGTGCACAAACTCTTCGCGAAAGGTAAGCAGAAAAAAAATTAAAAGTCGTTTATTAAAATAAGAAAAAAAAGTAATTTATAAAGGCTGAGAGCCAACACTTTTTTGAACGTCAAGTTTTACAAAAGACAGTCCCCCAAAACGCCCGCCCGTCACCGCTTCCTAGTGTTATAGCTGTGGAGAAGAAGTGGCCAACAAACTCCCCAGCAACACAACTGTCTGTTACGTTTGAAGAACTTTTTTTGATTTATTCATTTTTATAGATTTTTACAGCTGCTATAATAAATACTTAACTAACTATATACACTAATTAACATGAAATTATGTACAAACGCGTATAAAAACAAAATTAATCATTGGGCATCAAAAAACTTTAATATCGGAAGTCAGTTTTATTTTATTTTTTTAAGTTTTTATTTTTCACTTTTTAGTGATACGCAGGTACCACTAAAAAGTGAAACCACAAGCACAGCGTGCCGTTGTGATATTATGTTATGAACTGGTGTAAGCAATCAACAGACATGCGATTACAGAAATCTCGATCCATTTGCTATCATTTATTAAAGAGTTCCGTTGCCTACCTCCGAAGTTCTTCATAAGATCTTCACCAAATTTAAATGGGACCAATCCGAGAAAATACTCTTCCAAACAAAAAAGGAATCATCCAAATCGGTCAACAATTGGCGAAAATATCGCTGAACAAACATTTTTCCCATCCCTATCCCATCATCAGATAGTGAATTATACCTTCCATCATCAGCTCATTAACATAAGATGATGATTACCAGGCACAAATATCTGAATTGCGTTAGAAAGTTTTTTTTTTTTTTTTCTTTTTTACTATTAATAGGCACGCGCTTGACCACCATCTCACCTGATGGTAAGCGATGATATGGTCGAAGATGGGGCACGCTTGCCTAGAAGTAACCTATTCACTCTTGACTTAAAGACTCCCAGGTTGTAGCTATCGGGAAACAGACTCCGGCAATGCCGGGGGAATTCCACTCCTTAGCTGCACGCATTATGAATGTGTTCCCAAAACGTTTTGTGCGTTTGGGTGGGATGTCCACCATGTACCGGTGGCGCATCGCCGTTCGTCTTGTGGTCCGATGATGAAACGGGCTTGGCGGAATTAAATTATGCAATTCCGTCGCACATTCCCCAAAATGCAAACGGTAGAAAACCGACAAGCTAGCAACTCGTCCTCGATGCTCAAGACTTTGGAGCTTCGTCGCGACGAGCCTCTCATTGCCAATGATCTTCTTGGCTCGTTTCTCAATTGACTCAAGGGCATCAAGCTGGTATCTGGCAGATCCGTCCCAAAGATGAGAGCAGTATTCCATACACGATGGAACTTGCGCTTGATAGAGTTTGAGCAGTTGTTCCGGCGTGAAGTACCGTCTCACCTTTGCTAGGATCCCCAACTTCCTTGCAGCCACTTGAGCTTTTGCCTCTATGAAAGGGCCAAAATTGAGAGTAGATGTTAATGTAACCCCAAGAAGTTCAAGTTGGTCGGTTATCGGCACTGTTGCACCTCGGAAAGATAGAGCTGGGTGGAATTGGCTCCTTTTGGCGGAAAATAGACACGCTTGGGTCTTAGCAGCATTTAAGTTGACCAGATTGGCATCACCCCATTCAGAGACAGCCTGTAAGGACACATTCAAGCGCTCAACCATAGCCTCCCGGAGAGACCGGATCTGCGACCCACCAGCTCGTGCGTCGGACACGTATCTCACAGCAACAGTGCTGTCGTCTGCATACCCAAAGGTACCGGGTGTAAGCAGATCATTAATATGCAGCAAGAACAGTGTTGCCGAAAGCACCGACCCCTGAGGAACCCCGGCATTAATATCCAGCAGTCCAGACGAGCAGCCATCTATGACCACTCGGATAGACCGATCCCTCAGGAAATCTGCGATCCAATCACACAAACCGGCGGGCAGACCGAAGGAAGGAAGCTTACTAATAAGGCTATCGTGCCAGACCCTGTCGAAGGCCTTCGAGATGTCAAGGGAGACCGCTAGTGCCTCCCCGTGCTTCTCTATGGCTTCACTCTAGATGTGAATGGCATACGCTAGAAGATCCCCAGTTGACCAATTTCGGCGGAACCCGTGTTGTCGGTCACTAAGGATATCATTCGCTTCTAGGTACGCCAGGAGCTTATGATTCAGCACGCGTTCCATTGTCTTACAGAGTATGGACGTTACCGAGCTGGGTCTATAATTCGACGGGTCAGCACGACTACCCTTCTTGGGCACGGGTTGCACGTTAGCTTGCTTCCAAGCCTTCGGCACTTTTCCAGTTTCAAACGAAAGGCGAAATAGGCGTGTCAAGATCGGAGACAACTAAGGCGCACAAGTTTTCAGAACAATTGCCGGTATCCCGTCGGGGCCACTAGCCTTGTTCACGTCTAGGTTACGCAGTACCCTACGGACGTCCTTCTGATGAATGTGAATGTTCGACATGCTCGACTCGCATCCACCAGGAGAAGCAGGGGGCCTCGCGCCACCAGGATCCAGACGCGAAGATTCCGCAAACAAGGAAGCAAACAAGTTCGCTTTCTCCTCAGCGGAGTGGGCAAGCGTCCCGTCAGGTCTCAGCAGTGGTGGTAGTGAGTTTATGAAAAACAGTGTATGTGCTTATAAAATTTGAGGGTTTCCCTCGATTTTCATGGGATCCCATCATCAGATTCTAACTTGGTGACAATGGGACCACCTCAGAAATATAGACTTTCGAATAAAAAAAAAGAATTTTTAAAATCGGTCCAGAATTGGCGGAGAAATCGGTGAACATGCATAAAAAAAAAAAAAAAAAAGATACATAAAGCCGAACATAGAACCTCCTCCTTTTTGAAGAAGTCGGTTAAAAAATAATCCACATCGCTGTCAATGGCAAAAGTGCCCAGAACACTTGCATCATTGCCGCGTTGAATGCCAATGCTGATTCTTTGGCCGAAAAACAGCCCAGCCCTCTGGTCACGTGAACAGTCGACAAGTTGTTTGCTAATGTCCCGAAAGACTCGATGCGCACTCGGACCCCATGGGCCTAGTGTTTTAACGCCAAACGGCTCAAATATGTAACTTCCAATTAAGTTGTTATATTTACGCCGTTTGAGGTTTTCTGCACCTGCAGCAGCCGCCCCAGCACAGCCCGCCGTGCTAAGAAAGAACTTGAATTTATACTATAATATACATATTAATTAATACATAACACAAAAAAAAATCACTTGTTAGCTAGCTCGTTCTATGATACTGATTCATAAGTAAAAAAAAAACGGATTGACTTACATAGTCAGATAAATAAATAAAAAAAAAACAATATTATCTGAACACATAACCTGTCATTTACAAGCTAATTACTTATAGAGAAAGAACATGATACGAGGGTGGATTGAAAAGTTAGCGGCCTCAGCAAGAAAACAATATAAAATATAAGCAAAAGCAATTATATTTTTCCACGTAATCTCCACTTAACTCTATGCACTTCTTCCATCTGGTTTCCAACGCCTGTATGCCGGTCATAAAAAAAGTTTCTTCAAGGCCTTCAAAAAAGTCACCCACCGCAGCTTCGACCTCATTTGATGAAAATTTTTGACCTCCAAGGTGTTTTTTTAGGTTTGGGAATAAATGAAAGTCTGAAGGTGCTAAATCAGGGGAATAGGCGGGATGGGGCTGTAATTCAAAGCCACAATCACGAATTTGAGCCATAGATTCAACAGACGTGTGAACGCGTGCTTTATCCTGATGGAACAACACTTTCTTGCTGAGTAATCCTGGCCTTTTCTCTTTGATTGTTTCACGCAAGCGACGTAAGAGTATATTTTCACCTTTTGCTTCCGTACCTTAATTTTTTGTAGGTATTTCTAGTTATAGCGGCAAGGAAATACAAAATCTGTGAAAATTTCAACCGTGTACCTATTACGGTCCTTTAGACACAGACAGACAGAAGAGTGGACGGACGGACAGTGGAGGCTTACTAATAGGGTTCCGTTGTTTACTCTTTGGGTACGGAACCAAACGTCGTTTAATGTAGGTCAGCCACCATTTGTCATTGCAGTTTCCTGGGTCCACAACGGTCTCGCCTTCGGCTCAGGCGTCTGTTCTGCCTCTTTTGTAATGACAAACTTCCTCCACTTGCATCGTTTTAATGATTACGTTCTGTTGTTATGTATTTAATTTCGATATTGCATCCCGGGAGTAGTTTTCGACTTACACCCAGTCGAAGTCAAGAGCAGAAGCTAGTTTACTTATAAATATAAAAAAGTTAAGGATTTTGTATTTGTGTGTTAAGGATTTTGTATTTGTGTGTTAAGGATTTTGTATTGGTGTGTTAAGGATTTTGTATTGGTGTGTTAAGGATTTTGTATTTGTGTCTTAAGGATTTTGTATTGGTGTGTTAAGGATTTTGTATTTGTATGTTAAGGATTTTGTATTGGTGTGTTAAGGATTTTGTATTTGTGTGTTAAGGATTTTGTATTGGTGTGTTAAGGATTTTGTATTGGTGTGTTAAGGATTTTGTATTGGTGTGTTAAGGATTTTGTATTTGTGTGTTAAGGATTTTGTATTGGTGTGTTAAGGATTTTGTATTTGTGTGTTAAGGGTTTTTTATTTGTGTGTTAAGGATTTTGTATTTGTGTCTTAAGGATTTTGTATTTGTGTGTTAAGGATTTTGTATTTGTGTCTTAAGGATTTTGTATTTGTGTTTTAAGGATTTTGTATTGGTGCGTTAAGGATTTTGTATTTGTGTCTTAAGGATTTTGTATTTGTGTGTTAAGGATTTTGTATTTGTGTCTTAAGGATTTTGTATTTGTGTGTTAAGGATTTTGTATTGGTGTGTTAAGGATTTTGTATTGGTGTGTTAAGGGTTTTGTATTTGTGTGTTAAGGATTTTGTATTTGTGTCTTAAGGATTTTGTATTTGAGTGTTAAGGATTTTGTATTTGTGTGTTAAGGATTTTGTATTTGTGTGTTAAGGATTTTGTATTTGTGTGTTAAGGATTTTGTATTCGTGTGTTAAGGCTTTTGTATTTGTGTGTTAAGGATTTTGTGTTTGTGTTTTAAGGATTTTGTATTGGTGCGTTAAGGATTTTGTATTTGTGTCTTAAGGATTTTGTATTTGTGTGTTAAGGATTTTGTATTTGTGTGTTAAGGATTTTGTATTTGTGTGTTAAGGATTTTGTATTGGTGTGTTAAGGGTTTTGTATTTGTGTGTTAAGGATTTTGTATTTGTGTCTTAAGGATTTTGTATTTGTGTGTTAAGGATTTTGTATTTGTGTGTTAAGGATTTTGTATTTGTGTGTTAAGGATTTTGTATTGGTGTGTTAAGGGTTTTGTATTTGTGTGTTAAGGATTTTGTATTTGTGTCTTAAGGATTTTGTATTTGAGTGTTAAGGATTTTGTATTTGTGTGTTAAGGATTTTGTATTTGTGTGTTAAGGATTTTGTATTTGTGTGTTAAGGATTTTGTATTCGTGTGTTAAGGCTTTTGTATTTGTGTGTTAAGGATTTTGTATTTGTGTGTTAAGGATTTTGTATTTATGTGTTAAGGATTTTGTATTTGTGTGTTATTTGCCCAGAAAGCTGCGGAAAATGAATTGTCATCAAATTATGTTTTTTCGTTAGGTCCTCTGCAAGGCAGCACGACACCAGGGGGTGGGCCAAAGCCGGGGACCGAATGTTTTAATACTCTGGTGAGTAGAAAAGATGCCTGTCCAGTTTTAAAAGCTATAAAAAAATTAAAATTGAAGTGTCTGGTTGTAATATCAAAATAACATCTTTTTACTGAATACATATATGAAAAAATTCGATACAAATAAAAAAACTCTTTTGAAAATTTTTGTTCTGGCTAATCTTTCAAAATGGACTGTAGAATGAAAGAACGAACGAAAGAACTGAATGACTGGTAGATTTTTGATATTATTGGTACTACCTAACTTGGACTACTTTTAATTAAGAATATAAACATTGGAATGCGTGTAAAAAAATAATAGTTTGATGCGGACGAAGTCCAAAAATACCAAGTTTACTTCACTCTGCACACATTCTCAAAGAACTAGGGGGCTACTCTCTAAGCCCGAAGTCCGTAGTTTCGGGCTTAGTTGCGGCGTATTCTACTCCGTATCACCTAACCACTAAGAATTAATGACAGCACAATTTGACCGTTACTGTCAAATCGTGCCATTCATGCTTAGTTTGGGTTCGGGACTAATTAACGTAAGTCCTTAGGTGATACGGAGTAGAATACGCCCGCAACTAAGCCCCAAACTACGGACTTCGGGCTTAGAGAGTAGCCCCCTAGGTTTCAGTTTGAACACATCTCCAAAATGTGTCGTTTCCTCCATGCAGGTGTGGCAGAAGACCGCCGCGTGGGGCGTGGAAGGCGGCGAGGGCGCGGTGTGCGCCGCCAGCACCAAGCTGCCCATCGGCGCTCCTCACGCCGTCCTAGCGACGCCTCGGGCGCTACATCTGCTCGCTAGGGACACGCACCATTATGTAAGCAACTATCACACAAATTGGACATCTCCTACTGCAGCCATCACGTTACGTGGGTGTCACATTCTGTGATAGTCACGCTCTGTGACCGTCACCCTCTGCTGTAGCGCCAGTCACCGAATGTGGACATTACCCTCTGCGGACATCTTGTTCTGTAGGTGGCACTCTCGCGCGGTGATCGTCACGCCCTGTGCCATCGCCCTCTAATGTCAGTACTATCTGTAGTCACACTGTCTGTGGCTGTCATAAGCAAAGGCGCTGCCAACACCAATCTACCCATTGCATTGGTGCGTCACATGATGTGCTAGCTACGCTGCAGGCAGCCACGTGAGGGACACGTATCTCATGAGTAAGTAGGCCTCGTCACCTTCTGTAGCTGTTACTTGGTTTTTCCATTGCGCACACACTATTGTGCATTATATTACGAATATCTCCTGTGTCGCTGGCTTCGTTTAGATTGACCGCCATGATCGCAATCGTTCAGGAGGACGATATATTGTGTTTGTTAACGCCTGTCTCAGCAGATGTCTTCCAAGTCGCTAAGCAATACAAACTTGTCCGCAGCTGTGCAGTCGCGCAGTAGTATCGCATGGCGGCGTGACGGCAGTGGAGGCAGCCTCTACTCCGCCCAAGAAGACGAAGTACGGACCCAACACTGCGCCTGTAAGTTGTACAATTTGTTGTTGATGTGATATTTTTAAGTTTTGTTTGTTAAATCTGACAGATTGGTACAACGAAACGTTTTGAAAAATATGCTTATAATTTTAACGCTAAAAATAAGATTTTTTGTCTGTACTGTTGATTTTTAAAAGTTTATTTGTCTGGAGATAAAACTACATGGAGAATCTGCAAACCTATTCGATTCCGTAACGAAACGACTGGTTGCAATTTTGTACGCTTCGTTTAGGAAGAAAGCTGTTTTTTCGCTCAACGAAAGCAAGTATTTTCGAAGATTTTTTTTATAAATATACTTTTCATATGAATTATAATGTTGTAGCATTCTCTCTCCATGAAGCTTATAAAACGACATTTATTCGTTTCGACATGGAATCTACTGGTTGTGAGTGGCCTCCACGTATATATACAATTCCGTGTCTATACTATCAAAGGTTGAGGAGTTACTTCCTGTTCTTGTTCCTTTCCTTATCCCATTATTTGGGCACCCTGACTTTCCTGCGCAAAATCAAACGATCTTGGGTGGTCGTTTCTTGAATTGGGCTTTCTTAAGATGTCCTTCAATGGTCGATGTCGAGCGGTCTCTCTCTCTCTCTCATGAGAGAGAGGGTGGGGTTTTTTTTTCTCTTTCGAGGTTCAGTTAGGGTCATACGCTTCGTGTTTTTCTACTTTTCGAGTCAATGGTGACTCTTAAAAGTTTTGTGCTCAGTTGATGGCTACGCTTCTAGAGGCATTCATTCGGTCCTCAATGGTGCAGATGTAAGAGCACAGGCACTAGGGGCACTCCAACAAGTTGACCATATTTTGGACAGGGACACCGCACACACCGCATTTTGCCAAGTTGTATTTGCAGAGGCCTACTATTGGTCGCTGTAAACAGAACCTGGCTAAATGGGGCATTCTCCACTCATCCCAAACGCAGTGCCAGTGCGGAGCCCCTTCACAGGACATGCATCACCTCCTCAATTGCTCGTCATGCACAACTACCTGTACAATCCAAGATTTGAACGCGGCCAATGATAGAGCAAGTACAAGTTGCTCAATACTGGTCAGACAAAATTTAGTAAGAGTCATTCGACACGAAAAGAAGTAGCGGCCTACTTGGGTGCGCAAGCGATTGCGTGTTTTCCATATAGGTGTTCGGTTCTCTGACATGGCCATTCTAGCTCGGCGGCTTTGCTTATAGTTATGTTCACGTTACAGAGCGGTTCGGGCTGCGCCATAGTGTCGTGTGTGGAGATCTCACAGCTCGGCGGCTTTGCTTATAGTTATGTTCACGTTACAGAGCGGTTCGGGCTGCGCCATAGTGTCGTGTGTGGAGATCTCACAGCTCGGCGGCTTTGCTTATAGTTATGTTCACGTTACAGAGCGGTTCGGGCTGCGCCATAGTGTCGTGTGTGGAGATCTCACAGCTCGGCGGCGTGGTGCTCGCCATAGACACTCACGCGCAGCTCCACGTCTACAAGCTGCCGCAGCCCTGGTGCGATATACGTGAGTATCTATACTAATATATAAAGCTGAAGAGTTTGTTTGTTTGTTTACTTGAACGCGCTAATCTCAAGAACTACTGGTCCGATTTAAAAAAATATTTCATTGTTAGATAGCACATTTATCGAAGAAGGCTATAGGCTATATATTATCATCATGCTAAGACCAATAGGAGCGGAGCAGGAGCAGACGAAGTTGCGCGGGTCAACTAGTATAAGATAAAACTTTAATTTAGGCGTTATTTTCATAAACATGAAACAGTGGAATTAAATGAGACTCCTGAATTTGACGGCTATAGGCTATATACCATCACGCTAAAACTAATAGGAGCGGAGCAGTAACGAAAATTGTGACGCAGACGAAGTTGCGCAGGTCAACTAGTTCTACAATATGATTCTTCTGGTCTTTTGGCGCTACGCCTATCACCACGACTTTTACCAAAAAATCGTTAGGGTAGGCGTAGCAGAAGTTCAGCCCTCGCAGCATTTCGTCGCTGGAAAGTTTGGACAGAAAGTGAAAAGGAAATAAAAAAAGAGGAAGGAAGAAGGAAGTTTGAATATTAAGTATTGATTTCTAGCGGTAAGTCGCATTCCTAAGACTGAAAGTCATGAACTGATATTTGTAAAAACCGAAGGGCGTCGTAATGACGGTCCTGGGAATATTCTGTGGGGCGACTGGGATCCGATCATACGCCTTTACCGAAACGATTGTGTGATATACGTGAATATTGTATCCTGCTATGCCAGGTCATCGGTCCGAACTTGTTGGATGCGAGGCGCACGGGACCGGTCGATGTGGCGACTCTTGGAAGAGGCCTATGTCCAGCTACGTCAAAGCCGAGGGGATGAGGCGTCCTCCATTTCTCTCCACTTATCTCTATCTAATGTTTTTTCCATCCAGTCTGAAAACAGCAAGAAATCCTGCTGTTTTCAGTATTTCGTCGAGCCAACTCTCCGTTTGTCTACCTCTTTTTCTCTTTCCTGATGGTCCTTTCCAAGTGGTTATCTTTTTTGTCCATCTATCATTTTCCATACATGCCACATGGCCAGCCCATTTCCATTTCAGTTTTTTACAATGTTGTAGAGCATCTATAACTTTAGTAGTATTTCTCACATAAACATTGGTCCTTTTATGTTTCAATTTTATATTTAGAGTGCTCCGCTCCATGGCTCTTTGGGTGGTTTGTAGCTTGTTACTAATGTGTCTGTTGAAAATCCATGTTTGTGATGCATAAGAAAGAGAAGGCAATACACACGAGTCTAGGACTTTTTTCTTTAAAAACGTCTTTAAGACTCCAAAACTTGTTCCAGGCCATGTTCACACGTCTAGTCAGTTCATCTCGGTGTCTAGATCTTTTGAAAGATATTTGCTGACATATACAACGTTGATACGACAGAGGGGCTTTCCTTTAAACTGCCTATACTAGGTACCATTTTCAAGCTCTGTACCAAAAATAAATTAATTAGGAGCAGTAGTTTAGTCGCAAATGATTTTTAAAGTTTTTGCACGGTTTGAACACGATGTATCTTTTCTAACATCTGATTATCGTCTAAGCATAGGTCATGCACCTTACAACGATAAATCTACGATGCGTTGTTGCCGCTCTGACGCATGTCGACATTCACTAAAAATTGGCAATGCAAACAAGGAAACAATCAATACACACACACTTGCACTTTCACTACGAAAGCGACTAACATAAAGCGAGCGAAAGAAATAGAGATAGGTCAGTTTGTTGCATCCTTGTTTTTTGCGATCGGTAAGTGGGGCCTCAGTGCGCCGACGCTTGTTTTTCGGAACGTATGTTTTGTGGAATTCGCGCGTAAACAATTGTAATTTTATTTTGTTATTGTGAGAGGACACGTAACTTGGGATTATTATTATTTAGTATTAGTGTTTTTTTTTTGTGATTGACTGTTTTTTATGGTGATAGGACACGTAACTTGGGATTATTATTATTTAGTATTAGTATCTCCGGACCTCACTCCCATGGATTTCTTTTTGTGGGGTTACATTAAGGGTGAAGTGTATGGCCTCAGAGGTAAATACAATTGATGAGTTAAAAAATAGGATTATTTTAGCATTTCACAAATTAAAGTGCTTAGCGACGGACAGTGATCTAATTAGAAAAATAAATAACAATATTCTCCGTCGGTATAATTTGTGCATCAATGTGAATGGAGGACACACCGAAAATTTAAAAATTTTGTGTGTTTGTTTTTGTGTGCGTACTTCGAAACGTTACCTAACATAAAAGCCAGTGCGAGCGGAGGCCTAAGTCGCCGGCCGCCCCCCCGGCCCGGCCCCCGCCGAGCACACGAGATACCGCACACCGCGCTCCGGCGCGCGCGCGACGTTGCCGCTTTGTTACCTAGCGGTATCTAAGGTCAGTGTCATTTTTTTACAAAGGGTGGTTGCGTTTTATTCGGATTTGCAAGCTATTTAGTTTGTTTGAAAAAAATATTTTCGTATTTATGGCGCTTTTTGTTTTTGTACCGTATCGAATTAATACTGAACACGTATAGTATACGTAGTTTAATTTAATGCCCCTCTGTCGTATCAACTCTGTATGTACTTTCAACATATTCCAGAGGACCATTGTCGACGCTTATGGGGACTTTTAACTGGTGGTAGGCTTCGGCCGATGGCTTGTGACCACCCACTGGGCAAAGACGTACCGCCAAGCGGCTTAGCTGTGTTCCGGTACGATGCTCAGTGTAGCCAATTCAGAGGAGTTGGGTCGAAATAGTTGTTCCAATGCAGGCAGACCAGCCAGGCTAGCCCTGACATGGGCGTATCGGGAGACTAGTCTTGGAGGGTAGCGGGATCCGAGGCACGGTGCGCCGCTGGCCGACCGCAGGTAGTTGGGGGCCCAAGTAGTGTGCTAGCCACACGTATCGGGAGACTAGTCTTGGAGGGTAGCGGGATCCGAGGCACGGTGCGCCGCTGGCCGACCGCAGGTAGTTGGGGGCCCAAGTAGTGTGCTAGCCACACGTATCGGGAGACTAGTCTTGGAGGGTAGCGGGATCCGAGGCACGGTGCGCCGCTGGCCGACCGCAGGTAGTTGGGGGCCCAAGTAGTGTGCTAGCCACACGTATCGGGAGACTAGTCTTGGAGGGTAGCGGGATCCGAGGCACGGTGCGCCGCTGGCCGACCGCAGGTAGTTGGGGGCCCAAGTAGTGTGCTAGCCACACGTATCGGGAGACTAGTCTTGGAGGGTAGCGGGATCCGAGGCACGGTGCGCCGCTGGCCGACCGCAGGTAGTTGGGGGCCCAAGTAGTGTGCTAGCCACACATGAAAGGCTGCCCCGCCAACTGACGAAAAATCCCGGAATGCACCATCGTGCTGGTTGGCGACCAGATGAAAAGGCCCGATGGAAATTCCCGGGGGGGCTCGGGCGTCCCCGCAGTCTCCAGACTAGTCCCCCAAAGATGTCGTCCTGTCAGGGCGTGCCTGAAGGTTAGCAGCTTGGAACCTCATTTCACTTCCTTCTCCTCAACCTCCATCACTTGAATGAACAGGAATAAAAAGAGAAAAGCTGTACAGCGGCAGCACGTCCTTTCGCATAAATTGCACCTCTCTAATATACGAGGTCTGCACTCAAATCTCGCCGCAGTCCATCACCACCTCGAGACCGAGAAACCAGCGCTCTTGTTCCTGTCGGAGACGCAGATCGGATGTCCGTCGGAAGTGTTATACCTGTCTTACCCAGGGTTTACCCTGGAGCACCACTTCAGACCCCGCGCGGGCATATGCATGTACGCCCGGGACGACATATGCTATCGGCGTCTCCGCTACCTTGAAGACTCCATTGTCTACGCATGCGTCTACCGTTCGCACGGCGCGGCGGTGATTTGGAGACAACTGGGCTTGCACAGCACCTGAGTGAGGCGGCGGATGCGGCTCAGCAGCGGTACCCTTCTGCCCAATTGGTGTTACTGGGGGACTTCAATGCCCACCATCAGGAGTGGCTCTTCCCATACCAATGCACAGACCATGCTGGACGAGAGACGCGAAAGTTAGCGCTTGCGTTAAATCTTACCCAGCTGGTCCAGGGGGCAACGAGGGTGCCGGATGTTGATTCGCACACTGCCAATTGCTTGGACCTTTTCCTGACAACAGATCCCGACCGCTATTCGGTGTCGATTTCATCACCACTGGGTAGTTCCGACCACTGTCTGGTGAAGTCTGTGTCTGTCTACTCTCCGCCCGATCCTAGCCCAAGAGGCGCCCGGCGGGTGTGGCGATACAAGTCAGCAGATTGGGATGGCATGCGATCTTTCATCGCATGTTACCCTTGGCAGCCTACTTGCTTTTCTTCGACTGATGCTACGTCGTGCGCGGATGCCGTGACGGATGTGTTGCGGAGGGGAATGGAGTACTACATTCCGTTCTCTGACATAGCAATATCTGGCAAAGCTCGTCCTTGGTTTGGTGCCGAGTGCAATCGCGCTGATGCGCATAAGCACGCGGCGTACCTAGCATGGGTCGACGCTCGTACGCGCAAAGCAAACGACGTGAGTCAGAAGAAGAGAGCCTTTAACAGGGCTTCTAATTCCTGCAAGAAGGTGTTGCGGAGGGCTCGGTTTGACCACATTAGCCGAATAGGGAACAAACTTGCTTCATACCCAGCAGGTAGTAAGGCTTTTTGGTCCCTGGCTAAGTCGGTCGAATCGAACTTCTGCCGCCTCTCACTACCACCACTGCTGAGACCCGACGGGACGCTGGCCCACTCCGCTGAGGAGAAAGCGAACTTGTTTGCTTCTTTGTTTGCGGAATCTTCACGTCTGGATCCTGGTGGCGCGACGCCCTCCGCCTCTCCTGGTGAATGCGAGTCGAGTATGTCGAACATTTGCATTCATCAGAAGGACGTCCGTAGGGTACTGCGTAACCTAGACGTGAACAAGGCTAGTGGTCCCGACGGGATACCGGCAATTGTTCTGAAGACTTGTGCGCCTGAGCTGTCTCCGATCTTGACACGCCTATTTCGCCTTTCGTTGGAGACTGGAAAAGTGCCGAAGGCTTGAAAGCAAGCTAACGTGCAGCCCGTGCCCAAGAAGGGTAGTCGAGCTGACCCGTCGAATTATAGACCCACCTCGGTAACGTCCATACTCTGTAAGACTATGGAACGCGTGCTGAATCATAAGTTCAAATTCAAATTCAAAGCATTTTATTTCAAATAAACCATTCACAGGCTCTTTTGAAACGTCAAGGTCGGTCAGTCAAAAACATGGAAGCTATTTGCACGTTCCAAAGCGTAGATCTCTATGGAGAAGAACGTGCAAGGAACTCTACGGACACTCTTTTAAATCATGTTCTGTTTTACAAAATTCCAAGTTACATATACTTGTTGCTTCTGCATGTGAGGAACTAGCTCCTGGCGCACCTAGAAGCGAATGATATCCTTAGTGACCGACAATACGGGTTTCGCCGAAATCGGTCAACTGGGGATCTACTAGCGTATGCCATTCACATCTGGAGTGAGGCCATAGAGAAGCACGGGGAGGCACTGGCGATCTCCCTTGACATCTCGAAGGCCTTCGACAGGGTCTGGCACGATAGCCTTATTAGTAAGCTTCCTTCCTTCGGTCTGCCCGCCGGTTTGTGTGATTGGATCGCAGATTTCCTGAGGGATCGGTCTATCCGAGTGGTCATAGATGGCTGCTCGTCTGGACTGCTGGATATTAATGCCGGGGTTCCTCAGGGGTCGGTGCTTTCGGCAACACTGTTCTTGCTGCATATTAATGATCTGCTTAAACCTTTGAGTATGCAGACGACAGCACTGTTGCTGAGAGATACGTGTCCGACGCACAAGCTGGTGGGTCGCAGATCCGGTCTCTCCGGGAGGCAATGGTTGAGCGCTTGAACGTGTCCTTACAGGCGGTCTCTGAATGGGGCGATGCCAATCTGGTCAAGTTCAATGCTGCTAAGACCCAAGCGTGTCTATTTTCCGCCAAAAGGAGCCAATTCCGCCCAGCTCCATCTTTCCGCGGTGAAACCGTGCCGATAACCGACCATCTTGAGCTTCTTGGGGTTACATTAACATCTACTCTCAATTTTGGCCCTTACATAGAGGCAAAAGCTCAAGTGGCTGCAAAGAAGTTGGGGATTCTGGCTAAGGTGAGACGGTACTTCACGCCGGAACAGCTGCTCAAACTCTATCAAGCGCAAGTTTGGTCGTGTATGGAATACTGCTCTCATCTTTGGGATGGATCTGCCAGATACCAGCTTGATGCCCTTGAGTCAATTGAGAAACGAGCCAAGAAGATCATTGGCAATGAGAGGCTCGTCGCGTCGAAGCTCCAAAGTCTTGAACATCGACGACGAGTTGCTAGCCTGTCGGTTTTTTACCGGTTGCATTTTGGGGAATGTGCGACGGAATTGCATAATTTAATTCCGCCAAGCCCGTTCCATCATCGGACCACAGGACGAACGGCGATGCGCCACCGGTACATGGTGGACATCCCACCCATACGCACAAAACGTTTTGGGAACACATTCATAGTGCGTACAGCTAAGGAGTGGAACTCCCTGCCGGAGTCGTGTGTTTCCTGATAGCTACAACCTGGGAGTCTTTATTTAAATCAAGAGTGAATAGGTTATTTCTAGGCAAGCGTGCTCCATCTTCGACCACATCCTTGCTTACCATCAGGTGAGATAGTGGTCAAACGCGTGCCTATCAATAGTTTTTTGTAAAAAAAAAAAAAAAACTTTTTCATTATTCGTAATTAGTTTTGAAAAATAAATAAATAAATTTGAAATAAGTGTCCAAGTTGTAATATATCTGTTTGGTTGTTAACAGCAACTCCCATAGCGGTGCAGCACGCGACATCGCTGCTGGAGTACGCGCTCGTGTCGGGCTGCGACTGCCAGGACGTGCTGCTGGCCTGCGCCGGCGCCGCCAAGCATAACGTGCTCGAGCTCATCTACGAAAGGTAATACTAACATCGACCACGACTTGCTAGCCTCGGGTTCTCTACCGTTTGCATTTTGGGGAATGTGTGACGGAATTGCATAATTTAATTCCGCGAAGCCCGTTCCATCATCGGACCGCAAGTACGGCGATGCGCCACCGGTACATGGTGGACATCCCACCCACACGCACAAAATGTTTTGGTAACACATTCATAATGCGTACAGCTAAGGAGTGGAATTCCCTGCCGGAGTCTGTGTTTCCTGATAGCTACAACCTGGGAGTCTTTAAGTTAAGAGTGAATAGGTTACTTCTAGGCAAGCGTGCTCCATCTTCGACCACATCATCGCTTACCATCAGGTGAGATAGTGGTCAAACGCGCGCTTATCAATAGTATAAAAAAAAAAACAAAACAACGTTTCATTTTACGGTAATATTTCGAACAACACACTTTTAATAAAAAAAAAAACAACGTGTATAAATGTAGAAGAGAAAAATACCGCACAACCCAGCTTAGTACTGGCCGCGCATAATGACTCCTGAATATAACGGTCATAGAGAGTGACGACATAAGAGGGCGATGGCCTAGTAGCGTGATGGTCACAGAAGTTATTTGAGTTCAGTTTCACATGAACAAGTCGTGATGTCCACAGGGGGATGACGTCAACAGGGCGTGACGCCATTTAGTGTGACTGTCGCAGGGGGTGACGTCATCGGAGTGTTACGCCCACAGCAAGTGACAGTTACAGAGCGTGACGGCCACAGAGGGTGATGGTCACAGAGCGTGTCAGTCACAGAAGGTGACGAGAACTACTTAACTGTTATATAGAGGGTATGCGGAACAGAGAGTGAAGTTCCGCAAACCTCCATTGAAAAAGGAGGATCCTCCGACCAGACGGGGTTGTGTCTGGCGGCAACTGCCCGATAGTTCATATTCGGACAGTTGTATATGTTCAAATCACATGGTAAACTCTGATACTGCGATGCAGGATTTCGTAGTAGTAGTTCGCTGCTAATTGGATATAATATGGCGTTGCGATTCTTTTTGTTCGATGTAGATTTTGCTAGGATGTTTTTTTTTGTGGCGGCATAGATGCCGCTACTGTTACATAATGATGCGTCTCCTCCACCAGATGCAGTGCCTGGAGCATTATATCGAACAAAACTTCAAAAGAATCTGTTAAGCAACAGATTCTTTTGAAGTTTATGCGTTTACCGACCTTGAAGATCGGTAACCGCATGGATCGATCTGACCGTCTCAACGTACCGAGACTCCTCCGTGCCTCACAAAGCACCTTAAGTGACCAATCTAACTAATGAGTGTACCCAATAAACAAGTTCTCTCTATTTCTTTTCTACCAGGTTGACAGACTCGTTCCAGCGTCAGCCGGCCGCTTTCCAGCAATATTACTTCCATAGCTGGTTGAAGTTACGAATTGCACTGTGCAGGTAATTTATAAACGTTATCTATGTTCTTTGTACTCCTTCTTCTACTACATAACGCCAACTAACACGATTAGTACATACTGCTTATGCTACGTTTACGTACACACATCAAAGGACCTCAAAAATGGGAAATCATCAAATGACTCCTCCCGCTGTGGGCGGAGTGGAAGGGAGTGTCAGACTCTTACTGGCTAATCCTAGCCGTGTTCTTTCTAATGCCCGCCGCGTTCCAGGGCCGCGGTGACTGTTTCGAACAAATTCCGCAACCCTGGACATCAGAGGGCCTAGTGCGTATTTAAACGATCACTTAGGTCAAAGCGAATGGGAAAAACCGACCAACTGCGTGTCGGGCTCTACGGCAGTGGTTCCTAACGTTTTCAGCATTGTTACCCCTGTCGCATAATAGGAAAACTGATTTTAGCCCGACCTTAAAATGTTACAAACAATACAAGCAAATACAGAATATCTTTATTAAACACAAATCAATTAATCAAATTGTGTGATGATAAATTAGATCATGAAGATGTGTCTCAGATTTATATTTTTGCGGCTATCGATGTTTTTCTTGAAACATCGATAGTTAAAAATTTGAACGATCATAGTAACGATGTAGGTGTTTTTATTCTCAACATCGCCCACCCATAATGGCGAGGTGACAATGACGACGCGACGGCAGCTAGATAAACGTATTTCATTAGATAAGGACTTAATTTAGGTTCTTTGTTACCCGCAGGATCGTAACTACTGCTCTACGGACTAACGATTATTCCCGAACCCGATATAAGAATGAATGACAACACGCTTTCACAGTAACTGTCAAATCCAGTTGTCATTAGTTCTTAGTGGTTACGTGATATGGAGTAGAATACGCCTGTAACTAATGCCGAAACGGACTTGGGGCTTAGAGAGTAGCCCCCTGGCACAGTGGTTCCTTAGCTGATTCCACAACCACAAAAATGTCAAGAAATTTGTATCACCAGTTTTGTTTTTTCGAAGCCGAAAACCATTCAAATGAAAGCTATAATGAAAAAGTTGCAAATTTTTTTTGGTGGCTCTGTCTTGGATTTGAATTTTGAGTCTATTTAAAATTCGTTGTGCGGTGGTAGTCAGTCAGGACAGACGATTTTATAAGAATAATACTAATATAAAAAAATCTTCCGTTACTGTCTGAGTGTCTGACAGGCAACGCACGTCGCACAGCCGTAACTGCTGGTCGTAGAAACCTGACATTTGACGTATAGGATTCTTGGGTAGTGTAGAGAGAATTTCCTGAAATTCCTACGGGAACGGGAAAAACGGGATATGCACGTACAAAGTTGCGGGCAAAAGCTAGTTTAATATAAATATAGTTTAGCCTTTGGGTTCACCAACGTAATGGTAAACTCTCATTTTCATTATAATTGGTCTTTACCTATGAAATTGCCGTTTTGTATGAAAAAATTTAAACGAATTTTTTTCATGTATTCTTTATTTGTATTAATCGAAGTAATCACCCATGCAATCAATGCATCTTTGCCAACGCAGTGGCAGTTTATTGATGCCCTTCTTAAAGAAATCAGCTGGACGGGAGGCAACAAATTCTTCAAAGGCATTTTGTACTGCCTCTCGGGTATTGATTTTTTTCCCGCCAAGAAGTTATCCAAATTCTGGAAAAAGTAGTAGTCTGTAGGCGCAAGGTCTGGTGAGTAGGGCGGATGACGGAGAGCTTCCAACCCCAGTTCTTGCAACTTGGAGACCGTCTGCTGTGCAGTATGAGGTCGCGCGTTGTCGTGCAGGAGCAGCGGAGACGAGCGATTGACCAATACTGGTTGGAGATGTGCCAGCTTCTCCATCATTGTGTTCAGTTCTTCACAGTACACATCTGCAGTAATGCTCACCCCGTTCGGTAAGAAGCTGTGATGAATCACACCGGCGCTAGACCACCAAACAGTGACCATCACTTTTCTAGGGGTAAGTTTTCGTTTAGGGCATTGTTTAGGTGCTGAACCAGGATCCAACCAACTTGCTGAGCGCTTGCGGTTATCAAACAGAATCCATTTTTCATCGCAGGTAACAATGCGGTTCAAAATTCCTTCATTTGTGTGTCTGTTGAGAGTGCAAGGCACGTCTCGACGCGTACTTCGCGCTGGCGATCATTGAGTTCGTGGGGCACCCATTTGTCAAGCTCTTTTACCTTGCCAATTTGACGCAAATGGACCAATATTGTTTTACGCTAACGTCGAAAGCTGCTGCTAATTCAGCCGTAGATTGTGTATCATCAGCTTCCACAATCGCCTTAATTCGTCATTGTCGACCAAAGTCTTCGGACGACCGCGAGGTTCATTTTTCAGGTCGAAATTTCCAGAACGGAAGCGAGCAAACCAATAACAGGTGGTGCGTTGGTTTGTAGTGTTAGCTCCGTAAACGTCGTTGATGTTGCGTGCCGCTTGTGCCGCGTTGCTGCCACGACGGTATTCATATTTCATAATTACTCGAATTTTTAACGTATCCATGATGACGAAAAAGATTGAAATGCGATGAAAATGTAACACTAATCAATAAACAAATGACTACTTTTGGAAAAATAACCATGTTATTAAAATAAAATTAATTTGAAATTAGAATTCTTAGCCAAACAAAAATTATTTTGATTTGAAATGGCCAGTACTGCAGAACGGCAATTTCATAAGTAAAGACCTAATATAAATAAAATAATTTACAATGTATACGTCATCTTACTACTTTTTATCCCGGGATTATGTTTTTTGGGATATTTTTTTTACATTAATGCAAGCGGAGCCGTATGTAAATCACCTTAGTGTACGCGACATAAAAGTCGCTAGTCGGTTACTAGCAAGTTTTACTGTCTTACATCCCTCTGGTAATTTCCATACTCAACACCAAACTATCAATATTTGTGCCGCAGACTGATCCCGTCAGCCCAAACCACGGTGTCGTGGCTGACGTGCCTGCAGAGCCTGCACGCGTCGTGGGCGGCCGTGTCGCTGGCGCTGCGCCCCGACGACAAGCCGGACGCGGCCGCGCTCGCCGCCATACTGGACGACCACACCCATGAACATGATAAGGTAAGGACTTCATTAACTGACATTGGAAAAGTTTTCAATGCGCAAGCTAACTTCTTATATCCCTTCAACGTTGTATGCCCATTGTTGTACAGTCCTTGCAGATTGCCCGATTGTATGTCCCAGTATTAATAAAACCAACAAAATAAAATACTTTTGGTGCTATAATTGATGAAACCCCAACCTTCAAACATCATATGGAAGCATTAAGTAACAGAATTCGCAAGCTGATATTCGTATTCAAAAAGCTACGTTATCTTGCGGACCCAATAATAATAAAGCAAGTTTACTTTGCTCTATGTCAGTCTATTTTGACATACTGCTGGTAAAACTTTATTACTGCCCATTGAAAGAGCTCAAAGAGCGATTCTAAAGGTGTCTACTTGCCGCCCTTTCCTCTTTCCCATTAACCTGCTCTATAAATCTTTGTTAATTATTCATAATGATCATTGTACTAAAACAACACGCAGCTCTTTGCTTCAGCACTGAATTTACTAAAAAGAGACGATAAGACATTGTTTGCCCTACAAAAAGTACATAACATGCTTTCGCAGCCAAATTTTATGTTTTCCTTGGACCACTACTTAAATTTTAGAAACTGTAAGAAAACTCTCAAGGAAGCTCTTCTTTGTCTTATGAAGATACAGAGAAGTTGTTAACGGTATTTGAATAAAGATTGTTTGTGTCCTGTTAATTTTAATTTAAGCTAAGTTAGTATACTGAGGTTTTAGGAAGTATGATTTTTTGTTTACACCATTTACATATACCTTTTTTATATACCTAAAATATGACTTTTTAATTTTATATAATTACGTGATTATTTCATAACATTTACCTCCTTTTTGCCTGAAACGCAGGATTTCCTAGTTCAGGCACATAACACCAGTGAACTTGTCATATATTTAAGCAAAAAATGTATTTACTGTTTTACTCACATAACTATAATAAATTTGATTTGATTTGAGAATAAAAGCAAGCATGCAGCAGGCATGGTTTCTGTCACGGCTCCGGCGCTGCGGGGCTTAAATTACACTCTAGAGGTAGGGCAGGCAAGACTACGTGGGGTCGGTTTTACGGCGATTCGTCACTATTTTATATCATATTTCAATTTTAATTTGGTTAAAATGCAATTTTATAGAAATGGCAATATGCGTAGTAAAATTATTCCCAATAAAATTCTGCCATCTTAAAAGTATGTCATGGACATATTAGAAAACAATAATATTTAATTATAATTGCATTTTCACTGAAATATAAAATTCCATGGAAAAATATACAGGACAAACAATATTCGTTAAAAATAATTCTGCTGTTTGATAAGTTTGTTAAATAAAAAAATGTGATTATGAAATTCATTGTTTTGTGTTTCTGTGGGTTGTACGTTGTTTTATAGAAGATAGTTTCATAGAATTTCGTTTCACATAAAATTTTTCTCGTATTATCATTTCATAGAATAATCAATACGCAGAACACTTACTTTGAATAAATAATCATAGATTTTTGTTTCAAATAAACTTTGTTTCGATATTTATGATATCATAGAATTAAAAATCAAATATTATTTATCCGCATATTGAGTAATTAACATGAAACTTGTAACCAAGAAAAACATTTTATCAACTGACAGTTTCTAAACGTTTGACAAAATGCATACAAGCAAAATGCTCTTATAAAATTACAACATCGCAGTCACAAAAAAAATGCGGGTAAATTCTACTCAAGCAAAACTTTTCATTCAGGCCCGCTCGACGGAACCCCGCGAAGCGGCAATGGTGGCAAATGGCGATGGGAATAAAAGACAAAACTATCAAGCATAACCATTAATGCAGCAAGCATACAGCTAGCATGCAGGAAGCATACAGTAAGCATGCAGCAAGCAAACGACATGCAGCATGTAAATAAGCAAGCATACATCACATAAACGAGCATGCAACATGCATAATGCAAGCGACCATGCAATATGCAGAATGCAAGCAAGCATGCAGTATGCAACATGAATGCACTAAGCATGAAGCAATCATGTGGCATGCAACATGCAGCATGCAGCAATCATGCGGCATGCAACATGCAGCATGCAAGCAAGCAAGCATGCAGCACGCAAACGAACAGGCAACATGCAGAATGCAAGCAAGCAACACAGTATGCAAGCAAAGATGCAGCAGGCATGGTTTCTGTCACGGCTCCGGCGCTGCGGGGCTCCGGCGATCCCACGCGAATTTATCGTCGCAGGTGTTTATAGCACTCACCACCGCAGCATCGGCTTGTCGTTATAACACCTGCTTCTCAGTTCGCGGGCCGCCTCACCCCTCCGCGCCTACGCGGGCTTAAATTACACTCTAGCGGTAGGGCAGACAAGACTACGTGGGGTCGGTTTTACAGCGATTCATTTCTGTCACAATTTTTTTAAGATCATGTTTTATTTTAGTTAAATGCTATTTTATAAAAATGACAATGTGTAGATAAATTATTCCGAATAAAATTCTGCCATCTTAAAAGTATGCCATGGAAATGATAATGATGATAATTACATTTCACTGAAGTATAAAATACTGTGAAATAAAACACCGATCAAACAATATTCGTTAAAAAATAATTCTACTGTTCGATAAGCTTGTTAAATAAAAAAATGTGATCATGAAATTCATTGAATTGTGTTTCTGTGAAATAGGTTTCATTAAAATAAATAGTCTTTGAAATAATAATATTTGACATAAAATTACAACAACCAAATTTTATGTGAAACATTTTCTGCGAAGCATTATTCTATGAAATTTCTGTCCACGAAACAAGGGTAAACCGTTTTTGTGAAATAGGTTTCATTCAAGTGAAACAATAATATGTGACATAAAAGGGGGTGTATGGGGTCCGTTGTCATCTTAAAGACCCAAGCCAACCTCACCTGCTAGCGGTGCACCCTGCTGTCCAACGGATGAGGCTCTGGCGAACCTGGTTTTCCTCTCGTAGGGTTGTGGGGGTCTGACGGCTGGTCGCCCCACGTAAAACCAACTTCAATCATATATGTATGGACAGAAACAAGTTAGATAAGGGTACTCGGTCTAGGGCGTCGCCGCATAACGACGCGCAGGCCCATCGCCCTAAACCTGCGATAAGTGGGCTAGGGCTACCGTGTCAAGTACGGGCACGGCTAAAGAGGATAGTACCCAAGAAGAAGTTCCGCTTTGCCACCTGGAACATTGGCTCCCTAACCGGACGTTGCCAGGAACTCGCAGACGTACTTGCGAATCGTCGGGTCCAGTGCGCCTTCCTTCAGGAGACACGCTGGAAGGGAAATAAGTCACGTGACATCGGGCAGGGGTACCGGCTAGTGTACACCGGATCACCAACGGGTAGGGGCGGAGTGGCCGTGGTGCTGTCTAAGGACCTTCAGGATGGACTCCTTCCGCGTGTACCACTATTGTACATGAAGTTTAAATAAATAAACTCCTTGAAGTAGACCGATGCAGCGACCGGTTGATGCGAGTTAGGGTGCTGATCGAGGGGTCGGTAACGAACCTAATCAGCGCCTATGCTCCTCAGACTGGTTGCTGTGAGTCTGAAAAGGAGGCCTTCAGGGATGAGTTCGAGGACGTATTACGCGCTATTCCGAATTCCGAAGGTGTTTTGGTTGGGGGGGATCTCAACGGTCACGTAGGTCAGTTTGCTGGAGAGTATGGACGTGTTCACTATGGTTTTGGTTATGGCCAGCTAAACGCAAAGGGAGTCAATATACTTAGCATCTGCGCTGTGTCTGACCTAGCCATCGCGAACACATTCTTTCAGAAGAAGCCCCAGCATCTTATTACGTACCGTAGTGGTGCCTACTCAACCCAAATAGATTACCTGCTGGTGCGACGGTGCCACATTGGCAAGGTTACCAACTGCAAAGTCATCCCAGGCGAAAGCCTAACGGCTCAACACCGCCTCCTTGTCCTGGACTTTGCGGTTGTACCGAAGAAGAGAGTGATCGAGAAACGCAAGCCCCGCACTAAGTGGTGGTTGCTTGATGGTCCTAGGTAGTCGGACTTCATCGCGGAGGTCGAGCATCTCGAGATCAGTGCTCCGCAAGAGTCCGCTCAAGAGATCTGGAGTAGGATCCATTCAGCAATCACCGATGCGGGTAAGCGCGTCCTGTACTTCTCGTGGTGGCCGCACCATAGAAAAGGGGACGTGGTGGTGGGATGACGGGGTGCAGGAGGCGACTCGGAAGAAGGTTTTAGTTAAACAGTGGCAAGGGTCCAACTTTCCGGATGTCAGGGAGGCATATGGAGCGGCTAAGCGCGCTTGCAAAAAAGCTGTAGCCAGAGCCCGCAGCAAAAGTCTGGCGCCCTTATACAAGCTGGAAACTGCGGAGGGGCAAAAGCTTATTTTTAAGCTGGCGCGTGCCCGGGAGAAAGCTACACGGGACATTAGCAAATGTCTCTGTGTAAGGGACGCCCAGGGTAAGCTGCTCTACGATGCCCCCTCTGTTAAGGAGAGATGGTGTACATACTTCGCGGAGCTGTCTAACATACAGCATCCCCATAACCTTCCTCCCGAACTGCCTCCTAACCTTACTTATTTCCCCTATTTCCCCCGACGAAACCCGCATTGCTCTTCGCCACATGAAGAACCGGAAAGCGGTCGGGCCTGACAATGTGCCAATTGAAGTGTAGAAGGCGATGGACCCACATGGTGTGGACCTTCTGACGGATCTTTTTAACCGCATCCTGATCACCAAGGAAATACCGAACCAGTGGCGATTTAGCCTGATTATCCCTGTTTACAAAGGCAAAGGTAGCGTACAGGATTGTAGTAGCTACCACGGTATCACGATCATGTGCCACACCATGAAGCTCTTCGAGCGCATCATTGACACACGGCTCCGTAGCGAGTGTACTGTCTCTGAGTGTCAATATGGCTTCTGGGCGGGTAACAGCACCATGGACGCAGTGTTCGCCTTACGGAATCTGGCTGAGGCTTACAGAGAGGGAAGGAGAGCTTTGCATATGGCCTTTTTAGACCTGCAGAAGGCCTTCGACTGTATACCTCGGCAGTCCATCTGGTGGGCACTGCGCTTCAGGGGCGTTCCCGAGGCTTATATTGACATTATCAGAGACATGTACCGCGATTCCGTTTCGTCTGTCCAGACCGCTGTTGGCGAATCAAATGGCTTCCCAATATCTGTTGGCGTTCACCAAGGCTCGGCTCTTAGCCCGTTCTTGTTTAACGTAGTGCTCGATGTAGTTACGGCAAACATCCAAGATCAGCCTCCATGGCTAATGATGTATGCCGATGACATCGCCCTCGTTAATCAGAACAAAGCCCATCTTGAACGCAAAGTCAACATTTGAAAGGACACGCTTGAAAACGGTGGTCTGAGACTAAATGTGGCGAAGACTGAGTACATGTCCTGTGGCAGCACGGATTCAAACACCATCCGAATAGGTTCGGACCTGATCAGAAAGTCCGATACGTTCAGGTACCTTGGATCCGTGCTGCACGAGTCTGGCATCGTGGACGACGATATCCAAGCACGTATTGGCGCGGCTTGGGCGAGTGGCGCGAGGTAACGGGCGTTGTATGCGACCGCGAAATGCCTCCGAAGCTCAAGGGGCAGATATATAAATGCATCATTCGGGTTGTCCTACTGTACGGGGGCGAGTGTTGGCCAGCACTAAGCAGACACACCCAGGAGCTTCGCGTCACGGAGATGAAGATGCTGAGGTGGATGAGTGGCGTAAAGAGATCCGATCGCATACGCAACTCTTACATCCGAGGTAGTCTTGGTGTCCGTGACGTGGGGGAAAAACTGCAAGAGTGTCGTCTGCGATGGTATGGCCACATCATGCGCCACCCTATGGAGTACGTTGGTCAGAGATGCATGAATATGGCTGTTCTTGGGGCTAGGCCCCGTGGTCGCCCCCGCAAGCGCTGGCTGGACGTCGTCAAGTCCGACATGAGAGGCAATGGCCTGACTGAGAAGGATGTTCAAGATCGGGCAAAGTGGAGGAAGCTAAGTAGGAAGGCGGATCCTGGCAATAGCCGGGAATCCGGGATTAACGCCAGGTGGAAGGATAAAATTACAATGACCAAATATTATATGAAACGTTTTCTGCGAAATGACATTCCATTAAATTTCTGTCTTCTTCTGAAATCTGATTCTTAGTTTTTGAACACCGACTAGTCATGCCACTTGGACAACGTGTTCGTCAACGCTGAAATTAAATTAAGCAAAAATGCTCATAAAATAAAAACTACTGAACCAAACTCAATTGAATTTTTACGGATCAAATGGCAAGTATACCGCATCGAACTCAAAAATAATCACAGAAATCGGATCAGAAACCTCGGAGTAATCGGTATACATACATTAAAAAAAACGCACCGAATTGAAAACCTCCTTTTTTAGAAGTCAGTTAAAAAGTAACTTTAATCATCAGCATCATTTCAGCCAATTGCCGTCCACTGCTGAACATAAGCCTCCCCTAAAGAGCGCCAACCATCCCGGTCTCGAGCAGTCCGCATCCACCCGCTGCCAGCCAGCTTCTTTAAATCATCGCTCCATCGTGCCGCACGGCGTCCCACACTACGTTTACCCACACGCGGTCTCCACTCTAACGCACGTTTAATGATATATATATAAAGTTCATTTTCTCTGCATTCGTCTCGTATTTAGATCTGCCCATCCTCCTCCTCCATCCCATAGAGACCAGGTTACCCAGTAACTCGGTAACACCATATCCCTTGACTTTAAAGTAATGTTAATAACAAAATAAGGGTTAGTCTCCACTTCAGTTTATTGATCTGCATATTCTGACTATCCACGGTGCTCAGAGCAGTCTAATTGCGTAAAAATAATGTTAAACTCAGCGTACAAAATGTTCTGGCTCACTCTCACATTTTATCCACAGACTAGCCTCGGTAAACCTTGCTTGACCTCAAAGATTGACTTCACTTCTCTCAAAAACCTTTAATAATCCCACCTTTAACAATACTGTTTCCACCGCTCCCTGTTCCAGAGCCTCCTGGCTATAGAAGCGAAGCCCGAAGCTCTAACGGAAGCTACGTCGCTGCAGCCGCTTCGCCTGTCTCTACAGCGGTCGCTGGACATCGGGCTCACCGCACTGCTCTCGCTGGCGTACCAGCACCAACACTCCATGATACACCCACCCCAGTATGTATCTATTCACGTCGCTGCAGCCGCTGCGCCTGTCTCTACAGCGGTCGCTGGACATCGAGCTCACCGCACTGCTCTCGCTGGCGTAGCACCAACACTCCATGTACACCCACCCTAGTATGTATCTATTCACGTCGCTGCAGCCGCTGCGCTTGTCTCTACAGCGGTCGCTGGACATCGAGCTCACCGCACTGCTCTCGCTGGCGTAGCACCAACACTCCATGTACACCCACCCTAGTATGTATCTATTCACGTCGCTGCAGCCGCTGCGCTTGTCTCTACAGCGGTCGCTGGACATCGAGCTCACCGCACTGCTCTCGCTGGCGTAGCACCAACACTCCATGTACACCCAGCCCAGTATGTATCTATTCACGTCGCTGCAGCCGCTGCGCCTGTCTCTACAGCGGTCGCTGGACATCGAGCTCACCGCACTGCTCTCGCTGGCGTAGCACCAACACTCCATGTACACCCAGCCCAGTATGTATCTATTCACGTCGCTGCAGCCGCTGCGCCTGTCTCTACAGCGGTCGCTGGACATCGAGCTCAACGCACTGCTCTCGCTGGCGTACCAGCACCAACACTCCATGTACACCCACCCCAGTATGTATCTATTCACGTCGCTGCAGCGTTGTTGCTGGCGGTCCAGATTTCGATTCGTAAGTTTTTTCTGGCGGTTTCGATGTCGCTACATCACTCCCCTTCGGAGACTGGAGGTCGAGAGTGGATACATCTTGAGATGCTTGCCAGGCCAGTTGAAGGTTGGTTCCAGAGAATTATAACCGGAAGCTGCATAGTTCACAGTGAGTCGAGTGATGCCCCATTGAGTCGGGGTGATAATACTATGCTCCAAAGCTTGATGAGGCACAGCACTACGTTATTATGCTCCAGTGAGTTGGATGTGGTTCAGTGCTGCGTATGCGCGCCTATCTCAATTCACATCAGGTGCCTGTGTATTCCTCTCAGCGTGCCTTGATCTGAACAAATTGTCACGAGTATGTCTTCACTCGACTGCCTTAGAGGGAGGTTAATATTTTTAGTGAGAGTGTGTATGTACGGTGGATTTGTTTTCCCTTCTAGATACGAGCTGTGGACGGACGGCGCAGCAGTGACGTTGCTCCGCAAGCTAGCGTCAGTAGCTAGAGGTGCGGGGCGCGCGGCCGAGGCACTGACGCGGCCCCTGGCGCGGCTGGCCAGCACCGCCGCGCCCAAGCAGGAGCTTATCGGTGAGATACAAGCTAGCGTCAGTAGCTAGAGGTGCGGGGCGCGCGGCCGAGGCACTGACGCGGCCCCTGGCGCGGCTGGCCAGCACCGCCGCGCCCAAGCAGGAGCTTATCGGTGAGATACAAGCTAGCGTCAGTAGCTAGAGGTGCGGGGCGCGCGGCCGAGGCACTGACGCGGCCCCTGGCGCGGCTGGCCAGCACCGCCGCGCCCAAGCAGGAGCTTATCGGTGAGATACAAGCTAGCGTCAGTAGCTAGAGGTGCGGGGCGCGCGGCCGAGGCACTGACGCGGCCCCTGGCGCGGCTGGCCAGCACCGCCGCGCCCAAGCAGGAGCTTATCGGTGAGATACAAGCTAGCGTCAGTAGCTAGAGGTGCGGGGCGCGCGGCCGAGGCACTGACGCGGCCCCTGGCGCGGCTGGCCAGCACCGCCGCGCCCAAGCAGGAGCTTATCGGTGAGATACAAGCTAGCGTCAGTAGCTAGAGGTGCGGGGCGCGCGGCCGAGGCACTGACGCGGCCCCTGGCGCGGCTGGCCAGCACCGCCGCGCCCAAGCAGGAGCTTATCGGTGAGATACAAGCTAGCGTCAGTAGCTAGAGGTGCGGGGCGCGCGGCCGAGGCACTGACGCGGCCCCTGGCGCGGCTGGCCAGCACCGCCGCGCCCAAGCAGGAGCTTATCGGTGAGATACAAGCTAGCGTCAGTAGCTAGAGGTGCGGGGCGCGCGGCCGAGGCACTGACGCGGCCCCTGGCGCGGCTGGCCAGCACCGCCGCGCCCAAGCAGGAGCTTATCGGTGAGATACAAGCTAGCGTCAGTAGCTAGAGGTGCGGGGCGCGCGGCCGAGGCACTGACGCGGCCCCTGGCGCGGCTGGCCAGCACCGCCGCGCCCAAGCAGGAGCTTATCGGTGAGATACAAGCTAGCGTCAGTAGCTAGAGGTGCGGGGCGCGCGGCCGAGGCACTGACGCGGCCCCTGGCGCGGCTGGCCAGCACCGCCGCGCCCAAGCAGGAGCTTATCGGTGAGATACAAGCTAGCGTCAGTAGCTAGAGGTGCGGGGCGCGCGGCCGAGGCACTGACGCGGCCCCTGGCGCGGCTGGCCAGCACCGCCGCGCCCAAGCAGGAGCTTATCGGTGAGATACAAGCTAGCGTCAGTAGCTAGAGGTGCGGGGCGCGCGGCCGAGGCACTGACGCGGCCCCTGGCGCGGCTGGCCAGCACCGCCGCGCCCAAGCAGGAGCTTATCGGTGAGATACAAGCTAGCGTCAGTAGCTAGAGGTGCGGGGCGCGCGGCCGAGGCACTGACGCGGCCCCTGGCGCGGCTGGCCAGCACCGCCGCGCCCAAGCAGGAGCTTATCGGTGAGATACAAGCTAGCGTCAGTAGCTAGAGGTGCGGGGCGCGCGGCCGAGGCACTGACGCGGCCCCTGGCGCGGCTGGCCAGCACCGCCGCGCCCAAGCAGGAGCTTATCGGTGAGATACAAGCTAGCGTCAGTAGCTAGAGGTGCGGGGCGCGCGGCCGAGGCACTGACGCGGCCCCTGGCGCGGCTGGCCAGCACCGCCGCGCCCAAGCAGGAGCTTATCGGTGAGATACAAGCTAGCGTCAGTAGCTAGAGGTGCGGGGCGCGCGGCCGAGGCACTGACGCGGCCCCTGGCGCGGCTGGCCAGCACCGCCGCGCCCAAGCAGGAGCTTATCGGTGAGATACAAGCTAGCGTCAGTAGCTAGAGGTGCGGGGCGCGCGGCCGAGGCACTGACGCGGCCCCTGGCGCGGCTGGCCAGCACCGCCGCGCCCAAGCAGGAGCTTATCGGTGAGATACAAGCTAGCGTCAGTAGCTAGAGGTGCGGGGCGCGCGGCCGAGGCACTGACGCGGCCCCTGGCGCGGCTGGCCAGCACCGCCGCGCCCAAGCAGGAGCTTATCGGTGAGATACAAGCTAGCGTCAGTAGCTAGAGGTGCGGGGCGCGCGGCCGAGGCACTGACGCGGCCCCTGGCGCGGCTGGCCAGCACCGCCGCGCCCAAGCAGGAGCTTATCGGTGAGATACAAGCTAGCGTCAGTAGCTAGAGGTGCGGGGCGCGCGGCCGAGGCACTGACGCGGCCCCTGGCGCGGCTGGCCAGCACCGCCGCGCCCAAGCAGGAGCTTATCGGTGAGATACAAGCTAGCGTCAGTAGCTAGAGGTGCGGGGCGCGCGGCCGAGGCACTGACGCGGCCCCTGGCGCGGCTGGCCAGCACCGCCGCGCCCAAGCAGGAGCTTATCGGTGAGATACAAGCTAGCGTCAGTAGCTAGAGGTGCGGGGCGCGCGGCCGAGGCACTGACGCGGCCCCTGGCGCGGCTGGCCAGCACCGCCGCGCCCAAGCAGGAGCTTATCGGTGAGATACAAGCTAGCGTCAGTAGCTAGAGGTGCGGGGCGCGCGGCCGAGGCACTGACGCGGCCCCTGGCGCGGCTGGCCAGCACCGCCGCGCCCAAGCAGGAGCTTATCGGTGAGATACAAGCTAGCGTCAGTAGCTAGAGGTGCGGGGCGCGCGGCCGAGGCACTGACGCGGCCCCTGGCGCGGCTGGCCAGCACCGCCGCGCCCAAGCAGGAGCTTATCGGTGAGATACAAGCTAGCGTCAGTAGCTAGAGGTGCGGGGCGCGCGGCCGAGGCACTGACGCGGCCCCTGGCGCGGCTGGCCAGCACCGCCGCGCCCAAGCAGGAGCTTATCGGTGAGATACAAGCTAGCGTCAGTAGCTAGAGGTGCGGGGCGCGCGGCCGAGGCACTGACGCGGCCCCTGGCGCGGCTGGCCAGCACCGCCGCGCCCAAGCAGGAGCTTATCGGTGAGATACAAGCTAGCGTCAGTAGCTAGAGGTGCGGGGCGCGCGGCCGAGGCACTGACGCGGCCCCTGGCGCGGCTGGCCAGCACCGCCGCGCCCAAGCAGGAGCTTATCGGTGAGATACAAGCTAGCGTCAGTAGCTAGAGGTGCGGGGCGCGCGGCCGAGGCACTGACGCGGCCCCTGGCGCGGCTGGCCAGCACCGCCGCGCCCAAGCAGGAGCTTATCGGTGAGATACAAGCTAGCGTCAGTAGCTAGAGGTGCGGGGCGCGCGGCCGAGGCACTGACGCGGCCCCTGGCGCGGCTGGCCAGCACCGCCGCGCCCAAGCAGGAGCTTATCGGTGAGATACAAGCTAGCGTCAGTAGCTAGAGGTGCGGGGCGCGCGGCCGAGGCACTGACGCGGCCCCTGGCGCGGCTGGCCAGCACCGCCGCGCCCAAGCAGGAGCTTATCGGTGAGATACAAGCTAGCGTCAGTAGCTAGAGGTGCGGGGCGCGCGGCCGAGGCACTGACGCGGCCCCTGGCGCGGCTGGCCAGCACCGCCGCGCCCAAGCAGGAGCTTATCGGTGAGATACAAGCTAGCGTCAGTAGCTAGAGGTGCGGGGCGCGCGGCCGAGGCACTGACGCGGCCCCTGGCGCGGCTGGCCAGCACCGCCGCGCCCAAGCAGGAGCTTATCGGTGAGATACAAGCTAGCGTCAGTAGCTAGAGGTGCGGGGCGCGCGGCCGAGGCACTGACGCGGCCCCTGGCGCGGCTGGCCAGCACCGCCGCGCCCAAGCAGGAGCTTATCGGTGAGATACAAGCTAGCGTCAGTAGCTAGAGGTGCGGGGCGCGCGGCCGAGGCACTGACGCGGCCCCTGGCGCGGCTGGCCAGCACCGCCGCGCCCAAGCAGGAGCTTATCGGTGAGATACAAGCTAGCGTCAGTAGCTAGAGGTGCGGGGCGCGCGGCCGAGGCACTGACGCGGCCCCTGGCGCGGCTGGCCAGCACCGCCGCGCCCAAGCAGGAGCTTATCGGTGAGATACAAGCTAGCGTCAGTAGCTAGAGGTGCGGGGCGCGCGGCCGAGGCACTGACGCGGCCCCTGGCGCGGCTGGCCAGCACCGCCGCGCCCAAGCAGGAGCTTATCGGTGAGATACAAGCTAGCGTCAGTAGCTAGAGGTGCGGGGCGCGCGGCCGAGGCACTGACGCGGCCCCTGGCGCGGCTGGCCAGCACCGCCGCGCCCAAGCAGGAGCTTATCGGTGAGATACAAGCTAGCGTCAGTAGCTAGAGGTGCGGGGCGCGCGGCCGAGGCACTGACGCGGCCCCTGGCGCGGCTGGCCAGCACCGCCGCGCCCAAGCAGGAGCTTATCGGTGAGATACAAGCTAGCGTCAGTAGCTAGAGGTGCGGGGCGCGCGGCCGAGGCACTGACGCGGCCCCTGGCGCGGCTGGCCAGCACCGCCGCGCCCAAGCAGGAGCTTATCGGTGAGATACAAGCTAGCGTCAGTAGCTAGAGGTGCGGGGCGCGCGGCCGAGGCACTGACGCGGCCCCTGGCGCGGCTGGCCAGCACCGCCGCGCCCAAGCAGGAGCTTATCGGTGAGATACAAGCTAGCGTCAGTAGCTAGAGGTGCGGGGCGCGCGGCCGAGGCACTGACGCGGCCCCTGGCGCGGCTGGCCAGCACCGCCGCGCCCAAGCAGGAGCTTATCGGTGAGATACAAGCTAGCGTCAGTAGCTAGAGGTGCGGGGCGCGCGGCCGAGGCACTGACGCGGCCCCTGGCGCGGCTGGCCAGCACCGCCGCGCCCAAGCAGGAGCTTATCGGTGAGATACAAGCTAGCGTCAGTAGCTAGAGGTGCGGGGCGCGCGGCCGAGGCACTGACGCGGCCCCTGGCGCGGCTGGCCAGCACCGCCGCGCCCAAGCAGGAGCTTATCGGTGAGATACAAGCTAGCGTCAGTAGCTAGAGGTGCGGGGCGCGCGGCCGAGGCACTGACGCGGCCCCTGGCGCGGCTGGCCAGCACCGCCGCGCCCAAGCAGGAGCTTATCGGTGAGATACAAGCTAGCGTCAGTAGCTAGAGGTGCGGGGCGCGCGGCCGAGGCACTGACGCGGCCCCTGGCGCGGCTGGCCAGCACCGCCGCGCCCAAGCAGGAGCTTATCGGTGAGATACAAGCTAGCGTCAGTAGCTAGAGGTGCGGGGCGCGCGGCCGAGGCACTGACGCGGCCCCTGGCGCGGCTGGCCAGCACCGCCGCGCCCAAGCAGGAGCTTATCGGTGAGATACAAGCTAGCGTCAGTAGCTAGAGGTGCGGGGCGCGCGGCCGAGGCACTGACGCGGCCCCTGGCGCGGCTGGCCAGCACCGCCGCGCCCAAGCAGGAGCTTATCGGTGAGATACAAGCTAGCGTCAGTAGCTAGAGGTGCGGGGCGCGCGGCCGAGGCACTGACGCGGCCCCTGGCGCGGCTGGCCAGCACCGCCGCGCCCAAGCAGGAGCTTATCGGTGAGATACAAGCTAGCGTCAGTAGCTAGAGGTGCGGGGCGCGCGGCCGAGGCACTGACGCGGCCCCTGGCGCGGCTGGCCAGCACCGCCGCGCCCAAGCAGGAGCTTATCGGTGAGATACAAGCTAGCGTCAGTAGCTAGAGGTGCGGGGCGCGCGGCCGAGGCACTGACGCGGCCCCTGGCGCGGCTGGCCAGCACCGCCGCGCCCAAGCAGGAGCTTATCGGTGAGATACAAGCTAGCGTCAGTAGCTAGAGGTGCGGGGCGCGCGGCCGAGGCACTGACGCGGCCCCTGGCGCGGCTGGCCAGCACCGCCGCGCCCAAGCAGGAGCTTATCGGTGAGATACAAGCTAGCGTCAGTAGCTAGAGGTGCGGGGCGCGCGGCCGAGGCACTGACGCGGCCCCTGGCGCGGCTGGCCAGCACCGCCGCGCCCAAGCAGGAGCTTATCGGTGAGATACAAGCTAGCGTCAGTAGCTAGAGGTGCGGGGCGCGCGGCCGAGGCACTGACGCGGCCCCTGGCGCGGCTGGCCAGCACCGCCGCGCCCAAGCAGGAGCTTATCGGTGAGATACAAGCTAGCGTCAGTAGCTAGAGGTGCGGGGCGCGCGGCCGAGGCACTGACGCGGCCCCTGGCGCGGCTGGCCAGCACCGCCGCGCCCAAGCAGGAGCTTATCGGTGAGATACAAGCTAGCGTCAGTAGCTAGAGGTGCGGGGCGCGCGGCCGAGGCACTGACGCGGCCCCTGGCGCGGCTGGCCAGCACCGCCGCGCCCAAGCAGGAGCTTATCGGTGAGATACAAGCTAGCGTCAGTAGCTAGAGGTGCGGGGCGCGCGGCCGAGGCACTGACGCGGCCCCTGGCGCGGCTGGCCAGCACCGCCGCGCCCAAGCAGGAGCTTATCGGTGAGATACAAGCTAGCGTCAGTAGCTAGAGGTGCGGGGCGCGCGGCCGAGGCACTGACGCGGCCCCTGGCGCGGCTGGCCAGCACCGCCGCGCCCAAGCAGGAGCTTATCGGTGAGATACAAGCTAGCGTCAGTAGCTAGAGGTGCGGGGCGCGCGGCCGAGGCACTGACGCGGCCCCTGGCGCGGCTGGCCAGCACCGCCGCGCCCAAGCAGGAGCTTATCGGTGAGATACAAGCTAGCGTCAGTAGCTAGAGGTGCGGGGCGCGCGGCCGAGGCACTGACGCGGCCCCTGGCGCGGCTGGCCAGCACCGCCGCGCCCAAGCAGGAGCTTATCGGTGAGATACAAGCTAGCGTCAGTAGCTAGAGGTGCGGGGCGCGCGGCCGAGGCACTGACGCGGCCCCTGGCGCGGCTGGCCAGCACCGCCGCGCCCAAGCAGGAGCTTATCGGTGAGATACAAGCTAGCGTCAGTAGCTAGAGGTGCGGGGCGCGCGGCCGAGGCACTGACGCGGCCCCTGGCGCGGCTGGCCAGCACCGCCGCGCCCAAGCAGGAGCTTATCGGTGAGATACAAGCTAGCGTCAGTAGCTAGAGGTGCGGGGCGCGCGGCCGAGGCACTGACGCGGCCCCTGGCGCGGCTGGCCAGCACCGCCGCGCCCAAGCAGGAGCTTATCGGTGAGATACAAGCTAGCGTCAGTAGCTAGAGGTGCGGGGCGCGCGGCCGAGGCACTGACGCGGCCCCTGGCGCGGCTGGCCAGCACCGCCGCGCCCAAGCAGGAGCTTATCGGTGAGATACAAGCTAGCGTCAGTAGCTAGAGGTGCGGGGCGCGCGGCCGAGGCACTGACGCGGCCCCTGGCGCGGCTGGCCAGCACCGCCGCGCCCAAGCAGGAGCTTATCGGTGAGATACAAGCTAGCGTCAGTAGCTAGAGGTGCGGGGCGCGCGGCCGAGGCACTGACGCGGCCCCTGGCCTCTATACTCGTACTCCTCGCGTCGTTTACTTCATTACTGAGCGTCGTGTATGGTGTCGGCCGGTGCCGTATGGTGCCGTAAAAGAATAATGTCATATCATCCCATCACTTCCCGTGGGTGTCGTAAGAGGCAACTAAGGAACCCACCAGAGAATGGGCAGCAGCGTTCTCTGTAAAACTGAATACCATACATTGCGATCGCCAACCCGCCTGCCAAGCGTGGCGATTATGGCATACCCCCCGTTTTCAGGGAGGCTTTTGGCCAGCAGTGGACGTCTTTCGGCTGATATGATGAGCGTCGTGGCTAGCGAGCCGCCGAATCATTTCTTCGACCATGTCCCTCCACTTTTTTCGGTCTTTGGCTTCGTGGAGGATATTGGGAAACTTAGTGTTTAGGGAAGATTGAAGCTGGTCTGACCATCTAGTGGTCTGACTCTTGACCGCTTGCAACTTACCTTGCCTGTTATCATAAGGAGTTCTAGGTTTTGGCCTTCCTTTCGGTCGAGAGTCACATACTCTAAAATTGTGCATAGACTGACAGCCTAGTCTTTAAGTTCAGGTACCGCAAAATGGACGCCGTGGTACGGAAGGTAGTGTTGCTTAACCTTGAAGATTGGTCCATGCGGCTGTTGTTACCCCTCAACCCCAGAAACGGTAACCCTTTGGCAAGACTGATGTCAGGCTAAGAATGCTATAATGGTTCTTAACGTAATTAGTTAATATTTCCGCAGAGGAATGCGCGTTGCTGAGTACGCAGTGGACGGGCGCGCGCGTGTGGGAGTCGTTACCGCGCTGCAACGTGGCCGCGCCGCACGGGAAGCAATGGCCGCTTTACGTGAGTACTAACTTATAGTCCTGACTTTACGGCCCTACTTAACGCACAAAACGTCTTTATTTTGAAAGCTGAAGAAGAAAGCGCACTTCCATACAAAATTACCCCACGTCCTACAGAAAAGAATTGTCTCAATGACATGATAAAAATATGAATACTTCCGAATCCCATCCTTACAGTTTATGTAGCTATATTTTACACATGACCGACGTGTGGTCGTGGGGTCATTTAGAGCTTCTTAGGAATGTTGGTTTATAAAGTCACTAAGGCGGCGCCCGATAAACGTGCAATAAAGTAGGTATAGTAGCCGGCACGAGCCCTGAGCACAGATCATTGGCGTATCTAGGGCTTTACTATAGGGGGGGGGGGGGGGGGGCAACCTGATTTGCGACGCCCAATAAGAAAAATCGTTGCTCTTATTGGGCGTCGCATCTCAAGACTCGTGCCGGCTACTTTAAATTGATTTCTCCCTAATATCCCTTCGTAAATATTCGAACAATACATTATGAACCGTTTTTCATTACTAGAAAATGTAAGGATCACGATGGGACAGCTTTATGTCATTATTTCTGTTTTTGATATTTAAAAAGTCAATAAGTATATTATGTAGTTCAATGACCGTTATTGCACGGGTATGATCTAACGTATACCATTGGAAAGTTTTTTGGGAATTTCAACTTAATGGGAGAAATGAAAGAGGAACTTTTCGTGAATGTCTTTGTTCTTACGAAACTAATATCTACGCGGGCAATGTCGCAACCACTAGTATCTAATAAAATAGAATATTATGCAATTTTAATACTTACAAATTAATATCCCTTTTAGAAATACGTAGTATAGCAAACATAATTTTTCCATGTATAATATCTACGCACTGCACTTGCAAAATAGTATGCCGTTTTTTTTTTTATTTTAAGTAGCAAATAGTATAAAGCTTTTGTGAGATACAACTATTTTTGCCATGATTAACAAAAATAATTTTAATTTCCCGCCTTTACAAATAAAAATATTGACCGTAATCATAATACTAGTGATGTCCAACATCAATAATGATAAATCAATCGACTAACTACTTTGACGTTTCATTTTGCATTTCTTCTTTTTACCATTAAGGTAAACTAAATAAATCTACCTAAATTTTTTAACAGATCCAATACACAATTTTTGTTGATAAGTAAATGATTTTAAGAATAAAACAATCTTTGAGTAAGTTGTTTTTTTTAATGTTTTTTTTTTTTTTTTTTTTTTTCATTTTTACTAGTTGGAGTATGGAGTAGAACCTGAGGCATTGCGATACAATCCCGAGCCGCCACCGTACGCGCAGTGTGAGACCACACCCTCTATCACCATGGACGCTATACGGTAAATATTTTCAACGGCGAACGACTTCAAATAGTAAGTTAAAGGTTTCGTCAGAATAAATGCAATTTTTTTGGGCACCTTAAACTGTTAGTGTTTTGGAAATTAAAAAAAAAGGCGAATAATGGTATTGGAAACGACGAGACCTTTGTCCTACAATGGGCAAAATGGGCTCACAATAATATGTCAGTATTCATGAAATATCGATCGCTTTTTATTCTCCATACTAGTTGACCCGCGCTTTCATTACTGCTCCGCTCCTATTGATCTTAGCATGATGATATATATATAGCCGTCCTCGATAAATGGGCTATCTAACACTGAAATTATTTTTCAAATCGGACCAGTAGTTCCTGAGTTAAGCGCGTTCAAGTAAACAAACAAACAAATTCTTTAGCTTTATATATTAGTATAGAAGTATAGATATAGATTACACCTACCACTATTTGTCTTTGCATCACCATCACACATCAAAGGTTGACTGGTAGAGAATTCCAATGGCATTTAGTCCGCCTCTGTACATTTATGTGTGTAACGTGATAAATAAAAGAAAATGGTCTCCAGCTACATGTACCTGGGCGGGGGCCTGCGCCCCGCGCGCTGGCGGCAGTGCGGGCGCTGCGGCTCGCGCGCGCTGGCCGCCTCGCAGCCCAACAAGCATCCGCTGCAGGGAGCTTATGATGCACGCTTCCTTTCAGCTTGCAGGTTTGTAAAAAATAGTTTGTTTGTTAAACACTTCGATGGTGTATGATTGGTGAGGACGTAGAGAATGAATGAAATATCCACACTAAATGGGTTACTCGGTAAAATGTGACTATGCGATCGCCCTCTCTTTTCATACAATTTATATCTGTGTTTTAAGCTTGTAACGTGGCCCAATCAGATTCATAGAATTCTAAAAATGCACGATTGCTTTATTTGTTTCACCCTTTTTACATATTCGAATATGGAATGCATAGTCTATTCTCCATGAGAGATAAACCAGCAGTTGATGACAATAGGCTACTGATGATAAAAGTTGAGAGTAATTTGGCTGAACATCGACTCTATTTTTATTCACTTCGTTGACGTGTTCTTTCTGAAGCAGTCTTGTATCCCCTTAACATTTATTTTTTCCTATTTTTACAGATGCGGTGGAAAATGGACATTATTTTCGAATATTTAAATCTCCGACTAAGTAGTTAGTAAGAATAATTAATGAATTGAAGAAGTATTGTAATGTTGTATATATTAAAAATGTTTTTTTGTACGATAATATGTTTTTTTTATAATTTGACCCTAAAATGAGTTTTGACTAAATTAACTCAGATTGTAGCTATCAGGAAACACTGACTCTGGCAAGGAATTCCACCCCTTAATTAAAAACACGATGGAATATTTGGTGACATTTAACTATGTACAAGATCTTTCAATTGTACTTAACAACACCGTTTGACAATATCACCCACTCTTTGAATTCCTCTTTGTTCATGGCGTTTGATCCTAATATCCCATTCCCGTAGGAATTTCGGGAAATCCTCTCTTAGTGCTACCCTATCCTCCCCAAGGAAACTAAATGCTAAACTTCAGCTTTCTACGACGAGAAGTTTCGGCTGCGCGTTGTCTGTCAGTCTATAGTAAAGGAAGAGTTTTATATTTATTCAATTTCCAGGCCGCCCATTGTGGTGTGCTCCACTGTGCTAGCATTTCTTAGGATATCTTAACTAATATTATAAACGAAATAGTAACTTTATTTGTTTGTTAAGCTTTTATCCCTAAATAGCCGAACTGATTTTTATAAATTTACTAGCTGACTCCGCAAACGTTGTTTTGCCGTATAAAAACATACCCTACCACCTATTCTCATACCTACCGAATATACACACAAAATTCCATGAAAATCGGTCAAGCTGTTTCGGAGGAATTCGGTCAGAAACACGAGACACGATATTTTTATATATTAGAAGACGATGAACAATTAGATGGACCCTAGAGACAGTTAGGTATAGGCTTGACTCGATTGGTTATGTGAGCGAAGCGCGGGCAAAATCTAGTTCCAAAATAAGTTCACCCATACACAAACTCACGCATTTTACAAAGGGACCAAGCAGAAATACAGAACGATCGTGTTATTCTATTTAAGAATGATGTTGGTTTTTTTTTTTATTTGTAATGGGTTTGCTGTTGACTCTAGTCTATATCAGAGATGACAGAGACAAAGTCTACAATGGAGCGAGCCTACCCAGACGCTACAGGCTCAAAAAAAAATGCTACTGCCCGGCTCAAATGGCACAGGGCTGGTCACATCGGCCGCATGCATAACAAACCCTGGGCAAAAGTTTCCTCGAAGTGTCCGTCAGCGGATGGTTGGCGTCGCTGAGACCCAGAAGGCGGAGGTGAGATTACCTGGACGCACGTCATGAAGGCTAGTTACAGGGGCGCAAGAAAAGATTATCTGAAAGATATGGGGAGGCTGACCAGCAGTGGGACACCAGGCTGGTAAAGAAGTGATGAAAATGAAAAGCTATGCGTAAATCGAGAGTCAAGTATGTAATGTAGGTACATAAAAATAAAATCATTAATATTAAGTAAGAAATATTAAGTTCATCACCCTGTGATTGAAGTTACTGTGGTCGTGTGTTATTTTAAAGTAGCTAACGTCAGAAGAGGAGCGGCAGCAGAACCTATGTCGTTTTACAAGTTTTTTGTAGGGTTCCGTACCCAAGGGTATCCAACGGAACCCTATTTCTAAGACTCCGCTGTCTGTCCGTCCGTCCGACCGTCCGTTCGTCTGTCTGTCAATGGGCTGTATCTCAAGAACCATAATAGGTAGAGAGCTGAAATTTTCACAGATTATGTATTTCTATTGCCGCTAACAACAAATAATAATGATTGAGGTTTATAATACGGAACCCTTCGCGTGCGAGTCCGACTCGCACTTGGCCGGTATTTTTTTATATTTAGACCCATGATGTCTAAAGACAGGGATTTATTCAAATATTAAGACACATATTTATAACTGTTTTAATAAATTCTTAACTCTAACTATATGAATACACTAGAAATAAAAATGTGTCTAAACCAGTCTAAACCTTATAATGTAACATCTTACACATCTTACACACCTGTATAACTGTATCTTACGTTTACAAATAAATACTCCGAATCTGAATGTTGATCCTAACTATAACTTTAAAAATGCGAAGGTGAGTTTGGTTGTTAATTACGCTATCACACCTAAATTGTCAACCGAATTTCATGAATTTTGGAACAGAGATAGACGGGAATCTGGAAAGATGGTTAAAGGCTATTTTAACGCGAAAGAAGCTTAGGATAAAAGCTAGTTAAAACAACAAGGTATGTCTATGAGGATCTTGGATCATTAATACTCTTAGTAAGGACACATATTTTAGCAGTTACCGTTTAGCTTATTTATGTCATGAAACCATCCCATCCAGTTACCGAAACATGTTCCTCATGCCCACAAATTAAAACAGAAGACAGCTTTTCTGAGAATACCCCTTTTGTATTTCTGGGAACTGTGTAACTTGTGTAAGTGAAAATCCATAATAACAGCCTTGGGTGCAGCGCCCCCGCCCGCTGCATTTCGCGCATGTCATTCTGCAATCAAATCGCGAGAGATCGATCGATTGAAGAACAGATTTACGAGGTCAATTAGAGACGTTGCTTCTATTTAATGCAAATAGTTTTGCACACAGTTATTGCAACGGAATCCAGCTAGGAGTGCTAAAACTTAAAAGGGTCGGTAGATTGTTGGGATTAATAAATGGGCCTGTAACGACATTAATTTTTGCGTTTAGTTTACTTATATTTTGTTACAGAAAAAAAGATAAAATCGAAAAGTAAAGTAAGATCGTCTAATTCAAATGTTTATTTTATAGTCTTGTTTGTGAGAAAACTTTTATGAATTTTTACTATTAAGCCAATTATGAGATTTCGGCTCTAAGCAAGGGTTCAAATAAGCGTCTAATCGAGGCTCTGGTTGTCCCACGGTTTTTTTTCAATAACTATTTATTTTACAAGTCAGCTGCGCAAGGTATTTTGTTTGCTGTTGTAATTTTGATAAAAATTAGAAGAGTTTCGCGTTTTTTTGTTTACGTTACCTGCTGGTCTGGTCCTGTATTGTAAGTTTGATAGTTCGAGTTAGACAATAATGTTATCAGTATTCGACTAAAATAGTTACAAGTCGATCGCCTGACAGTGACAGCACTATTGAAATCACTAGTTGTCGTTGCGAGAATCGTTCGAAGCGTTTGCTGCGACTGCGTCTAAGTTTAATTGCGAATTTCCTGTAATTCTCGCAATCTAACAAGAATTATTAACGTTTTAACTAATATTCAAATAGTTATCATATAAATGGCAGACAAAAAAGGTATGTAAACTGTTGAATTATTATTTTCTTTGTTCTTTTCTTATAATACGTTTTGACATGAGTAACGTCACGACAGGGCCTTGAAATACAAGTTTTCGCTATTAAAACAATGATTTAATCCTCGGACGCGAGATTACAGCGTCGGAAGGGGGTTATTTTACGTTGGTCTAGCTGTAAAATTTATTTAAATGTGTCGCGCGGTAGATCGATACTGCGATAAATTCAAGATGGTTGACCGCCCTTATATTTGCAAGAGGGATCTATTTGTTCTAAATTTAGGTCCATTCGTTACTAGAACTGATTCATGAGCCCTCATTATGGCTGCCGAGCTTGGCTTTCAACATAATAATGATATATCAGTCGTAATATTGAGATTCAGATGAACATCTGTTGTTAATTTTACCTTATTATAAACTCTTGGCAGTTGGTGCCTCTACCAGTATTTTGACCTGATATCTTCAATCGATTTCGTAGGGTAATTATTTTATCCCCTGTTGACCTTTTCGGAAGTAGGTCAACTAATTCTACAATTGTATGGACATCATTATTCAAATACTCATCTGCATAATTAATTATTCAAAATATTGTGTCTGTTGCTTATTGAAGAACATTCTTGTCTCTTTTGAATTGAGAGCAAGGAAATATGGACCAGTCATCTATGTTATGTTAATTTTATTGATTAGTCTCAAATTATTTTCAAATCAAGGTCCCTGCAAAAAAAAAAATCAAATGTAAAGACAAGATTTCTAAATAACTTCTTATTCTTATTGAATCTTTTCAAAATTGACTTGATTCAAAAAACGATTTTTTCTTAATGAGAAAAAGGAATAACTTGGCATTTCCTGTATAAAATTTTCAACCAAAGATTATTTTTTCTCATCTTAAAACATAACGAAACAAGATAATAATATCCAACCTTGGGTGGTGTTACAAATGTCAGAATGACTGTCCAATTCCATAATATAAGCTTTGTAGTTCCATTATGAATCCAAATATACAAAAAACTATGTATATTTTGAAATTAGACACAGGATGTATGCAGAAATACATGTGTCATATAAAAAATAAAATTAAGGCCTAAGGATGGCTGCACACTGAGTCAAAGTGTAACAATGTTGGGGCCAATATTTCTTAATGGTGAACAACCTTGGAAATGCAGAGAAACCTCACTCATATTGTTGACCGAACATTTACATAAATACCGTATGACTCAACGTTTTGACCAGTAAGGTTATTGACACTGGTATAGTTGGAGATCAAGATTTTATTTTTGATATGCCGTATACTAGCTTTTGATACCCTTTTGAATGCTTTTTATTATTTTTTAATTTGATCTCCAGCCATTGACAGCAAGACTTATGGATTTGTTTTACTGAACATTTTGCTCAGTAAGGGTGAGGTTTCTCTGGCAGCGTCAGACAGCATTGACTCTTTTGCGGCACCATATGACATTATGATAATACAAAGTTACCCGCACCCCCTCCCCCTCCCAGCTGCCGTCTCCCTTCTACAGGAGCCGCAGTCCCGCCGCCGCAGTCCCCGCGCGGCAGTCGACTAATCGCTATCATGTAATGACAATCATATAGAATTTTTCTTTCTTTATTTTTCTTTTTTTTGGAAACATAGTAAAAGAGAGACAAATATATGATATGTGCGTATCGGCGTGTGGACGATCGTATGTGTTATTAATTCGATTGTAACCCGTTCGTGACTTGGCTGGTGTAATTAGTAAAAGGTAAAAACAGATGGCTGCTAAAGTAACCCCAGTTTCTTGTAAAAAGAAATGTATTTAATTGCCACCAGGCCTAATCTTCTGTGGTTGTTTGTTTGAATAATCAACAACCAATGACTAATTTACTGTTAAGCGTTGATTAAATCTTAGGCTATGTCATGCTAGGAAGATCAGTTTCGGGCTTAGTTGCAGGCGTATTCTGCTTCGTTCCACCTAACCAATAAGAATTAATGACAACACGATTTAACAGTTACTGTCAAATCATGTTGTCATTCATTCTTAGTTCGGGTCGGGATTAATCGTAAGTCCGTAAGTGATATGGACTAGAACACGCCCGCAACTAAGCTTGAAATTACGGACTTCGGGGTTAGAGAGTAGCTCCCCAGATTAGAAATGTGCTTTGTTTGAGTTTAAGTGAAAAAATATTGTCATTATTTGTTTGTTTGACTAGAACCAATCATAGACTGAGAATCGGTCATAATTCCAAAAAATTATGGAACACGAACATAACAGCACAACAGAACGGAACTAATAATTTCAACATATGATAAGAGAAGGTTCTAATTAAGTCTGCAAGACAAACATTGCAAGTTATAGCATGCTTAAAAGCTTTTAAAGAAAAATATTTTATGTGTAAAAATAAAACATTCACATTAGTAATGAAATAATCTTGATTTGTGAAACTGAGGGTGATAAAATGGTTTTTTTGACCACCTCGGACTTTTTTGAAAAAGGAAAGCCTTGACAAGGCCCACGGACTATCTGAAATTGATCTGAATAGACAATGATGCAAATACTTTTAAAAGCAAAGCCATTTGATAGTGAATTTAAATAAAACCTTGAAGAAAATTACAGCAGACAAGTCACTATTAACGTTTTTCTATACAAATCGGACAAGTATCTGTGTTTGAAATAGTATTTTTTTGCTTTCCCCAGTTTTTGTTGTAACTTAAGGTAATATTTTCAAATAAACACAAATCCTCACGGACTTATTGATATGAGGCTCAATCGTTGGCTGTACAGTAGATGTCTTTGGCTTGAAAACTATTTGTATAGTGTTATGAAAATCATCCTGGATTTGTGGAAAACAAAAGCATAAATACTTGTCGGGTTTTTTAGTTAACCATGTCTTAAAAAAATAAGTTGTTCTAAGTCGCAGAGTTCTGTCTAATAAGCGAAAAAAGATTTTCTTTCCAATATCTTTGCAAATAATATTAAGATGGGACTCTTTTCTTTAAAATATTATGTGTCTTAGCTATCTGGTTTCATTTTCTTTGATTTTTTTTTTCTGAACATTTAGTTCACAGCTTATTTTTTTATTGTTTTAACAGTATCATTTTAAGTTGCGATAATTACTGTGGTTTAAATGGAAATATAAAAAAAAAATGCTATAATTATATTTTTGAAAATCAGTAATTATTGCTGCTAGTTTTGTGCACCACAAATAACTATGAGGCAATGTTTTTATATATTTTTATTAATTTAAATTCCTTGCCTCGTTAGTTATGAAGCTTCCCTATTGTTATAAAAAATAATTAATAGGGATGGTTTTGTTTGTTTTTTATTTTTCGTTTTTCTTATTTAGATTAAGCTAACTTTTTAGCATTAATGTTTATTGAAAATAAATGACGAATTTTTAATTTAGAAAAAAAGCTTTGGAAAATGTAATTATAGGTACATAAAAATAAGTATATAAATTGTCCGTCATTTATTTCTGATTTGTTATGGATTCTTAAATTTGGAATCTATTACAAATGGCACAAAAAAGCTAGCTGTTTTTGTTACTGACAACCAGATTCGACTTTTACTTATTTAGTGTTACAAATATTTATATTGAAAAAAGAGTACAATCGGTTTTAATGGTAAAAGTCGCTTCTATTAATATTTAAGGTCGTGTGTCTAATACTAACCGGAAAAAATGCAAAATAGTAACTGAAGGAATTACAAAAACAATAAAAAACTTAACGATTAACGTTTTTGGATTTTTTTTCTAAAATTCCAAGTTATGATTTTGCGTTTTCAATGTTTACAAATGTATGTTTGTAGGCATTTTAATGTAAGGTGATGGTGAAATTGGCACTAACTTAAAAAACTAAATATTTTTTTTTTTTTTTTTGTTATTGCCAATTTTTCTAGTTGTATGTCTAATTTACACGATATGTTTAACAATCGTTTTAGATTTGGTATCTATTCAATAGTGATACGCTATCTAAAATGCGACGTTTAATCCTTGCTGAGATTATTTAAACTTATTTTTATTTTATCAAATTTGGGCTTTAAACAGGAAAGGATTTTGGGTCAACACTGAGTCAATATGTTAACAGGAATGACACATTGTTAGTGCGTGTGTGAATAGATGTAAGTTAACAAATACATAACACCAAAAGAAAAAAGTAATTAAAATATTTTTTTTATTTTGTTATAATTTTGTTTTTCAATAATAGTGTTCTTTTTTAAGTTTTGGTGATGTGTATTTGTTGAAAGTTGTTGCCTTTATCACTGCACCAGTGCTACAGGCAACAAATGCATGCAAAAAATAAGCTTAACCGAAGGACAGGGAAGTATGCCAGTTGTGAGGGTCTCAACTAAACGGGACAGTTAGAACACCTTAAACTTAAACCACGGACTTAATCTATTCCAACACCATTTCTATAGGATCCACATTTTATACAACTTTTATTTTTCTTTTTCTCAAAGTTCTTTTTGGTCTTCTCTATGTCGGTTCTTCGAGTCTTTTACAGGGATCCGGAGGTTCAAATGAGTTTGATTAACTAAATTTATTCACAGCAGTCATAAGCGATTATTCGTTTGCTGTTATATCGAACGATATAGCAGTAAGCTCCCTGCTTGTTGCAATTCAATAATATATTAAGCTTTTACAACATTTGACATTATTTGATGTCGGCCTTATTGAAAAGTTTGCAATTTTTTTACTAAAAAGTGACATAAATTTAAAAACAATAGCATCCTTTTCGGTAACGGTTATAATTTAGTAATTAATGTTTAGGTGACGGATGTTACCAGGTTTTTTGTGGTTTGCCATTGCCCCTTTATATGACAATTTTGCTGTTTCATAGCAGCTGAATTCTGTTTTGTTTGTGACAAGCATGAGTTCTGCGTTTTTGTTCCTCGACGCTTTTATCAGTAGTTTATCGTTTGATGTTTTAGTGTTGGCTAGTGGTAAATTTTGAGATGCATCTTTTACTAAGTAGTATTTTTTAGTAGTATTTTTTTCGTGTTTGTTGTTGCATGTTTACAAATTGTTTTTAGAACTTTGTGTTGTCACAAACGCATGTTTCTGTGTCCTTCAACGCACTGATATCATAGCTCTTTTATAAGATTTTATTTTTGCTTTTCCTGCATCGAAATGCTTTTTAGATTTGAACAGCAAAATATCGTATATGAAAGTGATAAAATCAACAAAAAATCTTGGTACATGTTGAATAGTTAGTAAATGAATAGAACATGAATATATTTTTTTATTTCAAGGAATGTTCACATGTATACACGTCTGGTCGTCAGTTTTGACGGTCAATTTTTATGATTCTGAACTTGATAAATAAGAAAAAACAAAATATGAGTAAACATTTTAAGAGAAAAACCTTTTCTCACAGATGATTGTCACCTGATTGACAAAATGGCTGCCGCACAAGTTCAAAGTCATATTATAAATAAATATTGTACTTTTTAAAACGTTCCTTATCGTGTGATGATTGTTTTGTTATTTAAGAATTTTCTTAATGAAAATACGTTTGGATGGTCACTCTAGCTTTTATGCACAAGGCTTGAAATAAATATCTACTGATTATATGGAAATTAGCGCCCTCTTGCTTCGAAAAATAGCATTAAGTGTTGCCAGGTGGGTTCTGTAGTTTGTCCAGCGTTTTAAAAAATTATGGTCTCTTGTTTGATCGATTTTCACGAGGTTTTTTTTTTCTAATTTCAAAAACTCGTATTCATATAGTCAGTACAGCTGGGGTGACCATAAAAAATAAGGAATGCATTGTAAATAACTAATTTGGTAGGCTTTCAGCACTCACAAACTGTGTTGAAACATTAACTCGGCCTACCAAATTGACTGTATTTTTCTTTGGCGCGGAAATATAAATATTTTTTTGGAGAAAAATAAAAGATATTTATTTTTGTCGAGCCAAAGTGTTGTCACCACACTGACGGGTCTTTCAGAAGTGGTACTTATAGTGTTAAATATTTTTGAAAGACTCGAATTAGTGGTAACGCGTTGTATGGGCATCGCTTGTCGTTAACACTGACGTAAGTGAATATTGCGTGGGTGAAATTATTAAAAATAGCAAGTAAAACAATTTTTTGTGGATAAAAATATGTTTTTGGTGATTTTTGCTTAAAAAGTAGTATTTCACCCACGTTCTGGCTATGCTAAAAATATTGCTATAGTATTCTTGTTTATTTTGTCTCATTTTTACATTCCTCTGTAGATATGTAAAAACGAGACAAAATCAATCCATTCCTAGTTTTCTTTGCTACAAAATATGCTTAACCTTTTTTTTTCTAAAACTTGGTAAGTATAACCAAAAGTGCAACTATAGCAATATAAACGTTAGCATGGCAATATCGCTGCGTCAAGCGTGAATGCTCGGGCTTGGGTTGCGGCGCGCAAACGCGTGACTACGCGCGCGACACACTCACCAACGAACACATCACTACACTACTGGGTATTTTAATTAAACAAAGTACAAAAAACAGTTTTGAAAACAGAACTGAGTCAAATTAACCGTCAAAAATCGAACTGTCAAAACTCAGATATTAAACTACCCGCAATTTTAATTTTTACCTATTTTCATTTTTCGAACGCGTGTTGTCGTGTTCTGCCTAGTGATGTGTTCAGTCGGTTTGTCGCGCGCGCGTCCCGTAGTGCGGTGCACCGTTAGAGCTGATTGTTGTTGCAGTGACACCGCCGCTGGGCGCGTACCCTCAACCTCAACCGCCGCAGGGGCCATTCCTGCCGGCGCCTCCGCACCAGGCCGCTCCGCAGTATGGAGGTTAGTTCATTAGCCATATGTTACAAGTTTATTAATTACTATCTCGCGACTTCGCTCGAGTTAGATTTTTTTGCTAAAAAGAGCCTACAACTGTTCAGGGTGCTTGCTATCTCTGTTCCAAAACTCGTCAAAATCGCTCCCGCGATTTAGCCATGAAGGCTTAACAGACTTACTTACCGATAACAAACTAAATTTCACGTTTATAATATAAGTTAGGATAGGCTCGCGCTTGACAACAATCTCACCTGATGGAAATCGACTATCTGGCCGACGATTGAGCGTGTTTTCTTGGAAGATGAATCTCTTTTCCAAGAAAATATGCTCCATCTTCGACCACATCATCGACTCTTGACTTAAACACCCCCAGGTTTTAGCTATCTCCCATATGATTATCACAATACTGAAGCTATTGTCTATGAGACCACTTTCGTGACTGTGGTGACGTGTAGGCTATTTACATTCTGGATTGGTTTAGATTAAAACCATCAGATTTTTATGTCATCTTAACTCCAAAACATTTTTTGAATTTACATTAAAATTGTTAATGGCCCTATCCAGCCTTTTGAGAAGCATTAGCAATATAAGGTTTTACAACTTCACATCTGACAGGTGCGAACAGTTTTTCTTTCTTTCTAAATAGGCACACGATGACATGACATTCACACGGTCGGCGCGCAGAATCGCGATGCGCGCGCATGTCGACCGCGCCCGCTTTCAAGTGACGCGAGTTTATGTAATAATGGAAAACATGAAATATTCCCAAAGGCAATAGGAAATGGATGGATATATGTATTAATGGATGACCCGTAGTCATTAATTATGAGAATTTGGATGTTCATCTCTCTTTATTGAAAATCTAATAGATTTTTACCCAGTTCAGTTTACATAATTATGAACTTACGGTGACATTTTGAGAGCTGGCTTAATAAAGCCAGCTCTCAAAATGTCACCGTAAGTAAGCAAGTTTCAATTTTTGGAAAAACTAAAAAAAATAGGTAGTCATAGAAAAGTCTTACCAGAGGAAAGTTCTCTTATTTTTGAGGAAGCGTTCTCCTATTTCCTTATTTTTGTAGCTGAGATGATATTTGGACTTGAATTTGACTCTTTATAAGTACGATAATTGGTCCTGAGGTGACTTTTTCCTGATGTTAATATTTTTGGTTTTTCTTTCTGTTTCTCTAAAAGACTGTTACCGCACAGTGGCCGGCGGGTCGCCGTACGGGGTGACTTTCGGGGGCGCGGGCGCGGGTGCCGGGGGGGTGTATGCTCCGCCGCCGTACGAACAGTTGCAGCACCACCAGGCTATACCGGCGCTTAGCCAGCAGCTACCGGTAAGTTACTGTATGTGTGGGTCCCTTCCAGGCTAGGTGACTCGCCTGAGGATGGCGAGTGTCAGGCTGAGTCGTTGTTGCCGGTTTTTGGCGACGCCTAACAACATCTACCAGCGGCATCAGTAGTGTGTCCTCTTAATGACAGCTGCAATCATACCTACTAGCATTCCTTAAGAGCAAGGGCTAGTATCAATCCCTGAGGCATTACTGAGCATGTAAGTTACGTCAATCGTAGTTTGTAAAAATTTCAGAGTAAGAGCTCTGAAGTTTTTATGCGAGATAATTACATCAGCAAAACAATTAACAAAGAAGAATTTACCAATCTGCCTATACTCTCACGGAAGGAGATCCCTGCAGTGGGCACACTATTCAGATACTGCTAACAAAGAAGCTAGCGACTGCAAATAACTCCATGTTTCGAATATGCCAATTCCTTTCTTAGCAGATGTACAGCCCGGCAGCGGCGATGTACGCGGCGGCGGCGGGCTACCCGGGCTACATCGGGTACCCAGTACAGTACTACCCGTACTACCCGACGGCCGTGCAGCCCTCCATCCAGCCTCTGCGGCCCACTATTATGATTCCCGTGAGTAGATATTTTTATAATTCAAAACTATAGTGTCTACTTTTGTTTAGGAATCAATAGGAAAACACTTGTCAAATCAGCTAAAATAAAATAATCTTAATTTAAAATTCTGTTCTACTACTATAAAACTTAAGTAAGATAAGTAACTCATTTACATGAAGAAAAAAGTTCAAATTAACTTTCATGTCTCTTATTTTATTTTTGTGCATAATTGGGTTAATTTTTGTACTTTTCTATCATTGATGGATATCTGTCGATCATATTGATTGCTACGAAGGCTTTTGACTGGGTAAATCAAACATAACATGCGCGTTTTAAAATAAATAACACTATTGTGTCATTGCACAATTACCGAATTTGTGTTACTTACTGTATTGCACAAAAAATCATTAGGAAAAACAAATTTGAACAAAGAAAAACATCTCTATCTCTTAATAGGTCACAGGGATGCCACAAGGCACTATCCTAAGCCCTCTATTAGAAGAGGTGTTTCCTTTATTCATTTCAAATTTAAAAATAATCTGATACTACTCTTGGCAAAGGGTATCGGAACTTAGTTACTGGATTGCGGAGGTCAAATAGGCTGTCGCTCCATGTAAAATACTGGTATTCGGCTATATCCGGTTAGGCTGGAAGCCGAGCCCAACCTAGCTAGGAAAAGCTAGGCAGATTAATTCATCATGTACCTCTACCCAGTATTTACGAGGAGCGGCTGCCTACCTGACTTTCACAACCCAATAACAAGTAACACGGAACCTGTTTGATAAAACTGGTGTCAGATTATCTGGCTTTTGACAACACGTAACGAATGCCAGCTAGAGAACTATCAAGGACAGTCCCGGCTCTCAACGGCTTGACGTGCTTCCCGTTAAGCCTCGGTCACCCATCCACAATAGGACCTCGGCAAGCGTTACTTAACCTTGAAGATCGTTCCGTGCGGCTGTTATTATTTAGCCTCGAGCTGTTCTTGGGTTGATGGTTGTAATAAAACCTTGATTGTTTGTTCACAGAACGGCTTCGAAGCCGGCGGTAGGTTTGAGGGGCTGGCGCAGACGCTACTGCCGCCCGCGCCGCCCGGCGTGCCCCCCTCCCCCGCGCACCTCGCCGCCATACAACCGCACCAAGTGCTGTGAGTATACTATACACTCATGTAACGCAGACGCTGCTGCCGCCCGGCGTGCCCCCCTCCCCCGCGCACCTCGCCGCCATACAGCCGCACCAAGTGCTGTGAGTATACTATACACTCATGTAACGCAGACGCTGCTGCCGCCCGGCGTGCCCCCCTCCCCCGCGCACCTCGCCGCCATACAACCGCACCAAGTGCTGTGAGTATACTATACACTCATGTAACGCAGACGCTGCTGCCGCCCGGCGTGCCCCCCTCCCCCGCGCACCTCGCCGCCATACAGCCGCACCAAGTGCTGTGAGTATACTATACCATACAGCCGCACCAAGTGCTGTGAGTATACTATACACTCATGTAACGCAGACGCTGCTGCCGCCCGGCGTGCCCCCCTCCCCCGCGCACCTCGCCGCCATACAGCCGCACCAAGTGCTGTGAGTATACTATACCATACAGCCGCACCAAGTGCTGTGAGTATACTATACACTCATGTAACGCAGACGCTGCTGCCGCCCGGCGTGCCCCCCTCCCCCGCGCACCTCGCCGCCATACAGCCGCACCAAGTGCTGTGAGTATACTATACACTCATGTAACGCAGACGCTGCTGCCGCCAGGCGTGCCCCCCTCCCCCGCGCACCTCGCCGCCATACAGCCGCACCAAGTGCTGTGAGTATACTATACCATACAGCCGCACCAAGTGCTGTGAGTATACTATACACTCATGTAACGCAGACGCTGCTGCCGCCCGGCGTGCCCCCCTCCCCCGCGCACCTCGCCGCCATACAGCCGCACCAAGTGCTGTGAGTATACTATACCATACAGCCGCACCAAGTGCTGTGAGTATACTATACCATACAGCCGCACCAAGTGCTGTGAGTATACTATACCATACAGCCGCACCAAGTGCTGTGAGTATACTATACCATACAGCCGCACCAAGTGCTGTGAGTATACTATACACTCATGTAACGCAGACGCTGCTGCCGCCCGGCGTGCCCCCCTCCCCCGCGCACCTCGCCGCCATACAGCCGCACCAAGTGCTGTGAGTATACTATACACTCATGTAACACAGACGCTGCTGCCGCCCGGCGTGCCCCCCTCCCCCGCGCACCTCGCCGCCGTACAGCCGCACCAAGTGCTGTGAGTATACTATACCATACAGCCGCACCAAGTGCTGTGAGTATACTATACACTCATGTAACGCAGACGCTGCTGCCGCCCGGCGTGCCCCCCTCCCCCGCGCACCTCGCCGCCGTACAGCCGCACCAAGTGCTGTGAGTATACTATACCATACAGCCGCACCAAGTGCTGTGAGTATACTATACCATACAGCCGCACCAAGTGTTGTGAGTATACTATACCATACAGCCGCACCAAGTGCTGTGAGTATACTATACACTCATGTAACGCAGACGCTGCTGCCGCCCGGCGTGCCCCCCTCCCCCGCGCACCTCGCCGCCATACAGCCGCACCAAGTGCTGTGAGTATACTATACACTCATGTAACACAGGCGCTGCTGCCGCCCGGCGTGCCCCCCTCCCCCGCGCACCTCGCCGCCGTACAGCCGCACCAAGTGCTGTGAGTATACTATACCATACAGCCGCACCAAGTGCTGTGAGTATACTATACACTCATGTAACGCAGACGCTGCTGCCGCCCGGCGTGCCCCCCTCCCCCGCGCACCTCGCCGCCGTACAGCCGCACCAAGTGCTGTGAGTATACTATACCATACAGCCGCACCAAGTGCTGTGAGTATACTATACCATACAGCCGCACCAAGTGTTGTGAGTATACTATACCATACAGCCGCACCAAGTGCTGTGAGTATACTATACACTCATGTAACGCAGACGCTGCTGCCGCCCGGCGTGCCCCCCTCCCCCGCGCACCTCGCCGCCGTACAGCCGCACCAAGTGCTGTGAGTATACTATACCATACAGCCGCACCAAGTGCTGTGAGTATACTATACACTCATGTAACACAGACGCTGCTGCCGCCCGGCGTGCCCCCCTCCCCCGCGCACCTCGCCGCCGTACAGCCGCACCAAGTGCTGTGAGTATACTATACCATACAGCCGCACCAAGTGCTGTGAGTATACTATACACTCATGTAACGCAGACGCTGCTGCCGCCCGGCGTGCCCCCCTCCCCCGCGCACCTCGCCGCCGTACAGCCGCACCTAGTGCTGTGAGTATACTATACCATACAGCCGCACCAAGTGCTGTGAGTATACTATACCATACAGCCGCACCAAGTGTTGTGAGTATACTATACCATACAGCCGCACCAAGTGCTGTGAGTATACTATACACTCATGTAACGCAGACGCTGCTGCCGCCCGGCGTGCCCCCCTCCCCCGCGCACCTCGCCGCCGTACAGCCGCACCAAGTGCTGTGAGTATACTATACCATACAGCCGCACCAAGTGCTGTGAGTATACTATACCATACAGCCGCACCAAGTGCTGTGAGTATACTATACCATACAGCCGCACCAAGTGCTGTGAGTGTACTATACCATACAGCTGCACCAAGTGCTGTGAGTATACTATACCATACAGCCGCACCAATTGCTGTAAGTATACTATACCATACAGCCGCACCAAGTGCTGTGAGTATACTATACCATACAGCCGCACCAAGTGCTGTGAGTATACTGTACCATACAGCCGCACCAAGTGCTGTGAGTATACTATACCATACAGCCGCACCAAGTGCTGTGAGTATACTATACCATACAGCCGCACCAAGTGCTGTGAGTATACTATACCATACAGCCGCACCGAGTGCTGTGAGTATACTATACCATACAGCCGCACCAAGTGCTGTGAGTATACTATACCATACAGCCGCACCAAGTGCTGTGAGTATACTATACCATACAGCCGCACCAAGTGCTGTGAGTATACTATACCATACAGCCGCACCAAGTGATGTGAGTATACTATACCATACAGCCGCACCAAGTGCTGTGAGTATACTATACCATACAGCCGCACCAAGTGCTGTGAGTATACTATACCATACAGCCGCACCAAGTGCTGTGAGTATACTATACCATACAGCCGCACCAAGTGCTGTGAGTATACTATACCATACAGCCGCACCAAGTGCTGTGAGTATACTATACCATACAGCCGCACCAAGTGCTGTGAGTATACTATACCATACAGCCGCACCAAGTGCTGTGAGTATACTATACCATACAGCCGCACCAAGTGCTGTGAGTATACTATACCATACAGCCGCACCAAGTGCTGTGAGTATACTATACTATACAGCCGCACCAAGTGCTGTGAGTATACTATACCATACAGCCGCACCAAGTGCTGTGAGTATACTATACCATACAGCCGCACCAAGTGCTGTGAGTATACTATACCATACAGCCGCACCAAGTGCTGTGAGTATACTATACCATACAGCCGCACCAAGTGCTGTGAGTATACTATACCATACAGCCGCACCAAGTGCTGTGAGTATACTATACACTCATGTAACAAGGAACACCATTGACTTATCAACACGAGCATTTCGCCCGTGACTTAGTTCGCGCGGGTTTAGTATTGCCATTTTCGCAGGCATCTCTATTTTCTCAGGAATAATGTAGCATTGTAATGGTGAAAGAATTTTTGAAATCTTTTCAGTAGTTTTTGAGTTTATTCTTTACAAACATACTAAAATACGAATGATTCCTCTTTATAATTTTAGTGTAGATTTCATGCATTGTTTTATAAAGGAAGGGCAGGGTTATATTTATGGGAAGCAGTGACGAGAGTCAGTTTTAAGTTTTTTATCTGACTGCGGTTTTGGGGTACCATTTTTAAAGTCCCATTTACTCTTCCAGTTGGCGCTAAACAAATCGTCTATCAGCTATCCCGACGTCGGACCGCACTACGTTTGAAGCTCACCTTAGAGAGTGAACGAACCATTCCGTTCACTCACTCCCTAAGCCGTTCACAGCTCGTTCACTGAATGAGGCGACTGATACAGGTAACCGTTCACATTCGTTCACAATATCGCATTCTGGAAGAGTGGTCAGGATATCTGTTGTCTGAAGATTAATTTGAATATTCTTTCAGAAAATAGTAGTTATACTAAGGTATAGTAATTTGTATTAAAGTTGATTTAAATTGGAAATTTCTCGAATATCTCAAACATTTTTGTTGCAAATACAGCTATATTTAATGGTAAAAAGGTTACGAATCTCAAAATAATATGTAATGTTATTTAAAGCAGCTTAATATATTCGAAAATAATGTTTTATTTGTATTTTTAGGGATTTTTGATAAAAATAATCAATGATAAATGCTGCTCACATTTTTCAATGATAGAACTATTTTTTAATTTTACAAAAAATTAAATTATAATCAGTCGCCTCACTAAAAACTGTGATCTTTCCAAAATCAATGGAAAAAAGCCATTGTACGTAAATGTACGATTTTTATTTAAACTCTATTATACAATGTATTTTAAAATGTATAGAATACAGAGACACGACTTATACATGTATGTGTATAATACTCATTGCCTATGTATATAATTTATACAAAGGTAACGTATATTGTATACATGTAAAGTCGTTATATTTGTGATTTGTATGTATACATGTGAGTTTTGATGACAACTACGTTATGGAAATAGACTTATAAAAGCCTCTTGCTATTGAAAATCTTTTCAATTCAAAGTCTGGTTGTGGTTACAAAGTTAAGCCGTTAGCCCAGTTTCTGGAAATAAAGTAATCGCATATGAAAAATGGTCAAAGGCGCTTTAGACGGTGTAAGTGGTTGAATTAATTTTCAACCACCAAACTTTCTATACTTATCTTGCGTTAAATTTATACTGCGTCGAGAATTTCTTTCCAGAAACCGTAAATATATTTGTCATATTTCCTAACACAGTTGTCTCAAAACTTAAAACTATATTAAAATTATATATAACGATACATAAAGAAACATATATATTGCCAGTGCGTGTCCACAAACGTCGGTAACTTAGCCCGTTTTTGACTGTGATGTCGCGTGCGACCGCTACGCTCGCCGCTTCTAGTAAATTCGACCTTATTTACACGAAATGGGGTCTAAAATCAAAGAAAATATTTATTATAGGCATTGACAGAGGAATATCAACTTTATGTCACTCAATGTTAAGTATGAAATGGACTTAAAATTATCGAAATATCATTTTTGTAGCTATAGGTATCAAGTGAATGAACTAAAGAAAAATATCATACAAATTTTGATCTGAATAATTATATTAAAATGCTCTCTAACTTAGTTTTAGGTGAAAGATCATAATAATTTACACATCAGTACTACTTGTAACAGAATAAAACGCAAAATCGATAAATAAGGGGTCATAGTACTCATAAACAACTTTTACTTATGGGATCAACCCCGAAATTGCGGAAATAATCTGCTATTCAGTACAACCTGGGAGTCTTGTAAGTCAAGAGTGAATAGGTTACTTCTAGGCAAGTGTGCTCCATCTTCGACCACATCATCGCTACCATCAGGTGACATGGTGGTCAAGCGCGTGCCTATCAATAGTAAAAAAAAAAAAGATTTTGTCGAATAATCCGAACATAAACGAATGGGGCAGTCGATATATTTTTCTTGATTTCAGTGTTGGCCCCAAAGTTAAACTTCTTCATATGGACGAGTACAATGATCCCTTTAACAGGTTTTGCGTTAATTACACGTACATGTAGTACTCCAAATTCTACATTTACAATCTCAATGAACGGCGAAAACATCACAATGTTCAAACTAGCCGACGTCCCGCTAGAGGGCGCTGGTCGTCGTACAAACTCGTCAGTGGCGAGGCGGCGAGCGAAGCGGACGCACGCGGAAGCAGCCGCCGGCTGTCAACGTTATAGTATTATGCCGGTGTAACTCCGGGTACACGAGTAAGACTAGTTTAGATGCGTCGACGGTTGAGGGTAGTTACAGAAAATATCGAATGTGAGGTAGGTAGTCGAAATATCAGAGAAAGATTTAAAAGATTTAAAAGGGGCGTTATTTTGGTAGCATTCTCGGTGGAACATAAATTATTTTGCAAAAAAGCATTACTCTCTTTCTGCGATGGTCGAGTAATTATATTACAGGGAGCTAAAATTTTGCTTCTAGCCAGTAAAAGGTGTTCTAAAGACAGAATGATTTTTTAGAATGTCTCAAAATAATTTTAGTTGGTTCGAAATTTATTAATTAATATGGTTCCTTACAATTAGGGTTAAATGCTGTCGAATACAATCCATCAAGTTTACTGGCTCTTGAAAGGAAATATTTAAGTTATAAATATAAATGCTATTAATAAAGCAAAAGAACCTCTGACTGATTTCACGGCCATCAGTTTCCCTTCTAAGGGTGACGCACAAGATTACAGAAAACAATAAAATTTAATAAAAAGCCGTCGACGCAAGTAGTTATTTTAAATTAATAAAAATTATAAACAAAAGCGGTTGTGCGTGACGCAAGAGTGTGTGAGCGAGACGGATATATTTCTGTTAGTTTGAACAGGGCGTGTTGGAGGGTAGTAACGAAATATATATCAGAAAGTTACTATAATGTAAGTAAATAATATGGAAACTTATTAGCATTTTCCCTTACTATGTTTTGGTCGGTATTTTCGACTGATCAAATGTGAACTATCAGTATTTAAATGAAGCAACTGTCTTTCTATTCTCAAAATGTTACACAAACGTAATAAATAAATAGTTTTTGGGATATGTATAATAGTTCATGTCATAAAATTGCTTTAATTTTGACCAAGAAACGTCTAAAAAATTAAGATTTTATGTTCCCCACTCACGTCCCTACAAACGCAGGGCAATAGTATAATATGTATATTTCAGCGTAAAGGCAAAACTAAAGCCAATCGTTTCTTCATTTGATTGGTCTGTCGACTGCCAGTTCTCATACAATGGCAACACTATCCACGTGTTGCCAAAACGACGAAAATAAAAACAACTTGGAAAAAAAAAAGTATTTTTGAAAAAATATTCCTCTAAATATTTTTACTATACAATGCCAAATAATTTACTGGCAACACAGTTGTTAGTGTTGCCATATGTTAAAATTATCTGTTAGGTATATTTCCAGTCTTGGTTTGCAAGCATGTGATTCTCGTGATGGAAGAATCTCACTTAGGCTAGTTAAAATAATAATCAGTTTGATTCTAAAATTAGTCCAAACTGGATTATTTCTACTGTTTTTAAGAACACTCCAAATTAAATAAGGAATCTCTCATGTATGTTTACACGTTTCCAGTGTGGTACCTAAATTTAGTAGCTCGCATCATGTAGACAACAAATTTACTTGTCAGTCAAGTGGTTGTTTACAAGTTGTGAGTTATTAGTAGCTAAAACACTCACTGCTCGAATCACTAGAAACGTGTAAACGAGACCGATTTAGTCAAGTCAAATAAGGCATCTAAGACGAAGCATCTAAATAAATATCACTAAGCTTTATGCCTCATGTTTGTAACGCCGTTTATTAAAAATGTCAAATCTATTCTCATAGATATTATTATTTAGTAATTAAATATGAAAACCTTACTTGATTGACAGTGTAAGTTGAACACCAACAGAATTCAGTGGTTATTTTCTCGAAAATAATTACGTAATGAAGTTCAAATAATGAATTTGAGTAGCATTTTTATGTGACTTTTTATCCAGTTACAATTTTCTTTTAAGAATGTTTCAGTAATTTGAAAAATTGTAACTTTTAGTCGCGTATTTGTGAGTAGTAGAAAGTTGACATAATGCCTTTTGGGAGTATAGAATCTCCTTATCTACTAGCCTTCTCCCAACAATATTGGGGTCGGCTTCCAGTCTATTCGGATGGGCGTGAGTACCAGCATTTTACACGGAGAGACTGTCTACCTGACCTCCACAACCCAGTATTGCTGGATAACACAAACTTCTAACACCCTCAAAAAGTATTTTTAGCCAGCTATTGTAAAACACGATTAAGAACGAAACGACGACGAGAAAAATTAATCTTTTTACTACTTACATATACGTTACTAAAAATATTTCTCAAATAAAAAGCATATACTTTCCAAATATGCATTATTGTTTGTTAATATGTGAGATTCATGGGCAACTATGATAACGTTTGTAATTGTTTCTGGGCGATCTGACCATATTTGCCCCTTACAATTCTTGCCCTGCATTTTAAAATAAACTTTTAAATTCTATACCATATCCATAGAAATAAAGAAGAAAAATATAGATTAAAAATATTCTGTGGTCAGCATTTTTTTTCTATTGGGGGTGATTTTGGTCGTCTTGCCCCAAACAATGTTTTGCCCATCAGTGGGCTTGAAAGATCTTTTTGTACTAGTTTATATACTGAGCCTTTTTGATTGTATTGCATTTTTGTTGATCAAATCATGTTATTGAGTGAGAGAGGAGTCTGTGATTGTTTCAGTGACTTTGTTAGTGATTGTAACCAAAGTACTACGAAAATGAAATAATATTGGACGAATTAATAAAATGCAAACTGATTTTTATATGATTTTCTTAGATTTGGAGCGTTTTTATAGTGAATAGACTGAAGTTTATCATATAATTGACAAGAAAAAATGAAATTGAGATTTTTAGCTAAAATTCCGTGTTCCGTACAGTTTATTAATTATAAAAATGTATAATCACTAACATTGTTGCAGAGGAAAGTGCCCTCTGTGGTAGTTATTAATTCCCAGTCAGGAAGGGACCAGCGGCTTCGAACGCATTATCTTGGCAAGAAAATTATGTCAGAGATCACGAAAAAGCATGTTATTGTCAAAAATTATAAACTACGGTTTGCCCAAAGTCAAATGTCATTAGAAGATACCATTTGACTTATGTCAAAGATCACTAGAAGCCGTTTGAAATATGTCAAGTATCATGTGACAGTTGTCACAGTTCGCGAAAAACCCTATGACTAAATATGTTGCCACGATATTGCATTCTCAGCCGCCTGATTGATCGAAATAAACTTTTATTTACAAAACCCAGTTTCAAAATTGTGATGACGCATCATTTTACATCTTTTAAACGACAAGAGGTATCGTCCATAGATTTTGTCTATGCATTTTTTTTTTTATTCTTAAATTGATACGAAGTTTTTGGGCGATACGTATTGTTTGAATCTAGCTAAAGTATATTTTTTGTTTCGATATAAAATACAAGATATGTCTGTACCCTGACTGGATTTTGTCAAAATTGGTGGTTGAAATAGATATTTTGTTTTTGTATCGAAACTAAAGGTACTTTAGTTAAAAACGATGCTAAATGTTCAATTTCTTACAAGTTTTTGATAGAAAATGAATTTTTATTTTTTATATTCAATATCAGACATTATCGTTACACAATTAATAATTTTAAATACATAAGATCTAAGAAAGGTGATCTATATTTGGAGTATAAAAATCTAAATACCTACCTAATAAAAATCCCTTTCCATCAAGAAGGTTGTCTTGTATCGAGTTGTACGAGATTTAGTATTCACAGAACATCGACTTTGTGAAAATACTGCATCGCACATACCACACAAAATTAAGTGACCAATTTCCGACAATTTGAGTCATTTTCTTAAAGACGGAAATCGGTTACTTCGATTTGTGTAGATACGTCCTTTTTATGACGGTAGAAAGGTGTCGTCTCTAATACGCGATCGTCGCGCGACTACGCCATCGTCGCGTTAATTTGTTCGGCAGAAATGTATGGCACCCTCTGAAAGCTCGATGATACGATCGGACTTGCTGTATTTATTATCGTGACTATAGTTTATTCATGCGATGGTCGCTTGTATTTGGAGCCTACCTGATTTGTGTGTGAAGAAACTATGAAGCAAAAAAATAATAATGAAGTCCAATAATATTCGCCAGTTTCAAATACAGTTGAATTTTTGTTCAGTTCAGTGTACGTCTGATTTGTATAAAAATAAGTGAAAATGGGTTTTGCTCAAAAGATTGTAGACTAGAGAGTCGCGTGCAATATATAGCATAATTATTATTATTTTTGTTTTGAAATAAAACTTATTAAAATCGATTTTTGTGTTTGTTTTTTAAATCCTTGCTTTGTTCATACACAACGAGATTGACACCTCCGTATCAAATCGTACTGTACGCGAAACTACCTAATATTAATATGCAGGTACTTAGCGTATTTCGCTAAATATTTGTGTTTCTTGTGCAATATAATATTAACTTTATTTCGATCAATATAAGGTACTAGTGACCCGCGCAACAGTGTCTGGTCGTTAACGTCAGAATGGCTGGTTGCCTACTACGGCAAGCGGCTCTGAAAGTATATTCAAGAATTGCTACCCAATTTGCTACATTTCTTCAATAATTGCTACATAAGGATACATTCAGAGTAATATGAATATTTTTTTGACCAGCCATTCTGACGTCAGGATGGATGGTGACCTCCGTGTTCAGCATGAAGGACGCAGAATTTCTAGAAGTTTGTTGTTTCAATAATTTCTACTTTCACGAATTTTAGTTTACTTACATTAGGTAAAAAATATAGATCTTATTAATATTTGTACAAAGAAGCGCCTAATAATTTAGAAAGGCAACAGTTCTTTTTACTTCAGCTTCTTGTTCAAATCGTGCAGGCGTTCACAATTCTGGGTCACCCCAGGCCCCAGGTCTGCTATTATTTTATGAATTCGTCACTCCAACACGATCGACGAATGTGACATCATATTGAATGAAGAAAAACTGGAGTTTATTAATCACATGGTTTTCCTGGGAATCACTTTAGACAAGAAATTACAATGGGGACCTCATATAACATCTCTAGCGGGGCGTCTAAGCTCAGCCGCTTATGCTGTGAGGAAGATAAGACAGCTAACAGACTTAGAAAACGCACGTTTGGTCTATTTTAGCTACTTCCACAGCATTATGTCGTACGGTATTTTGCTGTGGGGTCGGGCTGCTGACATAGAATCCATATTTATTTTACAAAAGAGAGCTGTCAGAGCCCTTTATAATCTGCGTCGCCGCAATTCTCTAAGGGAACTAACGTCTTTTATTTAAAAAGATTAATATGACAGTCCCTTGCCAATTCATATATGAAAATATTATGTATGTACGGAAAAATCGTCATCTTTTTAGTAAAATTAGTGATAGACATAATATTAATACTAGAAATAAAGATAAATTAGATCAACCATTTTATAGATTAGCTAAAGTACATACTTCTTTCATGGGGTACTGTGTTAAATGTTACAATAAAATACCTTGTGACATATTAGAACTAAATGAAAGAAAATTTAAAACCTACATTAAAAGCACACTTTGTAAACAAGCATATTACGAATTAGAAGATTACATTCAGGATAAGAATGCTTGGAAACATGCTGGTCCTGCTCCATAGGATAATCAATGGTGGAGACAAGATCAAACTGGTTGGTTTATGTCATCATCATCATCTGCCTAGCCTTTTCCCAACTATATTGGGGTCGGCTTCCAGTCAAACCGGGTTCAGCTGAATACCAGTATTTTACGTGAAGCGGCTGCCTACCAGACCTCCACAACCCATTAAATGGGTAACACGGTATTTCTTGGCAAGACGAGTCAGATTTACTGGCTTCTGACAATCCGTAACGACTGCCAAAGTTCTACAAATGACAGCCAAGACCAACAGCTTAACGTGCTTTCCGAGGCACGGAGGAAACTCGGTATGTTAAGATGGTCACCCATCCACAGACCAACCTTGGCAAGCGTTGCTTAACCTTATAGATCGATCTGTGCGGCTGTTATTCTTTAGCCACGAGCTCCTCACGCTTGCCTAAAAGTAACGTAGGTAATATTATACTTCAAAAATCAACTGCTACACCTATTGAAAAAAAAATTACTAATTGATTGATTGGTTTATGTATTTATTTTATAGTTGTACCTATTGTTTCATTTTTGGGTTTTTATTTTTCTGTTCACTCACAGTCTGCTAATTAATGGTTCCAATATTTGTAAATATGTGAGTACCATGTACTTATTTAGAAAATTAATAAGTCTACCTCTGCATACTCTGGGTTCATGGTCATCACATTATATTAACAAAAGTTTTGTATACCACAGCACATGTAAAACATTTATTTGAAAAGAGTACCTAACTATGGAGTTTCTTGTCCGTTCTACAATGAATGTAGAAGAGAAGGTGTAAGAAGGTCTCTTCTAAAATGAATCTACCCATCCGAATGGACAGTAGAGTCACTATGTTATTTTAAATGTAATGATGACGTTCAAAAGTGGCGTTTAATGGCCTAATTGAAACGAAAGTTTTTGACTTTGTGTTTGATCCCATTGTAATTTTGCTAAAAGTTCGTAATCTGCTAATTCATAATGGTCGATCACTGGTCGGTCAATGGTCTCTTAATAGAATCGTGGTAGAAAGACATTTTCGTATTGCCATTATTATAAAACCCGTTAGTAGTGATTTTCGAAGAACTATGTACTACTAAATTTGAACATTAAGATGCCAGATTTCTTTTACATATTATTTATTCATTTGTCATTATGTACGAGATTACAATTCTATGCCATTTCTTTCAATGGAGTGTCAGTGTTAGATCATTGGAAAGTCATAATGCCGCTATTATATTAGTAGATTACCAAACTTGTCAAAATCAACAAGGCCCTGGGCCCCAAGTCTGCTATTACAATAGTGTCAGAATGGTCGATCACTGATCTCATAATTGTTGATTTTGACAAGTTTGGTAATCTACTAACATAATAGTGTCATTATGACTTTCCAATGAACAATCACTGACACTCCACTGAACGAAATGGCATAAAATGGTAATCTCGTACATAATGACAGTCGTATGCGGTAATCTGCTAAAATTTTGACAGTTCCATCGATCAGTGACCTACCATTAGAACGTAATTGTGTAGTCATTGCTTTTCCAGTCACTGCGCCATTCTACCGGCGTTTTATATCCAATATTTTTTGGACAAACTTCGCCCTTCATTGGTGCGGCTGCTGTAGCCAAGCGCCAGGTGTCAGTGGTTTTCGAGAAACTCAATCAATGAGAGCCGAAAGGAGAAACCGTAACTCCATAAAAACTTGGGCCTGGCGTTACAGAGCTGGATTTTGCCATAAATTAGAGCATTTAGGAAGGTTTCACGAGCCCAATTTTGACCCACTGACCAAATCAGATAATATTTGCCCATATTTTAGGTTATTATTTTTAAATAAGTTACTAGCTTTAGCTCGCGACTTTGTACGCGCATATCTCGATTTTTTCCGTTCCCGTATAGCCTAACAATATAAAAATATTTTTTCAAATCTGACTGATTCCAGAGATTAGCTCGTTCAAACGAAAAATGCATATTTGTGGCTATGTTTCTTACACTAAATATTATCAAACATTCGTCGTTATAGAGATCTAAGACTATATACTCTAGAATGCACTTGCAGCTATGCTGCAGTGCTTGCATCCTATAACGATGATTTTTTATAAAAGTGCTCAGGCTTTCAGTTTCTTTAAGCTGAAGTTTTCAGAAAACTATATTTTTTAGACAAGGGCCATGTGCATCACTTCTGGCTTGCTTTTGCTTATATTGTATTTAATAGGGTGCTAAGGGTGGTACAGTAATAAGAAATAGTATTATATTAAAATAAAAATAAAACATAGCAGTAAGTAAATCATTTTAATCATCTTCTTCATTAGGATTATCATAATATGTGTGTAGGTAGGTTCTTCTAAATGAGGAATGTCTTGACTGTTCCGCTCATTGACAGCTGATGAAGATGCCCCAGATGGTGAGGGGCCTGAATGGAAATACCGGGATGCTCTATTTGCTCGCACCCATCAAAAGAAGCACACTTGAAGCACCCACCTGAAAATAATTTATCCACATTACAGGAAGCCATTACACAGAGACATTGTGTATGTGTGTGCCCATTTTTAAAATGACTGAATTAATGAAATCCTGCAAATGAGAAATGTTGATGTTAAGAGCTTGACTAATATTAAATACTAATTGACCTGCGCAACTTCGTTTGCCTCACAATTTTCGTTACTGCTCCGCTCCTGTTGGTCTTAGCGTGATAATATAGCCAATAGCCTTCCTCGATAAATGGGCTATCTAACACTGATAGAATTTTTAAAATCGGACCAGTAGTTCCTGAGATTAGTGCGTTCAAGTAAACAAACTAACTCTTCAGCTTTATAATATTAGTACTAGTTGACCCGCAACTTCATCTGCGTCACAATTTTCATTACTGCTCCGCTCCTGTTGGTCTTAGCGTGATGATATACAGCCTACAGCCTACCTCAATAAATGGGCTATCTAACACTGAAAAAATTTTTCAAATTAGACCAGTAGTTCCTGAGATTAGCTCGTTCAAGTTAACAAACAAACAAACTCTTCAGCTTTATATATAAGTATAGATAGATAATGAAAATAACACTCTCTATGCCCTCGTTAACAAAACTAAACTAAATAATGTTTATCATAACCCGTGAATAAAACTAGTAAACTAACCAAGCACGGCAGAATCCATTATATTACACTCTTGCACTGTACCAGTTCTGTACTGTAAAAGTTGATGAGGACAAACTTTTTTCAGAAGACAACATCCACATTGAACAACACTCATCGGTGTCCTAGTGTCTGTTCATTTCCATCTGGTCTACTTTCATCAAGAGCAAGCTTGGAAGATGAAGTCATTTTCATTTATCTGAAACAAACAATTTTCATTCAACTATTAGGTCTAGCACTAGCATTTAGAAATAAACATCTGAGTGGCTATTTTTGGTAAACATAAGTGGCCATATTACATTTCCATTGAAGGGACGCTGGCCTCCCCTCTGAGAGAGAGAATAGGTTGTAATTGACCATACAGATTTAGTCTGGATTGGTGATGTTTTGAATTTGAATTTGTTGCACATTCTGGTATTATTTAAAAAAATAAAACCATTAAAAGAAAACTTAAAAGAACCTATTACACCATTTAGTTTGTTTACATTAAATATTACGTACAAAAATGTTAAATGTTTACGATATAGAAATATCAGATACTAACCCACCGATTCCTGTACAATAGGAAGAATGATTCATTTCCAATATTCACCTTCCTATTGTATTGCAGCGTTCCGTTGCTATTCCGCAATTGATGCACAGTCTCATGATGTCGTTATTGAGAAGTAAAAAAGAGCAATAAACAAATCTATTAATTATTTGATTTTTTAATGACGCTCACGTTAAAATTCAATTAGCTCTTTGCAAAACACCGGTCGCTTCAAAACAAATAAAAACAGTCGTCGACGTCAGTAAAGTAAACAGTACCTAATGTCACTAATGTCACATTTGACTTTGACAGCAAAACGGATAAAATATAAATGAGTTTCATTACGTATTTGCTATTTACGACTTTGTTACTACTTCAGATTTTATAGAACACTAATAAATAATATGTAAAATTATATACAATAGCAATCTGGCATAAATTAATGTTCAAATTTAATAGCAGTTTTTCGAAAATTATTTCACCAAACGGGTTTTATAATAATGGCAATACGACACTGTCATTCCACTACAACTACAATTTCATTACGAGACCACTGACATGCTACTGAACGATCAGTGAAGGACCATTATGAATTTAGCAGATTACGAACTTTTAACAAAATGACAATGGCATCATGTTGGAATGACGAATTTATAAAAATTAGCAGACTAGGGGCCCTGATCTGTTGACGCAGAATCAGAGATTCAGAGCCGCTTGCCATAGGCAACCAGCCATTCTGATGCTAACGTCTGGTCTGCTCCTATTGGTCTTAGCTTGATGATATACAGAGTTGATACGACAGAGGGGCATTAAATTAAACTACGTATACTATACGTGTTCAGTATTAGTTCAATACGGTACAAAAACAAAAAGCGCCATAAATGAGAAAATATTTTTTTCCAACAAACTAAATAGCTTGCAAATCCGAATAAAACGCAACCACCCTTTGTAAAAAAATGACACTGACCTTAGATACCGCTAGGTAACAAAGCGGCAACGTCGCGCGCGCGCCGGAGCGCGGTGTGCGGTATCTCGTGTGCTCGGCGGGGGCCGGGCCGGGGTGGCGGCCGGCGACTTAGGCCTCCGCTCGCACTGGCTTTTATGTTAGGTAACGTTTCGAAGTACGCGCACAAAAACAAACACACTAAATTTTTAAATTTTCGATGTGTCCTCCATTCACATTGATGCACAAATTATACCGACGGAGAATATTGTTATTTATTTTTCTAATTAGATCACTGTCCGTCGCTAAGCACTTTAATTTGTGAAATGCTAAAATAATCCTATTTTTTAACTCATCAATTGTATTTACCTCTGAGGCATACACTTCACCCTTAATGTACCCCCACAAAAAGAAATCCATGGGAGTGAGGTCCGGAGATACTAATTCTAAATAATAATAATCCCAAGTTACGTGTCCTATCACCATAAAAAACAGTCAATCACAAAAAAACACTAATCTATATAATATAAAAATGAATCCCTATTTCCCTTGGTCATCGCATCACGCTTGAACGGCTGGACCGATTTCGATAATTCTTTTTTTGTTGTGTGCGTTCTGGTCACGAGACGGTTTTAGGCTATATATTATCACGCTATGTGCTTTGGAGGATGAGCAATATTCAAAAATGTCCGTTTTAACGACAGGCACAAGGTTCGATCCTCGGCCAGCAACAGCTATTATTTTTGTATTTATTTTATCTTTTGAACTTTATTTTTATACCAAAGTATTGTCAAAAAAGTAATAAAATGGTTTTTTTTGCACTTAAAATAACATTTTAATTTATATTTCACATTTTGCCAAACAGTTTAGTGGTGAATTGTTATAAAAACCACAACTTAATATAACTTTGCAGATACTTATGCGTCTAACCTTAGCAATGTTTATCATCACACTATACTTTCAAGGAGCTGAGCAGCGAAAAACCATGACATAAATAAGATCGGCTATTTCAATCATTTAATAAGAGTACTTATAGACCATCGGTTTAGAGACTGCCTTTCTAACGACTTGATGTGGGTTCGAATCTAAACGGTTAGGTATGATTATTTTTGAATTTTGTACATATTTTGAAATGATTAATTTCCTTTCTTTTTTATTTTTACTAATATTTTTAAACATTGATAACATGTTATTATAGTCTTTTGTATTTTGGCATTTATCTATGCCAAAATATAATGGCCCACATGTTAAATAATAATTAACAGAACGCATCACATACGGTACAAACCATTGTAGATAACTTTTACACATAAACCGGACAGGAATTATGACAATTTACATGAAATCAACATTACATAATGCAGATACCAATAATGTCATCTATTGACCTCAAGACAGCATGAGAATTACATCAAAACATATTTTTAGTTATAAGTGGTACTTTTAAGACGTCTGAAAAAAAGGGATTCTTTTAATACCTTTAAAATATCGTTCTGAATGAATTCCTATTAATAAATATAAAAAAAACTCAGAACTGATATTTAGACAGTTCAACTTCAGATTCCATAGATGGCGTTATGTATTTGATCTCATTTTTTAAATCTTCAACAGGCGTCCACTTACATTTGCTAAGCTTAACTTGAGTTGCTCAAAAATGATTCTAGGGCCTGGGATCACGTCATACCACCCGCGAGCAGCTGGCGAAGTCCCATGGTAGAAGAGTCGCGAAAAGAGTTGAATTAGATTGGTTAATCGGATGTCAACTGGGTTTTAAAAACATAAATCGTTTTGATTTACGTTCCCGATTCGTAATAAATTGAGAAATAACTTGATTCACCAAGTAGTTTCTTAACTTAGTAGTTTGAAGAATAGCATCATTCATATACTTAGTGCAAAATAATATTAGCATAGGTACTAAAGATCAAATAGGCAAACATATGGCCTTTTTTATGGCCCGAAGCCATAAAGAAGCGCCCGAGTCGTGTAATGGGTTTGGTAGTTTGTGTCAATCGTAGGTAGAAGATGGCTGCGTTTTTTGATCCGACCGGCGGCACGTGTAAGTATTGTGTTTTATTGTTTATTGTTATATTTTAAGTATGGTTTCTGTTTTATTTTACTATTTAAACATTAATCAAATGAAATGCAAACTATTTTTACTATTTTGTTTAGTAAGTTAGAAAAAAATTGCGACTAAACTTCAAGTAGCATGATCGTGGCCCCTCGGTTGTAACCCTATAAATTGATTTTAATGTAGTTTTTTTGTTTATTGCTTAAAAGCTGGTATTTTGGCTGAGGTATTGTTTGTTTTTTTATTTTAGTGCTCTCTGTATCTGATGATCGTATCTTGGAACTCCTTGGCGATGGAACCGAGTCAGACATTGAAGAGTTTAACGAGGAAGAAGAGTTTGAAACCGAGTCGCGTGTACTCGCTGACCTTGTAGGCAAGGAAGACAATTTTGAAGAGTCAGACGATGAAATGGAACCTGAACCTATAAGTCAGGTAATGACCCGAAGTAGTGGATGCTCTCGCAGTACTACCTCACGGCAAATTGGAAGCAGAGGGCGATCTCGTGGTGCTAGTTCGCAGCGAATGCAATCACTCAGAGGACGTTCTCGTACTAGGCGACACGGCGAAATCTGCAGCAACGTGGTCATGGAGACACCTGGAAGAATATTCCTTTTACCGATAAGCCACATGACTATACTGCGACTTTACCAAAACACTCAGTTCGTACACCATCCGAATATCTTCATGATTATTTTGACAAAAGTTTCTACGAAGAGACTGCTCGGTGTACAAACTTATATTACATGCGTAAGACTGGCCAACAATTAAAAACTACAAAAGCGGAAATAGCTAAAGTGTTTGGTGTGCATATTCTCATGGGATGCCTTCCTTATCCACGAATGCCGATGTACTGGCGAGCTAATATGAGGATTGGACTTATTGCCGACAAGATAGTTCGCGACCGATTTATTGCTTTACGCAATGCGCTTCATGTAGTTGATCACGATCAACCAACTGAAACTGAGAGTATTATCGTACCTTCATCAAGACAAAAAAATGGCCTTTGAAAGTCATTATCCACTTTTTGGATTTGGCGTTGGTTAATTCTTGGCGATTAAACAAAAAGGATTGCGTGGCAAATGATTACTCAAGAAAAAACACTCTGACACTGCTGGACTTTCGTTTCAGTGTTGCTGACGCTTTAACCAATTTTCCAGAACTAGATCGCCGCGACGACGTTGACGTCGATTCGAAAACGAGCCACCTCCTATCAATAGGCAATACAGGCCAATACGCCCGTCACAGGGCAAAAGATATGATGGCTATGATCACCTGGCTGTGTTTGATGACATAAAGGCACCAAGGTCTTGGATGATGGAGGGATGCCATAGCCGATCTAAGATTAAATGCTCCAAGTGTAGTGTTTACCTGTGTATTTCTCGAAACCAAAACTGTTTCCAATCTTATCACCTAAAACCATAATATCTAGTTACGTTTTTTATTCAAATTGATAGTTTTTGCTATTATTTCTTTTTTCAATTATTTTTGAATAATTCTGATCTCATTTGTGTTCCTAAAAGTTAAAAATAATTCTTAATCTGTTATTTTTTTTTAGTCAGAGGTTGACTTAGTTTATTTTGAGAAATGTTTTAATTTTTGTTAGAGAATTATGTTTAAAGAAAGTATATTTTTGTTAAATCATAAAGACTGATTAATAAAGAGGTTATTCAAATAAATAAATAATTATTAGTACATAATTTGTTGTTTTTATTAAGAAAACAGAAAAAAAAAGAGATAACACTCACTATTGTGAGACTTGTAGATTACACCTAAGTGTCACGATCGTGACACCTTTTCAGGACAACTGAAAATTCAGGATTTTTTTTTACATTTTTCCTAGCTTCCCTAGACTCCAAAAAATCCCCTCCATTAAGTTTTTTTTTAATATTTGTAACTTTTTTTTTTCGGGTGTAAAGGGTTAAAGGCAGGATGCACAGAGCGGTCCACACTGCAAAAGACCGCATGGATACGCGGCGTGTGTGGTCGCGATCCTCAGCATTCCGGGAACGGCGAAGAAGAAAAATGCGAACATGATATAAGAAGGCTATTCAAATGCGCATTATTTTACGATTACTGTTAAAAATTGCCGATGGCATACACCACAATCAATAGATGGTTATGTTATTTTAGAAGATAGCCTATGTTGTCCGTTGCTTCAGCATTAATTCATTATACGGATACATATACGGATAATATTGACAAATGTTTTAGAGAAAATAAGGAAACTATTTCCATGAAAACGCAAAGGAAGAAAATGATAAACACCATCTGATTAAATCAACAGCTCAGGGCAAAAATTATCCGTTGCGGGTGTCACCCTCCAGTGGATCATGGGAAACTGTAGCTCCCCAAGCAATGACGTCACAGACGAACTCGCAAAGAGAGTTTCCGAAACGGTACTGCTGGACCAGTACCCACTTCTTCTCTTACCTTTCTTACTGATTCGTACATGAATTTTCCAGAGATCAACTGAACTTCAAGACAACAAATGATCACGAGCTACAAATTACAGGCAATCCAAAATAGCTATGTTAAGCCTATACATGCTTCTCAACCCAAGTAGAAATACCCTCCGAATAAAAATAGTTATAATTCCGGGTTAATCCCCCCTGAAAAAATATCTTTTCAACATAGGCACTTCGGCACGATGAACTGATGATTTAAAAAAGGTGGCACAAGACCGGGATGGTTGGCGCTTTTTGGGAATGCTTACATTCAACAGTGAACGGCAATTGGCTGGCATCATCATTTGATGATCATAGTCGCCAACGTGCAAAACACTCGGAACGATGAGGACGCTGAGCGAAACCTATATGCGTAGCTTCGATGGCTAACCTAGCCAGGACTCCTAAGCACAACGGTGCGAATGGGAGCCTAAGTGCGGATAACGGAATTTCAACTGTACTTTCCCCGTTGCGGGGGTAGTCTTTTCGTCTGGATAGAGTTTCTCATTTCAACTTTATGTAGCTCTATCGCGTGTTAACAACCCTAGCATCATTCTTTAACGTCGTGTTTAGAAAAGCGTTATCATTAAAACGTTTCTCATTACTAAAAAATGCTAAGGTTGGTCGGTATTTTGAATAGAAGAGGTGATACAGCCAATGCCTTGCATTCTAAGGGGGTCAAGCAATGCTAGAAGTTGACTGTTCGTATATCTTATGTCACAATGGCCCTCATTAGAAGGCTTAAAGTCACTCAAAGGGCAATGGAGAGGGTAATGCTTGGAGTTTCCTTGAGTGATCGAAACAGGAATGATGATATTCGTAGAGAACCAAGGTTACTTCCATAGACCGAAGGATCGCCAAACTAAAGTGGCAGTGGGCAGGGCACATTGCTCGCAGAACAGATGGTCATTGGGGTCAAAAAGTTCTGGAGTGGCGACCGCGTATCGGAAGACGCACCGTTGGAAGGCCTCCTACAAGGTGAACCGATGACCTGGTGAATGTCGCCGATGGATGCGAGACGCACAGAACCGGTCGTTGTGGCAACGCTTGGGCAGGCTTATGTCTAGCAGTGGAGGTCTTTCGGCTGATATGATGATATCTTATCTTAGCGATCTTACGCTACACGCAAACGAAGTCGCGTGCAACATCTATCTATCTTTTTCTAATCTTCTAATGTATTTTAATCTCGGATTACAGTGTTTGTAATCGAACTCCTCCAAAATGGCTTGAACGATTTGTATGAAATTTTTGTGTTTATATAGATGGCAAAACAACGTTTGCCGGGTCAGCTAGTACTAAATAATAATAATCCCAAGTTACGTGTCCTCTCACAATAAAACAAAGAAATACCGTCTTAAACTTATTTAGTGTCCTATTCCTATCACAATAACAAAATAAAATCACAATTGTTTGCGCGCGAATTCCACAAACCGTACGTTCCGAAAAGATAGCGTCGGCGCACTGAATAGAGGCCCCACTTACCGATCGCAAAAAACAAGGATGCAACAAACTGACCTATTTCTGTTTCGTTCAAACGCGCTGCGTGTGTCGCTTTCGTAGTGAAAGTGCAAGTGTGTGTGTATTGATTGCTTCCTTGTTTGCATTGCCAATTTTTAGTGAATGTCCTTCGACATGCGTCAGAGCGGCAACAACGCATCGTAGATTTATCGTTGTAAGGTGCATGACCTATGCTTAGACGATAATCAGCTGTTAGAAAAGATACATCGTGTTCAAACGGTGCAAAAACTTTAAAAATCATTTGCGACTAAACTACTGCTCGTATTTAATTTATTTTTGGTACAGAGCTTGAAAATGGTACCTAGTATAGGCAGTTTAAAGGAAAGCCCCTCTGTCGTATCAACGTTGTATACCCTATAGCCTTTCTCGATTAAGGGGCTATCTAACACTGAATTCTTTTTTTTAATTGGGCCAGACATTTCTGAGATTAGCGCGTTCAAGCAAACAAACAAAATTATTGATATAGGAAATTTGTATTGGTTATATTATATACTAGTTGACCCGCGCAACTTCGTCTGCTCCGCTCCTATTGGTCTTAGCGTGTTGATATATAGCCTATAGCCTTCCTCGATAAATGGGCTATCTACACTGAAATAATTTTTCAAATCGGACCAGTATTCCTGAGATTGGCGCGTTCAAAAAACAAACTTTAAGCTTTATATATTAGTATAGATTTGCAGAATGTACTAAAAACAAAAGAATGGGAAATCTACAGTCATTCCAATACGTTTTGATGCGGAGGGGACTACCTTGTGATCAACTCAATACGAGTACATCTACCTGCCTCTTCCCAAAGTCGAACCGGATGCAGCAGAGTTCCAGTATTTTACACGGAGCGAATGCCTCTCTGACCTCGACAAACCAGTAATTCGGTAACAAGGTCCTCTTGTCAATACTGCTTACTGGTGTCTGATTGTTTGGCTGCTGACTATCAGTAACGACACTTATAAGATTGAGAGAGGGAAATGTCAGCCGGGATCATTTCGAGGCACGGAGGAATCTTGGTGTATGATGAATGGTCGCCCATCCATTAGGTACTACATACCACCTTGATGGTCGAGCTGTGCAGCTGACATTATTTATCAACTGAAAATGGGGGCATTAAATCATAGATGAGTAGTACTTCTAGGCAAGCGTACTCCATTCTCGACCACATCGTCTTTTTCCTTCAGGTGATTTTGTGGTCAAACGCAACCCTATAAATTACAAAAAAAACCCACGTGACGGAATTTCGGTCGCGGTGGCCAATCACAACAGAGATCGCCAACCATGAATTTAATAAAACCGGCCAAGTGCGAGTCGGATTCGCACAAAAAGGGTTTCGTACCATAATATTAATTTTTATTATTTGTTGTTACAGCGGCATCAGAAATACATAGTCTGTGAAAACTTCAACTATCTACCTATTAAGGTTCTTGAGATACAGCCTGCTGACAGACAGACGGACGGACGGACAGCGGAGGCTTAGTAATAGGGTTCCGTTGGTTACCCTTTGGGTATCGAACCCTAAAAACTTGCTAATCAAGCTTTGGAAGTTGTAGAAAAATAGGGAAGATGCAAATACAGAATTTACGAGAATGAAATTAGTAAAGTGATAAAAAAATAGAAAATAAAGGCTATTGCAACGTTTTTGTTGTAGTCTAAGTTCATGAAGCCCTATTGAATGGTTATTTCATGAAAAAGTCATTCAAAAGGGCTTCATGAACTTAGAGGGCTATATTGATGATTAAAATGGTTATAATTCTTTTGACAAATACGCGTTACGGTCGCGAATCGTATTTTGTTCAACAAACACTTCACACTGACCGGCAAATTGCAAAAAAACATAAAATATTTGAATTTCGCGGGCTACCCTGGCGCTTCCACCTTAAGGTGAATGCTCCAGGGTAGCCCGCGAAATTCATGCGAATGAATGAATGAAAGAATGATTATTTCTGAAATATTCATTCTTTCGAACTAGGTACATGAACTTAGAGGGCTATATTGATGATTAAAATGGTTATAATTCTTTAGATAAATACGCGTTACGGTCGCGGATCGCATTTGGTCCACATACAGCTTCACACTGACCGGCAAATTGCAAAAAACATAAAAATATTTGAATTTCGCGGGCTACCCTGGAGCAATCACCTTAAGTCTTTGAGTTAGGACTTGTCTTGTTCAGTGGTAGACAGGAGTGACGTCATCTTCCGTTTTCGCGCGATAATTTAAACTGTCGGTTTAAAAACGCAATTCTGGCAATAAATTAAAGCGTTTTCATTTCTTATTTATGTGGTGGTCTATTCTAGATGGAGTTTTTTAATTAAAATTAAAGAAAAAAATTGAAATATTGCATGTTCCCTATTGTAGAACAAAAACAAAACAAGTTATAGCAATTTAAAGGGGTCCCTCAATTCTTACTCAAGGGTTTCTGCATCCTGGTAAATAGATGCAAGTGCATGCTATATTTAATTTCAAGATGTAGTAGAAATATAATTAAACACCTACAAGGGCCGGCGCACATATGGCGGAGTGCTAAGCTTTGCTAGGTGCGTGCCGGCCCTAACAAGCCCAATCAAAGAATTTACAAGGCTTTCAACGGGTCCTTCAATCCTGATATGTATGGATTGAGGGTATTGAGGAGCTCGTGGCTAAATTATAACAGCCGCACGGGTCGATCTGCAAGGTTAAGCGACGCTTGCCAAGGTTGGTCTGTGGATGGGTGACCATCTTAACATACCGAGTTTCCTCCGTGCCTCTATTCTATTCTATTCTATATTTTTATATGGCAAGTAAAGCCGATGTCGACTATTCTGCCAATGTCTAAAGTGGATTGAGAAAGCAAGTGTGTTTGGAATAATGAACGGTAGACACGGGACTATGTTCTTCGATTAGTCGGTACAGTTGAACATCTGCTGGTTAGTATGGGACTGAAACAAACACAAAAATAAAAATACATAAATATTGATATTATATTGTTAAAACATTAAAATTATATTATATACCACATCCACATAATTCTGTATGACTCACTGTTTGATGTTGTTGTGACGGATGAAGATCATCAGCGCCACAAGCAGTTCTGGGGAGGAATATGTTAAAAGGCAAGGTAAGTTAATTGGGAGAGGAATTTTAAATTTGGGGAGCCGGCCATATAGATCGAGTGAGGGGACGTTTCTAGAACATTCAAAGAATATGTGATCTAAAGTACCCTCTCCCATGCCGCATTCGCATATGGAGGAATCGCGTATACGTAATTTTTGCAGGAAAATGGGGGTAGAGCAGAAACCTAAACGGATTCTACAAATAACTGATATGACAGTTTTGGAAGCCTTTCTAAAATCAAAAAACCATCCTCCGTGCCTCGGAAAGTAAGTTAAGCCGTTGGTCCCGGCTGTCAATTGAAGATCTTTGACAGTCGTTACGGATTGTCAGAAGTCAGTAAATCTGACTCCAGTCTTGCCAAGAAGTACCGTGTTACCCAGTTAATGGGTTGTGGATGTCTGGTAGGCAGCCGTTCCACACAGGTATTCAGCTGAAACCGGTTTGACTGGAAGCCGACCCCAATATAGTTGGGTAAAGGCTAGGCAGATGATGTACGGATTACGGATTGAGGGTAGTTCGCGCCACATAAACAACTGTTGGTTGTTGTTGTTGTTTGTAGGGGTCATTGCACTCCTCATTATGAAAAACTTTTACAATTATGGGACCATCTCGTGTAAGCTTAGATGAAGCGAGCATGAAGTGAGCAGTTAAACCAAACAACCAAGATATAATGACAGTTCATTTCATGCTCGCTCCACCTAAGTTCGACAGTAGTAGTAGTAGTAGCCAACTAGTAATAGTAGTAGTAGTAGCCAACTAGTACTAGTAGTCAAAAGTACTAGTAGTAGTAGTCGTCAACAGTAGTAGTAGTCGTAGTAGTAGTAGCCAACTAGTAGTAGTAGTCACTAGTAGTAGTCGTAATAGTAGTAGCCAACTAGTACTAGTAGTCAAAGGTAGTAGTAGTAGCCAACTAGTACTAGTAGTCAAAAGTAGTAGTAGTCAACAGTAGTAGTAGAAGTAGCCTTAGAATTAAGTTTCACAAAATACAGTGTTTGACAAAGTTAATAATAAAACTACAACAAACTAACAACAATACCATTTATTGGTTATACAGATTTTTACATATAGCAACAATAATAGGATAGTTTTACTAATTTTGTCACACATTATAAGTGATCAAAAAGTGAACAGTATATTGCGTCTAAATGCTAAACCTTTCGAAACACTAGTATATATTATATCTATATTATATAAATATATATCCATACATATCATACGATATTATCAACTAAATAAACACAACATTAGTAAAATGGAAGACTATTTTGGAAGACATTGTTTAAAACTATAATTTACGATATTTTGACATTGAAAATATATTTTCCTTATTTAGTTTTAGTTACAAACTACACAAAATGGAAGCACATCGATTCGATTGTTATTTTTAGTATATTTTAAGTGACATCTATTGGTAGGAAGAGTAAACTACTCTGCTAGCGTACTGCCATCTGTTACTGAGTAGTAGAAAGTAGATTCGACAAGGATTTTATGACATAATTATTACTTTTATTGAAAAGCACATGTAGCTGATCTATGGACATTCACACGCTACATATTTACACGTTATTAATTTTATAATTTGACTGATAGTGTCATTTCAATTTCGAAATAAATTTATTTTTAACGTCTGCTATTGGCCGCTAGAGTGCTAATACAAAACAATTCTCGACAGAAAAACGGTTATTCTTACCTATTTATACCACGAACACCAACACTTATTAACTTTAAACACCTCCGAGATTATTTCTCCATCACAAACTATTCTACTGATTCTATTGTCATCGTCACATCGTTTTTTTCGTATATTTACAGACTTATTATTTACTTATACAGTTCGAACAAAGAACTAACGTAATTGTCATACATACCAAGTATTAAATAATAACAAATAGATGTCAACTGTAAAAAGATTATTATATTCGTTCTTGATAAGTCAACAGTAAAGAATATTAATTTAAGTAATACATCAAAATCAAGCGATTTGACAATTCCAACAAATAATGGAAATACCACTTATCCTAACTTACACCTAAACACCGAGTCACAGATCTAACACTGATAAAACGAATCTTTGTAATTTATTGCAATATTACACATGAAATAATTAACCTTATCATTATTTAGTGCAACGCTATCTTGTGGCAAAAAGAAGAACACTTGCTTTCACTAGTTGTCACAAGATGGCGCTAGTGACTAATTTTAAAATAGATTATCTTTTATGTCTCCAAGACGTGCCTTTGGCGGTAACTAAAAATATTTCACTTTTTCAAGAAGCACCGAAAGCTGTAGACTACCTTGCACTTGACAACATATAAAAATTTAATAATACTCTTTAATTGGCAAAACGGGAGATATGTTTTGTATATAATGTGATTTTGATATCAATAAATAGATAGATATATATTTATTTTATACTTAACATACATTTTATACAGAGTGAATGATATAAAATAACGGTTTTATTAAAATTTCAAAAATATATTTGAATGTAGATATCATTCACTTCGTACGCTATGCATTATAAATAACCTAAAATATAGTCTGCAGAAAATAAATGTATAGCTCTCGAAGAAAACACTCACTTATTACTATTTTAGATTACTTAAAAGATATCAATCATTGGTTGGTATTTCAGCTACAGTACTTAATTTACTGTACGAAAGAACTTGCATTTTTTTTTAGTATAATACAATGATCGATGCCTGTTTAAATATCGAGTATTAAATATATACCTACATGTACACTTACATCATTTTCGCTACATACATACATATAAGTTACCATTTACATACTCTCCACTCACACCATATATTTTACACACACTAACAGCTGCTGCCACAATCTACTCAATATTTATTTTTCAACAACATCGCCAAATGTCAACGGCAAAAGTCTACATACAATCAACTGGCCAACTAGACAATTTGAGCTTTGTTATCTCATTTCTTTACCTAACCCTATTTTGAAGTCAGGCTCCGCAAAATTAAAACACAATAGTAAGACAATAGATAGTTGTCCCGAAAGGGACTGACGGAGCCTAACTACTTCGTATCCTATTCGAAAATATATTTTCAGTGTCAATATAAATGTTTAAAATAAATATATATTATACGATATATATAAATATTTATGTGAAGGGACCAACATTTAATAAATAGGTTTATTATATTATTTAATGAAGAGACGGTTCGTTACATTCTCTTAAAAACATTTTATTTTAGAATTATTTAACGTTTCGGGAAGACAGTGGACCACTAGAGGAGATGTAGAGAAATGTTTGTTCTTAAAACGAGTAATGGATAAATGTTAATGGAATTCTCAAGATATGCGCTAGTGTTTGTTCAGAAAAATCCTAAATATTTATTTTTGTTCGAAAAGTCATATCAATTTTAAGATTTATAGGAGAAAAAGCTGGGGATGTAACTATTTCATAATAAAAGTAAAAAAGTGTCGTTGTTGATTTTACTAGAAATACTAATTTCTATACTGACATATCTATTAGACACGTCAGGATGCTAATGAAAATCAAATATCCTAAAATCGTACTAAAATTAGCTAAAAATTTTAAATTACTTATTCGAACGAACAAGACACACTCGGCCAATGTATAAATTCATTCAAAAACCAATCAATTCCATTGTTTTGTAAAACATTCCAATTCGACAACATAATACTCAATTTTAGTTAAATTACATGAAACTTAGTTTAGCTACTCCTCAATAGATGGCGATAGTGAAGCTTGTAGTCGAGTTATTTTTTTAATGAGTGAATTTTCTATGCTCCCGTGCACACCTAAGGTCGCTATGCGTTTTTACAGCAGATAACGTCTAGATAAATAAATCACTAGATATTTAGTTATATACGTAACATTAAACTGTTTAAAAATACATATCTTTGGTAACGGCGGTAACCCTATTAACATGATGCATACAAACACGTAGAATTTAAAGGACAAGAGATTAATTCGAATTTACATTTAACACCTAGATTGTATTCAATATGTCAAGAAAAAATAAATAGCCGTCACGGGACGTCCCGGCAGATGTGAAACATCTATGTTAATAGATATTAGACTTCTTTAATAAATATCTTATAAATTAGCTGTCTGTAATAGGCGGCGTAGTGAGGGCATCACGACATGACAGCGTCATTTCCGTCACGGCATTCGAGTTGGTTTTACTGCCAAGGCGTGCCAATAAATGTTTCACATCAAAAACCCAGCCAAATTTCCAGTTAATTTTCATTCACGTCTTCACAAATTTTCCTTTCAAAAACCAGAAAATGTCGTCCGCCGTTACTCAAACATTTTAAAGCTTTATTCGACGATGATGTCCTGTCCGAGACGGTCCATTTCAGCTAACATGAAGTCCACATCTTTCTCGGTGACAGCTGCTGAGGATATGATGCTGCGGAAGAAGTTGGGGCGACGGTCGTCGGGCTGGTAGCCCACCATCAGGGTTCCAGACTGCATCATCTTGCCCTTCAGTTTGGCGCACACCTGTAAGTGGTAGTTGCGCTATTAGATACTAGATGGCGTTAGTTGTGTGTTTAGAGATTTCGAGCGAGAACATTCTGCATTTAAGTTCTGTGCTAACACGTTTAAATATAATGCGTCAGTTAATATACTGAAATAGAAGAAAATATTACTGAAATCAGAATTGACCAAAATCATTATCTACAAGCAAATGAAACAAGTAAGTACAATGTTGGCCTATCTCTCTCAAGACTACGGGCGAGTAAAACAATATTGTTCTGATAATTTCAAACTCTTCACTTAGAACCAAGAATATACGATAACGTGAACATAGGTACTTACTCCGGGTACTCCCACATAAAAACTTTGTAAAAACTTTAGGTATATTTTAAGATTCATCATCTGCCTTTTCCCAACTATATTGGAGTTGGCTTCTTGTGCAAGCAGATTCAGCTGAATACTAGATACTTTTTTTTTAATTGATTCGTTATCGATTATATTTTTCTATTTTGATTTGTATACCTACCTACATTTGAAGTCAGATGGACTCATCACATTCCTCTATCATGTTCATCATCATATCAGCTGAAAGACGTCCACTGCTGGACATAGGCCTCCCCGCACGTGTCGCCACAACGACCGCTCCTGTGCATCTCGCATCTATCGGCTGCCCGTGACCACCAGGTCATCGATCCACCTTGTGGCAGGCCTTCCAGCTATCCCGCTATCATGTTCACCTAAACAAAATTTACAAAATACTCCATAAACCCACCTTCCCCAACTTGATCTCCTTGTGCGCGTCATGCGGCACTCCGCGCAGCTGCTTGGGCAGGTACCAGAAGGACACGTTCACCATCTCGGGCTCCAGGATGAGGTGGAAGCGGTCGGGCTGCTCCTTGATGCGCCGCACCTGGTACTCCGCCAGCTCCATCAGCCGGTCCATGTGGCGCTCGAAGCCGGACGTGCCCTGGGGAGAGAGGGGAGAGGGTTAGATAATAATCAATCTGCTCAGGCTTTTCCCAAGCATAGGTATTGGGATCGGATACCAGTCTAACCGAGTACAGGTAAGTGCCAGTATTTTTAATTGACTTCCAAAAAAGGAGGAGGATCTTAATTTGGTAGGTATTTTTTTTATGGATGTGACACCGATCACTCCGAGGTTTCTGATCCGATGTATGTGATTCTTTTTTAGTTCGATGTAGTATACTTGCCATTTGGTCCCGTAAAAGTTTGATTCAGTTTGGTTCAGTAGTTTTTATTTTGTGAGCATTTTTACTTATTTCAATTTCTGCGTAGACGAGGACGTCGTCCAAGTAAGTTGGGAAAAATAAAGAACTTTTTAAAGAAGAAAACAACCTTAATTTCGAGAGTCGGTGTTTTTGGTTGTTTTTTGTTTTTAACACCGACTTCCGAAATTAAGATTATTTTATACTTTGTAGTGTTTTGTTTGAAAGTGTTTACACAAGGATCGACTGTAAAATAAAATCTTGTGCAATATTCCATGCATGTAGACCCAACGATTTGGGATGTGCGATGTTTGTCAATGGCCCGCCTACGATCGATCGGAATGGGTCTTAAACCAGTCTAGTTACTGGGCTGATGCTTTACTCTCAGGTAAGACTTATGTGACGTCTTCTGCCGAGCACACACGGTTCCCCCAATGTCTGAATTAAGAATTTGATCTTTAGTAAATTAGGATGTTCGGGTAATTCGACAAAAATGTACTGAACAGCGGATTCTTTTTTCGCGAGTTCGGGTTTGGTTCTATAGTAAAAGTTATTCATAATGATCAGCTAGTCTATTCTGTAAGTAACCATTTCGATATCGAGCTTCACCTTAGTGTGATAGCTCACAAAGTGAACTTTATAACACACAACATAAAGGTGTTACGTTTATACTCACCTCGGATTCCGCTGTCGAGACACGAAAATGTTTTTACAGAATAGCGCCCTACAGTACTTCCAATGACTCCTTAAGATGTATTGCATTTATTCTGGTACCTACAGGTTGTACACACAGAAGAAGGTGAGGACATACCTTTCCGCGCCACTGCAGCCACAGCTTGAAGATGTCGTTGTGTCGTCCGCACTGGATCACCTTGTCGCCGGTGTCGTACTTGGGGTCGTAGATCTTGTCCGTCATGAACAGGTACTCCGCAGACATGGCGTTGCAGTTCAGGAGGATGCCCTGGGATAAGAGAAGTTGGGTTTTAGAACAATACTTGCAATGACAGAATTAATCTAAGGGTATGTCGCAGAAAACGGCCGTTTAATTGGCTACCTAGCCATTTTTTTGAGCGGCGCCATTTACTCAACTCAACTGCCTAAATTATATCTAGCCAATGCGTCTAATACAAAATTTAATGAACGGGCTAGCAGATGCTTAGGGTCAAGTCACACCGAGATGGCAGCGAAGCGGCGAGCAGTTTCAGTGTCATATAATTTTAAACTTTATCTTCATTACTATAACACATATTATCGCGGGAGTCGTCGGAATGCTCGCGGCGCCGCTGGCGGCCGCGCGACCTTTTCAAGTTTCTCAAGCGATCAAGCGATACTATGTGTTACTGTGATAAGGATTAAGTTTAAAATTATATGATACTGAACCTGCTTGCCGCTTCGCTGCCATCTCGGTGTGACTTGAGCCCTAGGCGGACAATTAAACGCCTGATTAAGCTTCTCGTGGGTCAAGGGCCTTCTCCCTGAGGAAGGGTGGGCGTTAGTCTAGGAATAGGCAGATAGTAGGTATTGTCTGTTAATTTTTCCCTTCTGTATTTTTTTTTTAGTTGTAGTAAAATTAAAATAAATAATTTACGTAAATAAAACTTAAATAAGGGTTCAAAACCAACTCATTTATTCAAGTAGGCTGAAAGCCAGCACTTTTTGAACGTCAACATTTATACAGGCCCCCAAATCACCCAGCCCGTTACCACTTCCTAGTATTTTAGCTTGGAAGAAAAAGAGGAGCAGCGAACGCTCCGGAAATATATTTGTCTGTTAAATTTGCATAAGCATAATCAGCCTATAATGTTCTCACTGCTGGGACACAGGCCTCCTCTCGGTGAGAGGGAGTGGGCCGTAGTCCACCACGCGGGCCCAGTGCTGGTTGGTAGATGTCACATGTCTTCGAATTTTTGGTTCTAGGACATGCCGGTTTCCTCACGATGTTTTCCTTCACCGTTTTGAGAGCAGTGGTGATGAAATAATTTACACAAAGTAATGCGCATTCCTGGGTTCGAACCCACGACCTACAACTCGTAAGTCGCAGCCTCTACCACCGGGCCACCACTGCTCCCAGCTCTGTTAAGTTAGAAGAACTAATCAATCCTCAATCAATTTCCACGCAAGGGTATGAAAATTAACTGACACATTATTTAAAATTCTCCAATCTTCAAAAACCCGCTAATTAATTCAAAGTACGACAGACAACACGAGCTAAACTCCACAATCTGTGTGTGAACAGGACACCATAGAGTTTGTAGAGCATTATGTAGATCCGCTATCTGTCGGACACAGCTGTTTGTCTGTGAATTTATATGCTAAACAGACACACCGCTACTCGAGGTACAGGGGTAGTGTTTGCGGTAGAGAGGAGTTAGTCAAGTTAGGGTAAATATCTTTTCATTGTGTCAACGTGAGTGCTGTTGCATGTTCAGAACACGAGCCACACGTTGGAGAGCTCCAAGTGCCCATACACCTGTACTTTGGGGGATTTAATGAATGCCACGACGTTGCAATTAACGAAACTACATACTGGGTCTAAATAAGGATTTAACCATCGACTAGAAAACAATGAGGTTGTGTCTTCAATAGGGAATATGCATGACAAACATATTTTTTAAAATATACAAAAATATAATACTAACAGTGAAAATAGAATCAAAATTACTCAAAAAACGAAGGAGATATAATTATTTTAAACAAATATATCTGTCCCTCTCGCGAAAACGCTGTTTTCTATGGCAGCTGTATAGGCGTCATGGACGATGACGTCAAAGTTAACATCGGAATTCTCTTTCTAATTGTAATCTATGAAGCTTTATAACTTCATCGCTGATGAAGGTATTTAAAAAATAATTTCATGGTTGTTTACTAGGTTACGCTAATACGTATTTCATATTTCCTATTGTTTTTTCAATATAGCAGTATAGATTTTTAACTATATTACCTAGGTTACTTTTACGCAAGCGAGCTCCATCGTCGACTACATCATCGCTTTCCATCAGGCGAGATTATGGTCAGGTGCGAGCCTATAAATAACCCTCCTTCTGGCGCAGTCGGGTAAAAAATTACCAACTAAGGCACTTGTCTCACCGCCGCGCCGGCGAGGAAACTATCAACCATTTGCTCGCTGTGGAAAGGGACAAAAGATATAGATCTTGTGTGAGTAAAAGAGACACATACATTCATAGTCGATAGCTGGCTGTTCACACTGCGGGCGAGCGGCTCTTACCTCTAGTTGATCGCAGCGACAAGAGCTATTAAAGATTGTACTCGCTCAGCGACACCCCCTCACTAGAAGCCTGTCGCACAAAAGCACTCGCTGAAAGCCGAGCGTCAAAACTATCGAAACTTTTCACTCGCTACTCGCTGATCGCCGGCGGTGAGACAAGTGCCTTAGGCCCAGTTTCTCAGACGCAATTTTGACAACTTGTCAAAAGCTATAGCTGTGCAGCGGTCGGTTGAATGAGTTTTACGGTTCCGAACATCCGTAAAAAATGGAACCCTTATATGATCACTCGGGTGTCTGTCTGTCTGTCCGTCTGTCACAGCTAGCTAGTTTTCTCCAGATTCACTGGACCGATTCTGTTGAATTTGGTATACATATGGACTTCTGTGACCTAAACATGGACGTTTTACGTAAATAAATATATTTTTAGTATGGGGGTCACATTTGGGGTTCAAAATAAAATTTTAGAAAAAAGTTTTTTGAACTGTATCGTGTGACATATCAAATGAAAGAGCTTACTGTGAGGGTTTCAATAAAAACAAATTCATAATTTTAAAATGAACAGTTTTGAAGTTATTCAAGAAATTAGACCAAAAATGACCATTCCCCCTTATCTCTATAACTACTGAGCCTAAAATTTTGAATAAAAAGCAGATAATACTTCTATACCTAAAGATTACAGGAAAATCTATAAGAAGTATGTAGTGTTAGAATAACATGTTAAAAAATTAAATTAGCTCTGAACCCTTTGCACGCGAGTCCGACTCGCACTTGGCCAGGTTTAACAGAGAGAGTCCACACTTTGATATTGCGAAAGATAAATCATTGAATTAATACTATTGGATAAAACAGTCACGTAATCCTTTTACGGATAGGCGAACTAAATACTTCGGTACTTGGAAAAAATACTAATTTCTCACTCTTTAATAAATGAAAACAATAAACAAACTACGCCATGCCACCCAAGTGGCTGCAGACCGTACACAGTAAGCCAAACAATTTGGCTTATAAATGGCTATAGCCTGTCGGAACAATATGCTTCGTGATAAATTCCTGTGGACCCCGCCTACACTCCATGGTTCGACATTAGGGATGTGACTGTATCGATATCGAAAATTGATATTTATTTTGCAAATTGGTTGTAATAACATTTTTACAAATCAATTCTTTTCGTCAATAGGATCTCGTGGCTAGACAATAACAGCCGCACGGGTCGATCTTCAAGGTTAAGCAACGCTTGCCAAGGTTGATCTGTGGATGGGTGACCATCTTAACATAGCGAGTTTCCTCCGTGCCTCGGAAAGCACGTTAAGCCGTTGGTCCCGGCTGTCATTTGTAGATCTTTGGCAGTCGTTACGGATTTTCAGAAGCCAGTAAATCTGATTCCAGTCTTGCCATAAAGTACCGTGTTACCCAGTTAATGGGTTGTGGAGGTCTGGTAGGCAGCCGCTCCTCGTAAAATACTGGTATTCAGCTAAATCCGGCTTGACTGGAAGCCGACCCCAATATAGTTGGGAAAAGGCTAGGCAGATGATGAATTCTTTTCGTCAATGTAATTAGCCTGGATAGTTGAAGGTAGCTGGGAGTTGCGCAAATGAGTCAAGTGTGGTCGACGTAATACTGTGGTCGCTGTCTGTATACTGTGGTCGGTGTCTGTACTGTGCCGCTCATGTACCCATCTTTTTTAAGGATAGGTAACTAATCATCAAATGACTCTTCCGCTCTGGGTGCAGCGGAAGGGATTGTGAGACTCATACTGACTAAAACCCAACCGTGTTCCTCCCAATGCCCGTTGGGTTCCGTGACTCTTTTGATCAAAGTCCGCAGCCCTGGTAAGAAACGCAACCCTGGCAGTAATTCCACAGCCCTGGCTATGTACCCATAGGAAGTAAGCGTTGGAAAAGAGTTGTGAAACAGTGTGTGTTTTTTGCTGTAAAATAATGCCTATTTATCTATAAATTGCAATTTAACCTGCTTTCCGAGGCATGGAGGAAACTCGGTATGTTAAGATGGTCACCCATCCACAGACCAACCTTGGCAAGCGTTGCTTAACCTTGAAGTTCGACCCGTGCTGCTGTTATTATCTAGCCACGAGGTCCTCTGAAAAATCTCAAGCCTTATTTATTTAATAAAACCATAAAAAAAAACGTTAATTTAATAAACCCAGAAAACAAGATGACGTTCTCTTATTCCTCTTCGATACCTGTATAAACTCTACCATGTTTCACAATAATGTATTCAGAACAATTTCATCGATACACCCACAGTCACATCCCTGGCTGGCTGTCAGGAACGCGGGACATTTAATTAAATTCCTCTTTGCAACACTTGCCAGCATATGTTGCCAATTTGGGCCTACCCTTATCACCACAAAATATACGAAAACCAACCTTACAACCTAAACATTACACCTCAAAATCGTTTGCGCTGATGTTATTCAATTTCCACAGGAAATACTGGTTGGTTTTATTTTGGAAATTGGGCTTTGTAACTACAAAATAAGGTTGGTATTGTTCCAAACGTATGAAATGCTAAGGAATTCCTTTATTAATTCGGCTAACAAGTGGCTGTTCATATTATCTACTTTAGGCACATTTTATGATGGATATTTACATGATTAAATGCATTCTTTAGTTTGGTGGTATTCGAGGCTCTAACGTATTGTTTGAAACTATCTAATGATTGGCAGGCCGTAAAGAAATGTCAACCCCTATCTTTTGGCCAAGGTGTGAAAGGTTTTCAGCCAAGAGTTTGACAAAAAGTCAACAAAAAGCCTTTTTAAACCTGTCATATTTCGCCAATTAAGTATCCTACATGGTATTCTGTCCTCATCTAGTTTAAAATTAACTTAAATACCCATCTATTCCATTAACTTTGGAAGAATAAATGAATGCGATGCTGCAATTAAAGTATTCACGAATAGAGTTATTCATCGACTGGAAAAGAAAAAGACCATAATAAAAGTGTTAATTTTAACCTATTTGCAATCTAAATATAATTTATAATGAGAATTTATCGTTGAACATATTAAACTTTTATCAATATTTATAAAATAATAATCGCTCCACCCCGCTTCAGAACCACCCTGCTATAACAGTGAGCTATAAAACTGCCATTAAACGCAGACCTTACCACACTGAACGTCTGCAAATTATTGCTCAGCTTTAACGTTTTCGACTGCTATTACATTTTTAACACATTACTGTTATTATAGTTCGGATTTAACTTTATTATATCTCAATAGTTGACCCGCGCAACTTCGTCTGCGTCACAATTTTCATTACTGCTCCGCTTCTATTAGTCTTAGCGTGATGATATATAGCCTATAGCTTTCCTCGATAAATGGGCTATCTAACACCGAAAGAATTAACACCGAAAGGACAAGTAGTTCCTGAGATTAGCGCGTTCAAGTAAACAAACAAACAAAGAAACAAACAAACTCTTCAGCTTTATATATTAGTATAGATGAATCAAAATCATCATTTTTCCGCCGAAAGACGTCCATTCGTGAACTTAGGCCTCCCCCAAGGGTCGACAACCTTACCTTCCTTTTTTAGGGTTCCGCACCCAAAGGGTAACCAACGGGATCCTATAATAATAGTAAGCCTCCGCTGTCCGTCCGCCAGTTCGTGCGTGCGTCTGTGTGACGGCGGGTTGCATCTCAAGAGCTGGTATAGGTAGGTAGTTGAAATTTTCACAGAGTAATTCTATTGCCGTTATAACAACAAATAATAAAAATAAATTAAATTGAAAGGGGCTCTCATACAAGAAACATGATTTTTTCGGTTTATGGTACGGAACCCTTCGAGTGCGAGTCCGACTTGCATTTAGCCGGTTTTTTCCTTTTTAATCTGCCTAACCATAACTATATTGGGGTCGGCTTCCAGTCTAGTAGGAAGCTGCGAAATACCAGAACGTATAATGAGACGAATGCCTATCTGACCTCCTCAACCCAATAACTGAGTAACACGATACTTCTTATTAAGATTGGTATCAGATTTTCTGTTTGGCTTCGACGGTTTAACGTGTTTTCCGAGACGCGGAGTCCACTCGGTATTTAATACATGGTCACGCATCCACAGACCGACCTCGGCAAGAGAGCTTAACCTTGAAGATCGACCTGCTCTGTTGATATTATTGCCATGAGCTCCTCGAGCTGATGTCCGAGCTGGTATTTAATGCTACGTTGTTCCACAGTTTTGCTGAATGTTTTAAGTGTAACAGACCCGCGAAGACTTGGTAAAATCTGTACAAGAAGCTGGTACTGACCTCATACTTGAAGTGCACGGTGGAGCACTGCAGCAGAGTGCCCATCAGCTTGTGAGGGTTCCATGTCACCGAGTCGGCTCTGCGGACAAACAACATGGTTGATTATTAAAGAAAAAGAGCTTAGACTTCATAAAAAGTTACGACAACGAAATCCTTTTGTTATTAATCCTTATCCTCCTAATATATAAAATTCTTCCGTGACTGACTGACTGACTGACTGAGTCACTGAAGACAACACACAGCCGAGACTACTGGCCGTAGAAAGCTGAAATTTGGGCTCCCCTAACTTCCTTGAGGAGTGTAGGGGAGCACTAAAATAAGATTTTCCGTTTTTTTTTTTTTTTTTTTTTACTAATGATAGGCACGCGTTTGACCATTATCTCACCTGATGGTAAATGATGCACGCTTGCCTAGAAGTAACCTATTCTATCTATAAGACTCCCAGGTTGTAATTATCAGGAAACACAGACTCTGGCAGGGAATTCCACTCCTTAGCTGTACGCATTATGAATGTGTTCCCAAAACGTTTTGTGCGTGTGGGTGGGATGCCGTTCCTACGGGAACGAGAAAACACGGGATATGCACGTACGAATTCGCGAGCAATAGCTAGTTTATCATAAAAATCGAATCCCGTACATAACCTAGACCCTTCCAAGAACGGAACTACCACACCACTGCTAATCTACCCTCAAATTCAATCCCACAATTATTATGGAAATTAAATCTAAATTTCAATGTTGATTTTTGACAAACTCAAGGTCATTATTCCGATAGCCCGCAGATAGGGTGACGTCGGGCACTTTGCATAATGCCGTAATCAATTGTGAATCAACGCTCCCCACGCTACCCTTTCTGTTTGCTTGTGGAGAATTGATTCGCACTTGCAGGGGAGAATAGGGCAGATAGGGCATTGTGTGATGAGTTAGAAAACTGCCGGGGATTACGATTTTGAGATAAGTTTTTGCGGTCAACGCAAACAGAGATGATAGAATGTCTTTTAAACTGATTTATGATTCGTGAATTTTCAAAAGTCAAAGTCAAAACGTTTATTCCAATTAGGCCATTAAACGGCACTTTTAAACGTCATTCACATTTCAAATATATAAAAGTTCTGAAGTGACTCTACTGTCCATTCGGAAAGGTAGATTCTTATGGAGAAGAATGGACAAGAAACTCCATAGTTACTCTTTTCAATTAAATCTTTTACAATATTTGGTAAGTAAAATTTAGTAATATGTGAGGACCATGTACCTAGGGTATGCAGAGGTAGACTTATCAATTTTCTAAATAAGTAGTACATGATACTCACACATTCAAAAATATTGTGTGAGTTAACAGAAAATACAAACACAAAAAAAAACAGAACATCTATAAAGTTAATACATTGACTGTAAAAATGATAACGGATCCATATATTTTTTGTATTAAGTAAGTAGATGTGACTTAGTACAAGTAAACGCCACAGAATCTGCATTTTCATTCGGCACGGCAATGCTGCCAGTGTTTTGGGCACTTTTTCCATTGACAGCGATGTGGACGATATGCTCTTTGAGTTCTTTCATCCCTATTTCACTTATACATTAATAATACATCTTTTTATTATGGTAACCTTTCCCTAATATCCCTTCGTAGATACCCGATCAATAAATTATGTACCGTTTTTCATTACTAAAGAACGTAAAGCAGCACGACAGAAGTCGATTCAGGAGAGCTTTCTTAATATCATAAATAATGATCAGAGACAGAATACCAGAACTAAAGACATATGTCTTTATTTCTGTTTTTGATATTAAGACAGGCAATAAATGTATGTGGGCCAATGACGGTTATTGTATATTTATCTGGCAACTACCATAGCTTGTTTTAGTAAGTTTTTATGTATCTGTAAATAATTAATTATTTATCAAAGTGAACGCCACTGGTTTAGAACAAATTTCTACAATGGCAGCCGACGGGAGCAACAGCTTAACGTGCTTTTTAAGGCACGAAAGAGTCTGAATATGTAATGGATGTTGAAACCGATGTAACATAAAATTAAAAATACAAGAATTCCACCGCGACTCAGTCTAGAATACAGTAATGTTGTTTATCGGCTTCACATAAATTATAGAGGAGGAAGTCTCTCCTTCAAAACTAGTTAGAATAGAGGCGACTCGACATAATGCTAAACGGAACTTAAAATTCATGAGCCGTCTGTAAGCACAAAGTTAAACATAGTGTATCGTATTGACTCAGAGCGACCGTGGCGCCCTCTGCTGGCGCTTTAGATAATCCTCTGTTTTTACAGCTTCGAGGGTCGCATAGACGCATTTACACCGGAGTGTAACAAGAGAATATGTTTTTGTTATTGCTGTCTAAACAACAGTTGTTTTATTTTTATGTATCTAACTACTGGAGTTCGTTTAGCCATTATACCTCTGATTCCTCTGAAATTCAGTGGGCATGATTTCCTCCAGAAATAATACAGTTCCTTCATGTGGCATAATGGAAGAAGGGATATTAATAGGTACAAGTTGGACAGGAAATAATAAACATTTATTTTATAAGAAAAGTTGTTTAAAGCGCTCGTCCGCTCTCCTAAATATTTAAAGTTTTGCTGTGCCCGACAGGGTCCATAATTTGTTTCTATTTGTTCATTTTTCAACCTGTATGTGTAAATTATGAATTGCAATAAACAATTTGAAATTTGAGGGAATTAATAACTCATTCGAGATCTGTTTCCATGCTTTTAAAAAAATTGGTTGACTTAATAGGATCACTTCATTGTCGAATAAACCTGTAGCGGCATCAATGCCGCCACAAGAAAAACCAACGGAGCAAATTACGTCGCAACAAAAAGAACCGCGACGCCGTCTATACATCTAGCAGCAAACTAATACAAAATATAACACGTTTATAAACGTAGGTAATTTTTATTATGCGACTAAAATCCCTATCGCAAATACACCACGGTGTAACATCAACCCAACTTTGAACACTTCTCTTGATAAACGAGCTGCTCGCTAGTGCAGACGTATGTACCGACACTTTTGTTTTTTGTTGCTCACAGACATGTACCTACCCTCTGCGGAGGGGACTTTTAATTAATCTTAAAAGAGGTTTAATAGTACCGCTTCTGGAGGGACGGAGAGGGAGAATGTTCTTTTTTGTGAAAGTAATTTTTGTTTTTTTTTGGAAGAATGGTAAGTGCTAATTGTTTTCTTTTTGTTTAGATTTTTTTGCAAGAGTAGTTGTGGTAAAGCTTTATAAAAAAAAAAACTGAAAATGAATATTTTTTTTATTTTTGTCCCAAAACGTGGATTATAAATTATGATCCCCAGCAAGTAATTGAAATACTTGTGTTGGGGCTATCTCACTCTTTCCCTTAATTATTGACAATATTGAGACTATTGCACAAATTATTAAAAAAAAATACTAAACATTAAATTAAGGAAACAAAATAAGACCAAAAAAAGTTAAAAGTAAACTAGTTGATAAACAATCTTCCTAGCCTTTTCCCAACTATGTTAGCACGTGTCTTACCAACCCTGGCAGGCACTGGCCCCAGCTGGCCCCGTCTTCTATGCTGACAGCTTTTTGAGGCACGCGTAGAACACAGCGCGCCCTCGACCCGGATCTGATTCTGATCGGACGGCGAGCCACCCAATGCTCACCGTCCGCAGATCCGGCAACACTTCAATATACTACTCTGTCAAGAAAGTACCGGGAAAAGATCAATAATACACAAAATGTCTGTTATTCATCCAAATTTATTTGATCACCTTCAAAGTATGCTCCTTTAGAAACGATACACTTGCGCCAACGAATAATCCATTCAACAAAACATTTTTTAAACGCTGCTTCCGGAATTGAGTTCAGTTCTCGCCGCGAATTCTCCTTTATGTCTTCTATCGATTGAAAACGGGTGCCACGAAGTGGTAATTTGAGTTTAGGAAAAAGAAAAAAGTCAGCAGGAGCCATATCTGGTGAATATGGTGGTTGCTGGATGGTATTTGTTGAGTGTTTAGTTAACAATTCGTTCACAATGATAGCCTTGTGCGAAGGCGCATTGTCGTGGTGCAAAATCCAAGAATTTTCTTTCCACAAATCTGGCCTTTTTCGTCGAATTTGCTCTCTTAAACGCCGCATAACGCTCAAATAATATTCTTTATTTACCGTTAGACCTTCCGGTAAGAATTCAGAGTGCACAACATCGCGATAGTCAAAGAAAACAGTCAACATGACTTTGACTTTTGATCGACTTTGGCGTGGTTTTTTCGGTTTCGGTTCAGTTGGAAGGCGACACTCCGAAGCTTGTTGACTAGTTTGCATGTCAAACTCGTAAACCCACGTCTCGTCACCAGTAACAATGCGTTTCATGAATGTTGGGTCCGAACTGACTCGTTCTAGCATGTCCTCAGCGACTTTCATGCGATTGAGTTTTTGGAGAAAATTCAGATCTTTTGGGACTAGCCGAGCAGCAACATGTTTCATACCCAAATGATTAGTTAAAATGGTACGGATCGACTCGTGAGATACAGAAAGTTCGGCGGCTATCTCTTTAAGAGTTGAATGGGGATTTTCAGTCACTATTTCCTTCACTTTTGCGATGTTAACTTCAGTTGCAGACGTTGACGGCCTACCAGAGCGAGGTAAATCTTCCATCACATCTCGACCGCTTTTGAACGCTTTGAACCACTCATAAGCACGAGTTTTTGATAAAGTCGATTCACCGTAAGCCTTCTGTAACATTTTCAGTGACTCCGAACACGAAATTCCATTGGCGATGCAAAATTTAAGACAAACTCTTTGTTCGATATTTTTGTCCATTATGAAATTCGCAATACACACTATATGATATTACTAAAACCAGCACTGTATTTAATATAAATAACAGATGCAACTCAAACTCCGCGCCAAAATGGAAAACAGTTGTGCCAATCTAACAACTACAAAAAAAAACAAAAATTTGAATTTGGAACCATAAACAAATCATCCATTCCCGATACTTTTTTGACTGAATGTAAGTTGAGAAATGGCTACGCAGATGTATTGTTCTGCTTACATCATCATCTGCCTAGCCTTTTCTCAACAACATTGAGGTCGGCTTCCAGTCAAGCCGGATTCAGCTGAATATACAGCTGGTGGAGCGGCTGCCTACCAGACCTCCACAACCCATTAACTGGGTAACACAGTACTTCTTGGCAAGGCTTAAAATACTGATATTCAGCTAAATCCGGTCTGACTGGAAGCCGACCCCAATATAGTTGGGAAAAGGCTAGGCAGATGACGGTACCTTTTGGCAAGACTGGCGTCAGATTTACTGGCTTCTGACAATCCGTAACGACTGCCAAATATCTGCAAATGACAGCCGGGACCAACGGCTTAACATGCTTTCCGAGGCACGGAGGAAACTCGGTATGTTAAGATGGTCACCCATCCACAGACCAACATTGGCAAGCGTTGCTTAACCTTAAAGATCGATCCGTGCGGCTGTTATTATTTAGCCACGAGCTCCTCAATCACGAGAATTGTTCTGCTTATAGTACATTAAAAATAATGGAATAATTCCTAATAATAAACACAGCACCCCTCTCCGTACAGTCAGGCACCCGATCAAACCGATCAACTGTAACGCTTCACCCGGATTGAGCGTACGTGAGATTGACATGTGAACTCACGGACTGCTACGAGTCTGGGCTACGGCGTAGCTCGTAGCGCTACGAGGCTACGCGTAATCCTTGACGTGCAGTATAGGGTTGGCAGACTGAAAATTAATATGTCATGTTGACGAACAGTTACAAATATTTGCTGCTTTGCAGTTTGGCGGAGGATTATAATTGTAAAATGTATTTTCGTAAATAAACACTTTTTAGTTTTCTTGACGTAATAACGCCTTATAAATCGATGAAAACTGGCTGCACGCATGAAAATGTGTCACGGTCAGGTTCCGCACGTTTAATTGTTTCCTTATGACGTTATTACGTAAAATTATCGTCCGTAAACCGACTTCACAGACAACCATATTTTTGTATTTTATTTTTAGGACTTGTGCATGTTGTTTATGCTTAAGCAAGAGAAATATAACATTGCGTTTATTGGCATTTTAAATAAAAATAAAAACATGTTACGAAGGATAAAAAATTGGATAGCTTAGAACCTTTTTGTAGGTTTTTGCGGTCGGGTTTTTTATACAAATATGGTCAAATAAGTTTTTAGGTAATTTTGAATTGGCATCGAAAATTATAATAAGGAAACCAAAGACCGAAAATTTTTTTTTTTAAATTTTACGTCACCAATAGTCATATTTTAGAATCGTGTTATGTTAGAATCGAGGTATCATTTTATAGTACACGACAATTTTATGTCATAAGCAGAACAGAGCAGAGTGAGTAGAGCTGTGGATTTTGTGAAAAAATAAATAAATAAATTTCAAGGCCAGAAATAGTATCAAAACCTATATGTTGGTATTTCACCAACATTCTCTACGCCCAAAAAAAAACTTGCTGCCAACCCTACCTCACTTGTCACACGCTCCACCGCCTACATCTGCTGCATTTAGCAAGATTTCCCCCACCACCGCACCGCTACGCCCTCCCCGCGCGGGGTTACCTCGCCCGCGGCTTAGCGCAGCGGCATTTAGCGCCGAACACCCATGATTGATGGACGCTAATAGCGCGCGGATTAATCCGGGATAATAAGGACCTTTGGGTGCATACTTACTTGTTTTGGGATCGTATTGAGTGGGGTATCAATTAAGTGTTTGGGAGTGAGGGTGTGATTAAGGTTTCTATAGGAAATAGTTGGTGTGGGTACTTAATTAAACTATTCATTCTACGAGTATTACTTTGAAAAAGTGCTCGTAAACCGCATGTCAACTAACACGCTTTTCTATTTGTTAATATAAAAATGTTCTTATGAAAACGTTTCACAGTACAGTCTTATTTTTAACTGTCATCGGATATTACAAACTCTGTAAGACTGTAAATAATCTTTAGAGATTGTAAACTTTCGATAAATTGCTCTACATTTCAATTAACTTTAAGAATAATAGATTCAGTCAGTGGCAGTACTTTTGGCACTTCTACTTGCTTCACTTTAACTGTTTCTAGTTGACGGCCGAGTCACAATACTGGTAGATATTTATACTGTGGTAATACTATTTTCTTACCTTTCAACGCCAGTCAGACGAGGATGGCGGTACTTCTTGGAGAACAGCAGACCACCGCCCCAAGCAGCCTATGACAAAGATAATGCGAGCTATTAGTGGTTTTGTTAATGATTTTATCGCCTCTACTCGCGTCGAAGGGCTTAGTACCCTTAGTATTCGTCAAAATTCCGCTGACAGAATGTTCCCTGTCGAACCTCAAGAACTCGTTTGTCTGTTAGGAAAACTTAAAACAAAAGAATAATAGTTATACTCACATCGACATGCATCCACATGTCGTACTTTTGGCAGATGTCGGCGATCTCCTCGAGCGGGTCGAACGCGCCCAGTACTGTTGTGCCCGACGTGGCGTTCACGAAGAATGGGACCTGGTGGAGACAAGAAAAGATCAGGAATGAAGTAAGTAATCCTATAGTATTGGCCAAAACGTTTTGGAAACACATTCATAATGCGTACAGCTAAGGAGTGGAATTCCCTGCCGGAGTCTGTGTTTCCCGATAGCTACAACCTGGGAGTCTTTAAGTCAAGAGTGAATAGGTTACTTCTAGGCAAGCGTGCTCCATCTTCGACCACATCATCGCTTACCATCAGGTGAGATGGTGGTCAAGCGCGTGCCTATTAATAGTAAAAAGAAAAAAAAAAGTAATCCTATAGTATTGGCCAGCGCTGTAGAGTCCAAAAACTTGAACATCGACGTTGAGTTGCCGAGCCTGTCAATGTCTAAAAGGTCTAAAGCTTTGGGGAGCCATTCCATCATTGGACTACAAGCTCAAAACGTTTTTGGAATACTTTCATTGTACGTACAACTAAGACGTGGAATACCCTGCCAGAGTCTGTGTTTCCTGATAGCTACAACCTGGAGGTCTTTAAGTCAAGAATGAAGAGGTAACTTCTAGGTAAGGATCTGGTGATCCTTGACTGGGACTTCACTAAGTGGCGCAAGAAATCACTGAGTGGGGCAAGTTAAGAGCTGTCCAATTGTTAATACTCACATTGCCCCTGTCGCGGTGGTACTTGACGAGTCGCTCCAGCTCGGTGGGGATCATGCGGCCGCGCTCGTCGGATGGCACACATATGCAGTAGTCGGTGCCGAGGCCGCAAACTGAGGCGCAGGATTTCACTGAATAGTGGCACTAGAGGGAATTGGAAGACATTTTATTTATTTTTATTTACATTAATTAGTAGGTACAGTGACAGACTACAGACTAAGACAATTCAGCACAGCTATGACAATATACAATACTTAAATCTGAAGTCCAATTATTACTGTACATTACGATATAGGTGAGTCCCAACATCAAGTATCAAAGATTTTGATATATTCTATTAAGGATCATCACGTCAAGGGCCCTATGTGTGGCGAGGAAAAATACACTGGGTTCTGAACCTATTAGAAGGTGCAATAAGAGCCAGTTTTCGGCTCCAAAACGGCCTCGTGTTTGGTTCGGTCGCATGTTCCGCCTTGGCTGCTGTAACCTTTGTTTTTGTTTGTTGCTATTGTTGTTGTTTCCTTTGGGAGTGGCCAAACTTTTGGCCACTTCCATCAAAATGTACATAACCAACGACTCGAAAAGAAGAAGAAGACAGATCTAATACTACGGTCAGTCCGAAAGGGGTCCGAAAAGTTCTGAAGTGGCGACCCTTCAGGAAGATGCAGCGTTGGCGCTGCTTCCCACAAGGTGGACAAATGACCTGCTGATGGTTGCGGGTAGCCGATGGATGCGAGACGCACAGGACTGGTAGTTGTGGTGACACGCGTGGGGAGCAGGCCTATGTCCAGCAGTGGACGTCTGCAGGCTGATGAACACTACGCACTCGTACATTCTTCGTGGATTACTTGGTGCAATCTCATTCCCGTCATCTACCACTCAAGTTTGTGTGCTACTAACCTGGTCTGAGGTGAACATGACGAGGTGTCCACCGATGCTGGAGAGCCCCTTCTCCTTGTACTGCGGGAACTTGTGGTGGCGCGCCGCCAGGAACGCGTACAGGTTGGAGATGGAGCCGCCTGGTGGAAGATACAAGGAGTTTAATTATAATTCCCTTGTTCAAGCACGAAAAGAACATGGCTCTTCTAACGTCCATCATTTCGAAATCATCTAATGCCTCCTTCCGCTCTGGACGGAGCAGGAGTTGCTCTTGGAGGTGCCCTTTGCGTTCCAGGGCCGCGGTGACTCTTTCTAACAAATTCTGCAACCCTGGCAGAACTGACTATGTTGGGATTGACTTTGAAGACTGGCGGGATGTCGTCTAGGAGTAACCGTTTCTTACTAAGAGGGCTATTAATATATAAATCAGAACGACACGCCACAAGCGACGTGCGTTGTCAGAACGTGCACGCTGCGTTACGACGCGGCGCTACGACGCGACGCGACGTCGATGAGCGGTGCGTTACGTTGCGTGACCGCATTTGGTCGTGTGGCACCGTGTCCGTTGATATGATTGGACCCGTAGAGGCAACGCTGCTCTGGCATCTGTCTGAGTCGTGCCTGCAGCAGCGCACCTAGACCTGGCTTCGTATTCCGCATAGGCAGAGGCGGTGCAAGGCGTGGGCGACGTGGGCCACCGCCTTCGGCCTCGCGGCCCGAAGGCCCTCGCTTTGGATTTTTTCAAATCGTAGGCCACAAAAAAATCCAACTTATCCAAGTCTATTTTAATTTTTTTTCGAGCCTGGTTTGCTTGCTGTTGCTACCTATTTCAATTATTTTTATTGTTAAGGTTTACTTCAGTAAGTAATTGTCAAAATATTAGCCTGTGGTAGGGATAGGCACTATGATTTACTCGTACTCGGTACAAGTACACTACGTTCGCTCTTACATCATATATGTTCTTTTAGTGAACTTCTTGAATATTTTTTTTCGCAATAAGTCAAAAGAAAATAAAACTGCTCGTGGCGGGGTGCGATTGCGTTTAATGGCGATTCACCCTCAAATTGTAGAATCCAAAACCTCCTCAAAAAAGCACTCTATTCTTAGGTAGGACCAAGAGGGCCACGCAAAATGCCAATCTTGCCTACATCAAATTAGACTTGCGCCGCCACTGCGCATGGGCTTTGTACTCTATGATAAAACAATCACCTGGTGCCAGAATAGAATCGCCAGTCCTCCAGCCGATCATGCTCCTCATCTTCTCCAAGACCACATTCTCCATGAGGATGAAGACCGGCGCGATCTCGTACGTGAACATGTTGGTGTTGGCGGCGGCCGTCAGCCACTCGCCCGCCAGGGAGATGATGTCCAGCCCGCAAGACAGCTGGTTAAAGAAGTGGGGGTGACCTGCGGAAGAATGGGGTGATTAGAGTACAATTAACATTTGTCAAACCACCATTTTAATTCTGCAAATAAAAGTTATCTGTTGGAAAAAGATCGGCCAAGTGCGAATCGGACGCTAGCTTGAATGAGGTCTTCGTTTGTAGTTTTCATTTCTTTTATTATTTGATGTATGCTTGCTATGCTAAAGAGTGGAATTTTCGGTCTTTGTTTCCTGATAAGCGATAAACTGGGAGTCTGAAGTCAAGACTCTTGACTCCCAGGTTCAAGACTAGAAGAAGTTGACTCAAGAGTGACTAGGTTCTCTTCTAGATCATCTAGGCAAGCGTGCGCATCTTCGACCACATCATCGCTTACCATCAGGTGAGATAGTGGTCAAACGCGAGCCTATCAATCTTATACTAATATATAAAGCTGAAGAGTTTGTTTGGTCCGATTAAAAATTATTTCACTGTTAGATTTATCGAGGAAGGCTATAGGCTATATATCATCACGATAAGACCAATAGGAGCGGAGCAGTAATAAAAATAGTGACGTAGACGAAGTTGCGCGGGTCAACTAGTTATAAAATAAACGTCGAAAACATTGGTCTTTTTGTTTTGAAGGCAAAGAAAAAAAAACACCTTCTAAGTTAAGTATTTAAAATAAATAATATCGCACACAGAACAATATCTACAATCCCATTCTATCAAAAAGTGTTGATAACAAAGCTTGGCCACTTTCCCGGTCCGACGGCGATCCGATTCGGATGTAATAGCACACGTGATTACACCGCACGATGACATCCGGCCCGGTTTCTGCCGGAAATAGTCGTCTTTTGCCGGAACGTATCGATGATTCAAAGGAAATTATTTTTTTAGGTTTTTTCACGCTCTGTGATTCTTTTTGATTAAAATATTGTTAGAACTGGATATTTTTTATTAGATTTGTCATAACCTAAAGGAAATTGAAAGAGGCAGAAAAAAACAGGCAGGGGAGTCTTTGGGGACTGCCGATAGAAGTGAAAACTAAGTAACTTGTGAATTGTATCGAGCTCATGGAAAGCGTTCGCTGACGATGACGCGACACGCGAGTTACATGATTTTTGTTCACCCAAAAAGTGATCAACGCGCATAAAGCAGTTTTCACTGCAAAATGTTTGAAAACTAATAAAATGTCGCAGAGGCAGCAGTAATTGCGTGTAACGTCACTGGCAAGTCATGCCGTAGTGAAATTGCGGCATCCAGTATAAACGAAGTTTGTAACTAACTAACCCATTTAAAGATAGGGGAAGATAGAGTAGTAGGTCTAGACTACGGCCCACTCCCACTCACATATTTATTTATTTATTTAACACTTTACGCACACAGATGTACAGAGGCGGACTTAATGCCTGAGGCATTTTCTACCAGTCAACCTTTGGGTGATGCAGAGAATAATACTAGTAGGTGCAAATTGTGAAAAAATAACAAACAGAAACGCGATTAATATTTAAATTAATACAAAGATAAATAAATATAAACAGCTATAAATATAATAAAATACCATAATATATACTCATATTAATAAACGAATGCACAATTATACTTGAACAAGTGATGCAAGCAAACAATAAATGATAACTAGCACTGTGACGATACTACTGACGACTGCCAACTTCTTACGAATGTGCTCTCGAACCTTGACTTTGGTTGGCCTGTGTCCCAACCATGGGAAAAGCGGGTCTAAAAAGGCCTCCGAAATATAAGCGAGAAACGCACTGGTTCTACGTACATATACATACGCAACGTATTCAACGCTTTTGCATCGTATCGTATGTTGCGTTGCATACCATAAGTTTATTTCTACTGCATGGTTTTTCATATAAAATCGAGTCCAGATATCATAATGCGTTACATACGTTGCGTACGTGGGACCAGTTTGTCTCTAGCTTTAACCACACAACAATCTGGCAAATTGCATTTTCATCTTTATCACTAACGCATTAGGTTCAAGGTTGATTGGGAAAATTTGACAGTGACGGGTAGCGTGACGTACTTTCTGATTCTGCTCAAGTGGCCTTTTTAGATCCGCTGTATAGTCTGATTTAATGGTGGCCATTGGGAATAATATAGAACTTCGCAAAAATAGCCTATTACCATGTCGAGGGGCCCATCTATCTGTGTTCTATCGAAATCGGTGCAGCGATTTAGGCGTGAAACGTAACAAACAAACAAAAACTGACATCCGCGTTTATGTTATTACTTAGAATTAGGACTAAATCTTTATAAGCAAATCCCTGAGAAAATACCAACACTGCCAGCGAATTATTTTCATAATCAAAAAAACATACTTAAATCCACTTGTAACACAATCTACCCCATAAAACAGCGAGATATATGTCTATGACAGCTCCTATAGACCACAAGTAACAGAGATAACGCCTCTATGGTCCCCTACAAAACTGTTTATCAGAAACACATATTTTTTTGTGACATCTAAGAGTCGGGACCACAGATAAAAAATATAAATGACAGAGGAATGAGAATAGCGCCCTCTAGGGAGAGTGGGGTGAAGTGATGATAGACTGGAGGGCTTTTTATCACGAAATAGATAGATTTATAAATGGCAGAAAATGGTTCATCGTAAGAAATATTAAAATAATTATATTTTACGATTACCTACCACGTTCATTATTAGTTAATGGTAGACTTTTCGTCTCCCCACTTTTATCTCCGGAACTACTGAGCATGGGAAATAAAATTAAAAAAAATATATACTTATAAATTTCGAAACGGCTAGTTGACACTTCCCGTGACCCAAGAGCGGGCCTTGGGCAGAGATCCGAACGTGGCAATGACGCCAGTACCTTGGGCACATTACCAGCTGACAGCTTTGAGGACAAATTTTTGATGCTATATTTTGTTTTGTTGTTAGTTTAATGTTTTTATTTGCTAGTTTTTAGTTATTATTATTGTTAATTCATCACTTGATTAAAAGCCTTGGGAAAGAATACAAATAATAGTTATTTTTTTTACATACTACAGGAAAACCTATAATAAGAATATGGTACTCGTTCCAAACCCTTTGCGCGAGAGTCCAACTCGCACTTGGCTGTGTTTATGTTCGGTCGCTGTTCGGATATAGAGAGTTTGTCTATTGCCCTATTAAACACAGTAAAAGTATATTTTTTTCAACACAAGTTAAAGAATGCCACTTCTGTATCTACCTATTCTATGGCATTCAAAACATTATTGAAATGATAAGCTGTCATTGTGTTTTATCTATGATACTTTATTGATTTGTGGCGGAAAAAGGGGCGCGGGGATTTTAATTAGTTTATTTTGTGATAAAAGCAATATTTATTTAGGAAAATATTTGTTTTCAATTTGTTAAAATTTTGGTAGGTAATGAGCATACTACTATTTATAAATAGATAGGTTCTTATATGATAGACCTTTTATGATTAAATGTAGTATCTACAGGAAGAATAGGAACAAGTTAATAAATTCCATTTAAAAGGAATGTAATTATCGTTTGTATTATAAAGTAATAGACTCGATCAATACCTCTTCACGCCGTCTACGACGAACATTGTTTAGAGAGACAACGTGACGTAATATCAGCGAAAACGTTTGTCAATAAGTCTAAAATGTAGGATTAGAGTCTAGATGCGATACTGCCGGTCGATTCTGCAGGTCCAAAAAGGCCATTTTTTTACTTTTGATAGGCACGCGTTTGACCACTATCTCACCTGTTGGTAAGCGATGATGTGGTCGAAAATGGAGCACGCTTGCCTAGAAGTAACCTATTCACTCGTTGACTTAAGGACTCCCAGGTTGTAGTGTATCAGGAAACACAGACTCCGGCAGGGAATTTCACTCCTTAGCTGTACGCACTATGAATGTGTTCCCAAAACGTTTTGAGCAGAATCAGAAAGCACATGACGCTACCCGTCACTGTCAAATCTTTCCTTGAACCTAATGCGTTAGCGATAAAGATGAAAATGAAATTTGACAGATTGTTGTGTGGTTAATATTATGATTCTAATATGATTGTACTAAAGTGGCCTTTTTAGACCCGCTGCAGTGCGATTCTGACGTGAAGCCTTGGGTGAAGTGATCACGAAGTGAGCTCTCATTCCATCTTGTTTACTTCGATTGATAGCTCACTTGACCACTTCACCCACTTCGACATGTTTACCGAATCGCACTGTTGAAGTGTACCCGTGTGTGTCAATCACTTACATTTTGACTTTTGGACAATAGTTATCATTTAGTCCAATTAGTGCCAATTTACTTGCAAACTCTGCAGTTTGGTAAGAACAACTTTGAGAGAGAGGCTAACAGAAGAATTTAGCTGGGTTGGCCGGCATTTGGGAAGCTTCGCCGACTCTTCTCGTCACATATTCCACAGAGCCTAAAGACTAAGGTCTTCAATCAGTGCGTCCTGCCTGTTATGACTTACGGAGCCGAAACGTGGACACTCACGGTCCGGCTGGTTCATATGTAAATTCAAGGTCGCACAGCGAGCTATGGAACGGGCTATGCTTGGTGTCTCTTTGAGATATCGAATCCGTAACGAAGTGAACCGACAGAGATTCAAAGTTTTGGACATAGCTCACAGAAAAATCAAGTTGAAGTGGCAATGGGCGGGCCATATTAGAAATAGAACCGATGACCGTTGGGGTAGACAAGTTCTTGAGTGGAAACTGCGAATCAGCAAACTTAAGGTAGGACGTCCTCAGGCTAGGTGGAGCGACGATCTTCGCAAGGTGGCTGGTAGCGGCTGGATGAGATTTGCCGAAGATCGAGCCAAATGGCGTGCAGTAGGAGAGGCCTATGTCCAGCAGTGGACTGTTATAGGCTGATGATGAGTAACAATGACAACAGGCACACGGCAGACTGTCAGCTAAGTTCGCGAACCAAAGGGGAAAAAACCAACCGAAGGTTGAACGAACGAAGATTACACGAACCATATCGGCACATCTTCGACCTTCATATAATTAGTGTTAATATAAAATGAATCAGGTAACCCAAAACCAAAATCCTCTAATACAATTCCCCTCGTATTTTTTAAAAGTGTGAATAGATAAACCCACATTACCCAGTATGAGGCAATACGGCACCCCCAGGAGACTGTTTATCACGCCCCGCAGCTGTGGGGGATCAACTCGAAGAGTAAACACAGTTCCATCCACTGGGATTTAGAATTAGAGGGATGAATTGTTTTTTAAAGTGATTCTGAGTGATGTGGTGGAATTTAAAAGTGATTGAGTGTATTTTTTTTGTTTTATAGAGTTGGAAAGGGATAGCAATGAAGTTGAATGCAATAATTATAATCAATCTTTCTAGCCGTTTCCTATGAAACCAAACTATGAATTCTACTACTATAACGTCAACGTATAGCTACACCATATTATTTTAAATACGAATGCTTATCTCAAATTCCGGAACCCAGTAACAGGGTTAGGCGTTACCTACCCCCTTGGTGAGATTGGTTCTGATATTATCTGGCTTAACTACTTATCTGTCAAAGATTTTATAAATGACAGGCAGCACCAAGCTTTTCGAGGCATTCAAAGGTTTTCTTGGTAAGAAATGGTAGGCCACCCATCCATAGACCGACCTCAACAAGCGTTGCAGCCACATGTTGCGACTGTTATTATTAAGGTCCACTTATATAATCTATTGTTTAAAACTAATTGCGAATCTCAAAGCCTTTTATTTTTTTTTTATTATGACGTGATGTGATTCAATGAATTTCAATTAAACGTGCTGATTTTTTTACGAGGTATGTTTTGTTTTAAATGATGCCACATGTCCATTTTTTTTCGAAGGTTTGAATACAGTTATGGCCCCGTGAATGGCAACATTCATTGCTGGAGTATCCCAAATGATGCTTATGTAATAAGACAAATACTAAATACGGATACCAAAAAAAAAAAAATATGCATTAAAAATGTGGGATATCCTACCGGTGTCTATTTATCCTGATAGCTACAACCTGGGGGTCTTTAAGTCAAGAGAGAATAGGTTACTTCTAGGCAAGCGTGCTCCATCGCCGACCACATCATCGCTTTCCATCAGGTGAGATTGTGGTCAAACGCAAGCCTACCAATAATTAAAAGAAAACGTTAGGAATAAATCAAGAACTGCCATTTTAAATACCCACTCAGAAAATCCCTAATAAAACTTTTGCCTCACTGGCCATTTCACTTAAAGTAATCTCAAACAAAAGCCGCATTCTCTGACATTACTGTCCGTACACAGATATTTTACCTCTGAAAAACAACCCTATGTCTACGATAGTAAAGATCACTATGATAAAATATCAAACGCAAAACAACAATGAAGGGACTGTAGTAGAAAAAATGAAAACAACGTTATGTCGACGAGAATAAAGATCATTATGCAAAATATCTAAATAGGGACTGTGGTACAAATCTCCCCTACTAGTGGCGCCCTCTCAGATTAAAACGGTATTACACAACACCTGACCGTGGCCCCATCTGTCGGGCGCGTGGGGATTAATATTAAATTCCTTCTGACATATTAATATCTATTGTAGTGGCTTCTAGACTTTTAAAAGGTACTTTCGTGTAGTTTTTGTTAAGTAATATTACGGGTTGCTCATTGCCATTTTCCCGCGAGATTACGCTGAAGTCAACATTTTCAGTTTTATTTTGTTTCGAGTGTAATTGGAACAATATTAAGTCGCAGAAATAATGGTGCGACAATCGGATATTCCACTTTATCGAAATTAGTCAAAATACGGCATAAAAACCCTTCTGATTCGCCATACTTCACGAAAATAATATCAGTGCCGTTTACACACACATAGACATGATTGAAAGTATGATATGAAGTATGGCGAATCAGAAGGGTTTTTTATGCCGTATTTTGACTAATTTCGATAAAGTGGAATATCCGATTGTCGCACCATTATTTCTGCGACTTAATATTGTTCCAATTACACTCGAAACAAAATAAAACTGAAAATGTTGACTTCAGCGCCATCTCGCGGGAAAATGGCAATGAGCAACCCGGAACATTCACCTTAAGTAAAATTATTTGCTTGTTTGAATATTTGTAAAAGATAATCTCAAATAAGGAATCGATTGTCAGGTTCTGCAATTACAAAAACATAGATGGACACCTGGAAATAATGTGTAACATCAGAGATTTTTAACCGACTTCCTCAAAAAGGAGGAGGTTATATGTATCTTTTTTAATTTATTTATGTTCATCGATTTCTCCGCCAATTCGGACCGATTTTAAAAATTCTTTTTTATTCGAAAGCCTATACTCTTCAGGTGGTCCCATTGTCACCAAGTCAGAATCTGATGATGGGATCCCATGAAAATCGAGGGAAACCTTCAAATTTTATAAGCACATACACTGTTTTTCATAAACTTTCTAACGCAATTCAGATATTTGTGCCTGGTAATCATCATCTTTTATTGTTGAGCTGATGATGGAAGGTATAAGTCAGGATCTGATGATGGGAGATCCCATGAAAAATGTTTGTATAGCGATATTTTCGCTAATTTTTAACCGATTTGGATGATTCTTTATTTGTTTGGAAGAGAATTTCGGATGTAGGCAACGGAACTCTTCAATAAATGATAGCAAATGGATCGGGATTTCTGTAATCGAATGTCATGTCTGTTGATTGTTTACACCAGTTCATAACATAATATCATACCGGCATGCTGGGCTCATCTCAGAACAATCGTACACCTAATTGCTAACCACAACAATAATCTAATAATTAGGCCACTCCATTTTCCCAGTAGGGTGTCCACACGACCTACTCGGTATGCGAGCCGTCCTCAAATGATTCAATTTGCCCCGCGCGTGATCGCTGACGAGATCATTCATAGTGATATTCGGATGAAGGCGGTTTAATCCAGTTTGCATCGGTTTAGACCGGTGGGAACCGCAATCAGGGGTATTGTTCACGTGTTAGTTTTATGATGTTATTTTAATTTTGAATGGATTTGTTGCGTGATTTATGACTTTATTGAAATAATTTCTGAGTACGGTTGGTAGTAAAGTAGATAGTTTTGCGATATCATATTAAACATATTAATTTTTGCGATATCATTTTACATCGTAGAACTGACGAAATAACTGCTAGCTTTCCATTGTGTTCGTCTGTTTATTTTTCAAAGCAAGTTAAACTTATAATGTAGTAATACCAATCAGCCAGCGTCTTCTCAAGTATGTTGGTTTCTGCTTCCTGTTTAACCGGATTCAGCTGAATACCAGTACTTTATGCCTCTGATCTCTATAACCCAGTCACTGACGTGCAAGACCCGTTTCATCATTTTTGGCATCGGATTATCCGAAACGACTGTCAAAGATTGTTCAAATGACTGACAGGACCAGCGGCTATACTTTCCGGGGCACGGAGAGGTCACTGTATGTTTTGTTTAATCTTAGAGATCGCCCCACCTAGCTGTTATTATTTAGCCATTAGCTCTTTATATTATAGCAACCCAAACCTCTAAAACCGAAGTGCCCATCAACCGTCCCTCACGGTGGCCCAAATCCGGCTATTATTACCCGAAGAGTATAAAAATCAATCCATAACAGAGGAATCCCAATCTAAACTCAACAATAGAGGGGTGATAGCGGACGGGATGAAGGGGATGATCCATCAAACTATGTTAATACGGGCCATAGGGATGGGCGAGGGTAACCATGAGATTTTATTCAAAAGAAAAAAAAAAGTTTTGTGTCACAGAGGCTTCGTCAGAAGCTGGAACGACCAATTTGAACCATACAGGTTCAAATTGGTCGTTTTGACAGAATGTTTTCATATTACAGTATTAATAAGTGTGAGGACAGTGTAGACCACCTTTTATTGAAACTGTGATTGTAAAAAGGTGAAGAAAATGCAAAGCAAAGAGCAAAATAGGCGACAAGTCAAGACCCTCTCGAAATGTGTTGTTTCTTAATTTTAAATGAGGTACCTGCCTATAGCTGTACAGGTGAGCTATCGTTTTTTTTTTAATAATCGAATAAAATAAAATAAAAGTGATCAAAAATTACTGTGTCAAATCGTCAAACGCGCGTTATTTAGCTGTGATTGCATGAATGAATTTCCAACAGCCAATTGCATTACTTGGATGTTTTCCTTGGGAATTGGCAAGAAGAGGCACAGAACCGGGAACGGTGGAAAGAATGGAGG